>VXBA01000629.1:80016-161148 GCA_013399895.1 Serilophus lunatus
GAGTGCCTGTGCTTTCACTCGCTCCTGTTGCTAACACCCCTCCTTTTGGGCTGCCGGAGCTCTGATCCACAGCCAGTGGGCTGGTGGGAATGATGAGAAAGCAGCGTTCTCCTGGAGGATACTGATGCAGGACCTGAATGAACCGAGCAGGGCCAGGCAGGGCTCAGCACTGGCATGTCCAGGGAAGGGAACGGAGCTGGGGAAGGGGCTGGAGCCCCAGGAGGGGCTGAAGGAGCTGGGGGGGGCTCAGCCTGGAGAAAAGGAGGCTCAGGGAGGACCTGGAATTCTCTGCAATCCCTGACGAGGGGAGGGCGGGTGCCCTAGGGGTGGTTCAGGCTCTGCGCTCAGGGAACGAGGGACGGAACAAGAGGAAATGGCCTCAAGTTCTGCTGGAGAGGTTCAGGCTGGATATTGGGTTAAATTTCTTCATTGAAAGAGTGGTCAGACACTGGGACAGGCTGCCCAGGGCAGTGATGGTCACTGGGTGCCCCTGGGCTGGCAATGCAGAGACATTGGCCAGTGAAAGAGAACAGCTCAGCTGTGCTGTGTGGGTTACTGGGCTGCTGTGGGCACAGGGTGTTCTGTGACCGACACATCTGCAGCTCTAGGGCCCATTTGGGAAGGCTGTTCTGCATTAACCCTGCTGGGGCTCTGACATGGTGACCCTGCCTGCTGGACAGCAGGGCTGTGGCAGCCAACTGTCATCCCATCCCCACCAAAATACGAGAGGTCTGTGGATTCTTGCACTTTTGCAAGTGGGCAGAGTCTTCAGCACTTGCTTTGAGGAAAACCAGCACCTTGTCTGTGCGTGCCAGGGCAGTGGGAAGGAGACAGTGCTCACAGCCAGGCACTCCCTTGTCAGTGTCACAGGGACAGGGCTGTGATTAAATGATCTCGACCATTGAAGAACACAGGACCCTTCTCCTCCCCAAAGTCAAGCCCAGCCATTTCAGCTGGACCAAAGCACTTGACAGGAGAATAAACAGCAGTTTTTAGCTTGGCTATTTCCAGACTACCAGTTTGATATGAGGGTGAACCCAAAATGGTAACACTGCCTGGAATCCTAGGAAATCCTGAATTGGATGGGACCCACAAGTATCACCGAGTCCAACTCCTACATCAACAAGGACTAAAGACATCCACAGTAGCAGTGCAAGAAATCTTCCAAACCAGTCTTATCACCTTATGCAGCAGCTTGCAGGGTGGAGGAGGTCACAGCCCATCCTGTGTGTCCTTCAGCAGTTCAGCTGAGGGAGCTTCTGGGTGGCACCTTCTGGGTCCTCCCTGTGACACACTGACCACACAGTTATGGCTCCACTGTTGGAATCCAACTCCATGTCCTTCTGGGAACACCCCCCTCCCAGTCTTTCCCCTCCCTGCTTGTCAGCAGGAGTCCCCTTGGCTTTGGCAGCGCACTTCCTTCTGCAGGAGCCTTCTGCAACAGCATGGAGTTGGGAAGATGCATTGGCATAACCCTGTCCCAGAGTTTCCTCCAGGAAAAAGGGTATTTTCACTTGTCTTTTCCCTTCATCCATTGCTGAGAGCTGTGGGCTTGTTCTGGTTTGAATGGAGCAAACAAGGCTCATCCTCAGCTGTAGGTGCTGTCTCCAGGGAAGCTTTTAAGCCTTCAGGAACTCTTTACACCAAATATGTTGCTACTTTTATCAGACGTTTTTCTGATCTGCTGCTATCAAAGAATCCTACACATATCATTTCATAGCTCTGGGTGCTCTAATATGCTCAAAAAAGAAAGCAGAAGGCATTAAAGCAGTTCTGATACTTGACAAACCAGTCTGATTCTTTATTTACATGAGGCAGAAGCTTTTGGCTGACATTTTTCACAATAAAATATGATAGAATATATTCATTTTCATGCCATGTTCCATTTTTGAACAGGAGATTCTAAAGAAAGTACTTAATTTCGGCTCAGAAGTTTGCTGTAATGGCACACACTGACTCCAGAAACGGGAGCAGAGACTGCAAAGGAGAACAGAGCTTTTTTATAACCTTTCTCATTTCTGTTAGGGTGGAAAACTTGTGACAATCTTACTTAGACTCATTCTCCACGTGGCTTGAGTGATGGTCCCCTCTGAGCTCTGAGTTTGTGAGTTTATGAAAACAGCTCACAATGATTAATTTTTGTTGTATTTCTCAGGGCTCCTTCGTTGGAGTTTCATTCATGAGCTGATGCTCAGTCCTGCAAATGGATTCATTATTCATATGGATGCTGTATGTGCAGGTAAATGATTTTTACTCTCCAGTGTCACCAAGACTGTTTGTTGTGATGATCGACTGCTAATTACCATTCACTGCGTGTGCTGGGTCAGGTGGCACAATTTCTGTCCCTTCACTGGGGTACTGAGATTTTTTACCAGGGGAGTAACAATTAAAGGTGAACTAAAAACCATCACGACTGCTTTCAGCATCCAAAAATAGTGACCCACACGCTGAGAAAATCCTGGGAAAGCATTGATTAACACAGCAAAAGCAGCAGAGAAAAATTAACAGTTACCCAGTGCATATGTGTTGATGGGCATTCAAAGGTTTACTCAATATTTCATGTTTTCTCAGAGAACGGGAGGGTTATAAATTTACTTTTGATATTCTGAGATAACTACACGAATTCAGCAGCTGGGGCTTGACGAAAATACATGAGATATCACAAGGCTTGCAAGGGAAGTTGTGAGAGTTACAGACAGCAGGCACTCCCAGGCAGGCAGGCAGGCAAACACAGCAGCTGTTCAAATCAGTGACACTTCCAAAAAGCAGCCTCTTTTCCACAGATACTGATGGGATGGAGAACAAAGAGCCTCGCTAAGCTCTCCAGTCTCAGGGTGTATTTCATTGGTACTTGGTGGCTTCGCAAGAGATGCTCCTGCCTGACAAAGTGAAGGGAGAGCAGCCCCGTGTTCCGCACAAAGCAGGTTCATTTGGATAGAGATGAGCTGCTGTGCCAGAGATAATGGTTTATTATTGCACTCTGTGGATCTCCATTCATCCACAGCCCATGTGACTCCAGCTACAGCCAAGTCAGTTTGAATTAATTTTTCAAGTATGGCTTCATGAGACAATGCATCAGATGTTTTAATAAAATTCAGACAGGCTGCAGCTCTTGCAGTCCTTTCATGCACTAATTAGGGGGTTCTATTATTAAAAAAACATAGCAATCAATTCTTCCAGTAATGTCTTTTTGTGATTCTGATACTCACAGTTCCATCTTCCCACATGTTTATAGATTCCTGCCTTTAATATTTAACATGTAGTACATTGGTTTACCCAGGAACAGGCATATATTACACCAGCCCAGTGCCAAAGCCACTCTGTTTGTTTGAGGTGGCTCTTGCATCTGCTTTGCTTCACCCACTCTTGCCTTTCCTTTGCTCTCTAACGAAGCAGAAGGAAATGTCATTGCTTTTGTTCATTCCTTAAATAAACTCTGTGCCCTTTTGTCTCTGTCAGCTGGATCTGAGGATTTGCTGGTTCTCTGCTTTTGCCCTGGATGTCTATTCATTCATTTCTTTGGAGCCTTAGTATTTTCCCAACATTACAGCTCAGTTTTCTTGAGGGTTAAAACATCCCAGGCATTTCCACTCACTTTATTCTCAGCTGCAGCTCTACGAGCCACTTGACCTGGTCAAAACCTCATGGACACAAGGCTCTCAGTGATCCATGGGCATGAGCTGTCACTGTTTAATCAAGCCTGGGGAAATGGATGAGGCTTCAGTCTTCCCTGGCCCGTGTTTCCAACTGTGTTGGGATGGCAGAGCTCACTCCCAAGGCACTGCTCAGAAGCCAGAGTGGAATTAAGGCTCAGGGATGTTGCTGAACTCCACTGGAGCTGGCTGTATGCAGAGCTCTGCCACAACGCACCCAGGACCAAACAACAAGTCCCGGACCTGTTCTCATTCTGATGACACAGGTTTGTCACCTGGCCAGGTGCAGGATGATGCTCTGTGCTCTTTGGGGCAGATGTTTCAGTGGGGAGTGAAGAACCTGGACGGGACAAGGAGACAGAGGTGGATGCCCTGGGTCTGGTCAAGTACTTTCTCTATATTGTAGTGGCTTTAATCCTAACTTGGCTCAGGATATGGACCTGACCTCAGAAAACAGCAGTGGTGCTGTGAGGGAGCCGCAGCCTGGGATCCAGCACAGGCCAGGGTAGACAAAAGACATGTGCTAGGAAACAGTAGAGTTTGAGTCCCACCCCTGGGCCAGCTTGCTCAGAGCTCTGGGGAACACAAGGCTGATTTGCACAGTCACACTGGGTCCATCCCACTTGCACCTTAGACAAGTCCAGCAGCTTCTCACAGACTCATCCAAAGGGGCTGCTGTGTTCATTGGGCAGCTGCCAATTTCCTGCACATTCTTCATAAGAGCAAAGAATTTCCTGGAAATTCTTACCAAATATGGGTGGGTCTGTTCCAGCTTGGGTGCAGGGTATGGGCTTGATGAGTATTGATCAACTGCTGTTTTACAGGAGTGACAAGTTTTGGTCATACAGTCCTTGCCTGATCCCAGCACTCTCCAAGCTCTCAGCCACATTGGTCTGGCTGCAAATAACAGCAACTTGCTGTGAGCAATGACTCACAGAATCACAGAATCATGGAGAGTTTGAGTTCATCCCACTCCACCCCTGCCATGGGCAGGGACACCTCCCACTATCCCAGGTGGCTCCAGCCTGGCCTTGGACACTTCCAGGGATGGGGCAGCCACAGCTTCTCTGGGCACCCTGTGCCAGGGCCTTCCCAAACTCACAGGGAACAATTCCTTCCCAATATCCCATCTCTCCCTGCCCTCTGGCACTGGGAAGCCATTGCCCCTTGTCCTGTCCCTCCAGGCCCTTGTCCAAAGTCTCTCTCCAGTTGTCTTGGAGCCACTCTCCAAGAAGGGGGAGGTGACAGATCCAGAATAGCTGAGGTGGCAAGAGGGGACACATGGGCAGCTGAGAGACCTCCTGTGGCAGATGCTGTGAGAGCACAGACACAGAGCTGCTCTCACCATGCACGACTTGGGTCATTTGGGGAAGTTTAAGTGTAAGCAAATGAATTACTCAGCATTATTTTCAGTTAACAAGAGAACAGCTGAGTCTCTAATAGAAACAACTCAATAAATCAATTACCAAATGCAACCCTGAGTCGCTCACTTGCAGGTATTTAATATGAATTGCTCCATGGAACTGCTAAATCTTTAGAGAAGAGACAATTAGCTTTACTGCAACTCAGTAATTACTAACCGTAACACTCTTCACGATATTTCAGTGGAAGTTAGAGAACAGCACTGCCAAAACTGGCAATAGCACAGGCAGCAGAGAACAAAACCACCCAGAACAGAATATGTCCATGTGCCCAGGACCTGTACTTTCTCCTTGGATATGTTTTGACCTGGAGGGATCAGGAATTAATCCCCTAACACAGGATTTTGCCAGCAAATGCAGCTTTTGCACATTTTAAAATAGCTATACTAGATTTTTCTCTTCATTTTTTCTCTCCTTGGGAAAATAAAATGAAATACCAGGTGGTGGTGGTGGCATCTACCCTCCACACGAAGGCTTTCCCTTGGGATCACGGGGGATCCTTGTTTCTGGGCAGTGTGATGGCCAGGATTGGCGTGTGAGCAGGGGTGTGAGTGTGGAGCTCTGCCCACATTCCTGTGCCATGTGCTCTGGGATGGCCCTGCTTGAGCAGAGAGGTTGGTGTCTCTGTCAGCTTGGCCCTACCTCCATCCAGCCTCCTTGGACAGTATTCCAATACTGTGGAGGATGGGTATGGCCTCAGGGCAGAGAAAACAGCAGGGCCCCCTGTTTACACCACATCCTGCATATGCCGCTGTCAGGGCTAAGGAGAACTCTGCTCAGGCCTGACCTTGCTGTTCCAGCCCTGGGCTCATTGGTATGCTGCAAACTGAGCTGATAAATGAGTGGCTTAAATGCAGCACCATGCGAGGAATATATTAGAGTCACCATGAAACAATCTCCCCACAACTGGGCACAACACAATGCACAGCCCTCACCCCTGCCTGCTGCACAGAGAGTCCTGACAACCCACCTGAACTGCAAGAGAGAATTTGCTCATCAGAGTCCCCGGACTGCAAGGGGTGAGACACCCCTCTACCAGGCACGTCTCTTCACAGCACCCTTGGCACACCAAGGTCATGTCCATTGTTGGTTCCAGTCCCCTGGAAAGGCATGGCCTGCAGTCTGAGTGCTCTGCACCCCAGGAACGGTCTCTGGTTGGGTGTTGTGTTGCAGAGAGTTGGGCAATCCTTCCTTCATCATCTCCACCAAGCAGCCCTGGGCTGTCCTTTGGATGCACTTCTGCCAGTGCAGTGCCTGGTCCTGGTAATGGGAAGAGCTCATCCTGGCCTTGGGACATGAGAACAGGAGGATGGCCTCTGTTCTATAGGTTCAGGCCAAGTTCAGCCAAGTGGGGTTTGCTGACCATCCATAGAGGAGACCCTGGCATCCCCCACAGATGGGATCCTCCTCTGCTGGGCCAGTGAAGTCCTGCCTGCACAGGGGCTCAGGAGCTGCATGTCCTGAGGAGAAGGTAGAGGAGGGAGCTCTGTGTGCTGCAGGGGACCCTGCAGGTACTTGGGACCTGCCTTGCGGGGACATGGAGTTTCAGGTCCCTGGGCAGCACAGAACAGTGGCAGGGATGCTCAGGTGCTTGAAGCTCCTGCAGAGCTGGAGCTGGAGGGGTGGAGGGGCAAAGTTTTGTGTGAGGGAGGGTCTCTGAAGCCGAGGCAGGGAAGGAGTCATGGAGTGAGGCTGGAGAGCAGGCGGAAAAGGGCTCCCATGCTGTAGCTGTGGCTTTGGCCAAGGGAAGCAGAGGCTGCAGTGGCAGGTTCAAGGTATGTGCTGTGCCTCATCCACGGCACATGGGAGGCCCAGGACCTGCTTTCTACATCTAGTTTCCTCCAGTTGTATTTATTAATGAATAACGGTAATTTTCTTCTTCTATACTCTCCCCATTTGCACTCTAGGCAGGCTTCCCCTGGCTCAGACTCCTGTGACATCCTTACAGATCTAAAGTGCTCCTCAGAGGAACTGGAAAGTGCTGCAGGAGCCTTGAACCACAGGCCCTGTGGGCCCCAGAAGTGTGGGTCCCAGCTGGGCTTGCTCACCACAGGGAGGTGGTAGGGCCGTGGTCCAGGGGGTCATTCCTGTAGGGATGGAGTGATTGGTCTGAAATGCATCATTTGTCCCTGGAAGTGTCCCAGAAGGAAGATGCAAAGTTGAGTTGCCCAAGGCCCTTCAGAGAAATGTACCAGTTTTCCCACCCACAGCTGCTGGACAGTCCAGATCTGCTTCACATATCCCAGACTCTGCTCATGAAGCTGAGAAAAGTCTTCACATGGGCCATTGCCTAGTGCACACAGGCAACAGCTGGCAGAGGCATTGAGGGCCCTTCCCCACCCCTTCCTATTCCTGTTTCTTTTCAGCTAGTCTCTTCTCTTGGCTGAGGGCGCATAGCTTGTTCAGCTGGAGAAGAGGAGACAGGTCAGAGCTCATTGGGGTCTGCAGCTCCTCCCAAGGGGCAGTTGAGCTCTGATCTCTGCTGTGTGACCCGAGGGAATGGCCTGGAGTTGCGTCAGGGACGTTTAGGTTGGATCTGAGGCCAAGGCTCTTCTTTGCCCAGAGGGGGGTTGGGCACTGCCCAGGCTCCCCAGGGCAGTGGGCACAGCCCCAAGGCTGCCAGAGCTGCAGGAGGGGTGGGATGATCCCTCTCATGGAGAAGTCCTGTGCAGGGGCAGGAATGGGACTGAATGATTCTTGTGGGTTCTGTCCAACTCAGGATATTCCATCATTTCAGGGTTCTCTCCCAAGTTTTGCTGAGCAGCTTTGTGTTCCTGCTGCAGAGGGATTGGCGTGAGAAGCCCCTACCAAGTTCCCCCATCAGGTTTCCCTGCCGAGGTGCAAGTGGCTGTAATGAGCCACAAAATCGAGCTGTTGCAAGGCCATCCCAGCCCGAACTGCAGCACAGTGACAGTCACTGCGCTGACCTGTCCTGCGCACACCTGGCACCACGTCCAGCGGGCACCAAGGGTGCCCCAGGCACGGTAGGGAAATCACAGCGTGGCAGAGGAATAACCCCCCGAACACAGCCCAGAGGGGGAACATCGGGGTGGTGCTCTGAGGCTGAGGAGCAATAATTACACCTGGGAGTTGATCCCTCCTCCCCTCGGGAGTCACCTGCCTGCACCTGCCGCTCGCAGGGCTGCTCCTGGGGCTGTCACTGCAGCCCCTGCGAGGGGCGGCGATCCAAATCCAAATACACCCGTCAGTGCAGCCCCTGTGAGAGCGGGGCAGCAATTAAAATTCAAATACGCCCGTTCCCAAGCACAGGAGAGGCAGTGGGAGTGAAGCCTAGCCCAGGCTCGCAGCACAGGTAGTTTCTAAGCAGCAAGGTGCTGCTTCCAGCCTGGGATTTCGTCTGGGGAAATGAACACTCCGCTGCAGCTCTGCAGCTCAGTTGCTGGAACAGACCAGAAGATGTAGCTCTCTGGCACCTTTTGTGACTCCAGATGTCTCCGAAGCCCTCCCTCGTTGCTGCAGTGCTCTATGATCAGAGCGAAGGCAGCACAGGCTGCAGAGACAAAAATAGGCTGAGATCGTGAACCTGGCAAAAGTTTCCAGGTGAGTTTTACTCCAGTTAGAGAGGAGATCTGGGGCTGAGCAGTGAGAGGTTCCTTTTCTTGTCAGAGGGGATTTAAACTGATCATATCAAGTCCTCCCATTAGCCACCACCGTGATTAATGTCTCCTGTATTGTTATAAAGTGATTCTACATTGTAGATCTTTCTGAATGCCTCCTGAATTTATTATTTCCTTGTCCCAGTTGCTATTGGTGACGGCCTTGGTAAAATCCATAGCAACATATAGAATACAACATACATGGAAATTAGTTGAATACTTATCAGTATTGTAGTCATAAAAAGACCTATTTATTAAATATATGGCTAAAGTGACACCTTAACAGCCAGAGGTGCTAAATGACATGGGTAACATTCATTTGTATGTTGGTACATTGGTATGACAGTGCTCTAGCTACAGTGAACTTTATTACCAACATCAAATTAAGATATATTGTGGGTAACATCATTAGGGCTGCTTGGACTGAACTGAATTTAAATAATGTCTTTAAGATGCAGATTTTTTTTTCACAGCTTCAAAACACTCCCTTGCTAATCTCCTGTGGCCCAGGAGTGGTAGCCAGTGAGCACAAGTGTTCACTTGGAGAAGTGCTCTGATTTAATGATGTCCTTCTGCTGAGATGAGCTACAGCTCCTGAGCAAGACCTGGAAGACGATGCTGCACTGAATAAAGATTCCTGGGGTGCAAGATCAGTGTTTTTGCTGAGATGAATGGAGATCTCGCTGCTTAACTCATCACAGGGAAGGAGACAAGATCACAGGGAGAACATTTCTGATTTGAGCAGCTCTTTAGTGCGACAGCCAGAGAGAAAACATTTGGACTGGAAACAGGGGAGACACTTGCAGCAGGCAGTGGAGAGAACTGCTGGAAGCCATGAAGGTTTTTCACCACTCAAGTAGCAATCAGGTGGCTTTTCCTACAAGAACAACTGTCACTGACCCATCAGTTATGGAGTTTGAGGCAGAAGTCACAGGGTGAGATTCTTCAGCTGAACATATGAGCTTAATTTTAAAACTTTACATAGCTCATAACAGAGATCATGCTCATGGCAGATCTGCTGCAGCACTGTGAGAAGCTCCTGGACCCTGATCTCTGTTTCCATGGAGGAAGAAATCAGCATCTTCTTACAGGGTCTGGCAGGGGAAAGAAGGGGAACGTCTTCAGGTAAACCTGGCATCCTGACATCCCTGAAGCTGCTCTGAAATGGTCTTGATCCATTCACCATCTGGTGTAAAAGGGGCCTATCTGGCTCCCATCACATGGAAAACAAGTTTTAGGGTGGCCATGCAGGTGTTTCTGTCCACATAATGTACAGAAACAATGACTGAAGGCTCAACAGGACCAGCCAAGTCCCACAGCTGCTGTGGTTGGTGAAAAGCAGCTTAATAAATCACGCAGTTTGCAGGCAATGGTTTGGAAACGTGGTGCTTCAGAACAAATGGGTCCCATCGTGTCCCAGTGAATGCACTGCACCAGGGAACTTGTCACCAGGGGAAGGCAGCCACGTACTTGTCAAGAGTCACCAGGGAGCCTGAGGTGAGAGGAGTGGACTGAGGAGGGATGAACACTTCTGCTCCAGAGCTCTGGTCACTTAACACTCAGAAACGACAGTTTGGGAAGCAGATTGTTTTCACTTCTTCCTGCATATCTGTACAAGTTGGAAGCCTCCAGTGGTGCCACAGCCAAGCCTCAGCATTTGGTCCTAGGGCATGGACCAAATCTTAAAGTGCTGAGAACCTGAGAGCAAAACCATTCTTTCAACACAGAAAGAGAAAAATACAGTGGAAGCTGTTCCTTCCCTCCACAGCCCCCTCAAGTGTCACTGATTTAATCAAAACCTTTAAGTTTGGGAAAAATCACAATTATTTTCAAATGCTGCCTTAAATGAGAGCCATGAGAAGATTCTGTGATCCTGCACCCACAGGAATTGGACCACAGAACCCTGTTTCCCACTCAGGAGACACTGGTGCTGGCTGGCTCAGCTCTTCCATGTTAAACCCAGAACTAGGGAACAGGTTGCATTTCCACTCAGGTTTGCTTCCTCAAGCCTTCCTCACCTCCTGGTGAGGAGGGCTCTGCAGGCCCAATGGTCACCACACACACACACTGGAACTGCTCGATTTTTCCAGATTGCCAGGTAAAAGGGCAAAAGGGACAGAAAAATGCAATTGGTTTGGGCTTAATCAGCTCAGACACCTCTTCATCCAAGCTGGGGCACAGGTGGCTGTGCAGGTGGCATTACATCTCCCGCAGAGAGTCATGGAATTGCTGAAGTTGGAAAAGACCTTTTAGATCATCAACCAGCACCACCATGTTCACCATTAAACCACGTCCTCAAGTGCCCCATCCAAATGCCTTTTAGACACTTCCAGGGATGGGGACAGCCTTTTCCTGTTTCTGACCACCCTTTCTGTAAGAAAATTTCCGTAATATCCAGCCTGAATCTTCCCTCACACAACTTGAGGCTGTCTCCTTTAATCGGACAATGGCACAGAAATTGGACAAGGTCAGCACTCACGTGGTCTCCACTTACTGGGATATGTCTTTATACCTTAACAAAGCTGAATTGTTGTCTCCTTAACACTCACATCTTCCAACTGCTTTTCACAGATAGTTTGGGGCTGGCCTCCTGAAACCTGGCAGAAATACCTTGGAGAGCTGGGGGTGGAGGATGGGCTCAAGCTCTGACCATCCCAGCAACACTCAAAGGTCAGAGACCCACAAGTCAACAAATAAAATCAAACAGAGACCAGGTAGTCAAGAATTTTGTTTTCTCTTCTGGAAAAGCTGCCTTTAAGCTGGGTTTATACACAACCCATTCCCATTCAGAGCCTGGGCCATGACCTGCCACTGGTTGTGTGTCTATAAAGGTTCAAGGCATTGCTTTTAGGTCACTGAAAATGGCCCTGCTCATCCTAAGCTTCTCCATAGGAAAGAAGCAGAATCAGAGCTTCCCTCTGTGTGACAGTTTTTGAAAGCACTCAGACTGAAGAAAGGTCAATTTGAAGCCACACACATTACATGTGCTAATATTACTTGGGATTTTCTGCAGCTAAAATCAGGGTTGTGAACCCACAGAGCCTTATCACAGGTCACCTGCCTTTGCCTTCAGCTGCAGCAGGAGCTGTGGAACCTCCCAAATTCCAGATGCGCCTGGAGCAAGGTCAGATCTGCTGGAAAGAGACTCTTTAGCTTTGGGAAGGGACCCACAGCCTGGACATGCAGGTTCCAGCTCTGCCTCTGGTTCCTAACAATGATTCCCAGTGGATGGGAAAGATCTGAGTGGTACAGACAACTGCTTCTCACCTGTTCCCTCCCTTGTTTGTTCAAGGCTGCAGATTGATTGGAGCAGAGATGCTGCACATTTGGGCATTGCTGTTCTGAGGGGTTTTTCAGCTGGAACAAGTTCACCTTATTGTCTTTTGATGTGGGAGAGTTGGCAGCGAGATTGTGTTACCCACAGGAGCAAGGAATTCACAAAGACAGAAAGCCAAATATTTTCAATCTTTTTAAAAGCAAGCTTTGCCCTTTGGAGATGGTTTCAGGATTTTTAAAGGTCCAGCCTCCCTTTCAAAGAGGTGATTTTGCATTCCACAGTCAGGGTGTCTGATAACATCTCTGAAGATTGTTGTTGAACTCCTGCTCTGTATCATATTCTGTAGCCACAAGGGCACCAACCTTAGAACCACAGAATCATTAGGGTTGGGAAAGACCTCTATAACCACCAAGTCCAACCATCTGTGCCCTGATGGGAGAGGGAGCTCTGAGTGTGGGGCAGTTAACAGGGCTTTCTAAAGCAATACACAGACCTGTTTAATGAAAGTTTACCAGGGAATAATTGTTAAAATTCCTGTCCCTTTCTATCTGTGCCTGACAGTAAAGCAGCAAGGCTGGGGCAGGTCCCCAGCTGGCCCCACATGTGGACGTGGTGTATGGTTAGTGAAGCTCATTCTGCTCCAGGGTGATTATTTGTGTTCCTTATGCCAGATCTCATTGCATCCCTGAGCTGATCTGCCTCTGTTTATTAGATGGCTATTTGCACTTTCTGTTAATGTGGATTTATGATGCAAGAAGCAGCCCTGCCCAGATTTCAGCTGCGTGGCAGGGATGAGGGACCTGAGAAAGATGTGCATTGGCTGCTTTGCCTATCAATTTGTACTAATTGCAAAGGCCTACAAGCACAGTGAGCAGTGCAGTCCTGCAAGTCTTGTCCACCAACAGTAGGAGAGCAAAACGCTGGTGACACCTGAGATAACACTGCTAACGTGTTGAGATATTCACCTGTGGAAGCAAGTCAGAGAATCTTTTGGGTCCTGCCCCAGGTTGCTGATGGAAAACCAGACTGCAGTGTGAGGACTGGCAGTAAGGAGTTACAGTGCTGTTGTGCCTCAAACCCTGATGGCCATTCCAGCCAACAGGGTATGCCTCAAAAGGGGCTGTATCGAGGTAGGGCAGCACTTTTCTGAAGCCAGTTTTCCTGTTCAGGTCCATGTGACCACACAAAAAGCACAGAAGTGGGGTCAAGGAGAGGGCAACACCAATAGAGGAGGATCAAGACCACAAAAAGACCCCCAAAGCCCCTTTACTCGTTTTCAGAAAGGTCCAGAAGAACAGGCTTGCTCATTTACATGAAGAGTGAGAAACCCAGTCCCAGAGCAGGGAACACTAACCCATAAAAAGATGCCCCCCTCAGAGCCCAGGGGATGGGCTCGGATCGATGCTGGACCCAGGACTGGCGGTCTCCTTACCTCTCCTATCTGTTGTCTCTTACTCTTGCCTTCTTCCCTCTTTTTCTTTTATTCTTTAATTTTTCTTATTATTAAAAGGTAATTTCCATGTTGAGTGTGTTGTTTGCTAATAAAACTTTTTAAGCTTTTTTTTGGACCCTTCTGGCTTTTGCTGGTTTTTTTTTTTTTCACCAGGGGCATCTCTGAATCTCGGGTGCTCCCTTCCTTGTAGGAGTGGGACATGACATATGGCACAGGAGTGTCACAGAGTGACACAGAGACAGGGCTGTTTTAGAAGAGATAACATTTGCACCCTCTGTTCTAATGCTGTTTTTCTTCCTTATTCTTCCAAAATACACAACTCTCAATCCAAGCCTATGCACCCTTCCCCACAATTTTTCCCATCTCTGCATTTCAGTTCTCAGGGGTTTTGCATAAACTAGACAAGCTTGATTATCTCGTAGGAGACGAGACACACATTGCTGACTGATTTTACCCCTGTAAAAGTGTCTGTGTCCAGCAATACACAGACAGAGCTACAGACAACTCATTCCTGACAATCCTCCACAACAGCTACAGCCCTGGTAAGGGAATGTGGGAATATGGGAACACAGCTTCAGGAAGAATAGGTACTGGGATATTCACTTGTAGAAACAGCCAAGGTCATCCTACCCCTCTCATGATGAGACGCCATGAGAACTGGAGTCTCTCTAAAATTCCCTGACAGGAGGAGGGAGCCAGGTAAGGATCAGGCTCTGCTCCCAGGGAACATGGGACAGGACAAGGGGAAAAAGCCTCAGCTTCTGCCAGGGCAGGTTTTAGTTGGACTTTAGGAAAAATTCCTTCACTGGAAGGGTGGTCAGGCACTGGCCAGGCTGCCCAGGGCAGTGGTGGAGTCCCCATCCCTGGAAGTGCTCAAAGCTGAGCAGATGTGGCCTGGGGACTTTTGGTCAAAGGTTGGACTTGGTGATCTTGGAGGTCTTTTCTGACCTTAGTGATCCTGTGATTCCATGATTCTACCATTGCTGTCAGGCAGGAATGGGCATAGGGAAGTGTAGAGTCACTGGAATCAGGCCCTTGCTATTCCAGAACCTTGTAATCGTTCAGCCACAAACCTCCTGATGCCTTTCTGATTATATGAATATAAACAACATCCACAAACTCGTGCTCATTAATGAACAAGATTTTAGAGAGGGGCCATTCAATGCACAGAGCAATTAACTCAGCAGTTGATTAAGGCGGGTTGAGGATAAGTTCTATGAAGAATTCAATATTGCTGCATTGCTTCCTGCAGGGGCTTGGCTGAAGCAGGGAATCATGATGAGTGTGACCTGTTGGCACCAGGCATGCAGGGACCTGGAGAGGCAGGCACTGCTCCATCCCCAGAGCTCCCCCAGTCTTTAGGGACATTCAGTCATTGCTGTGCAGAAGGGCCAAATGTGGGTGTCTGCAGATTCACAGCGCTCAGAACCTGTCCCCCCAACTCACACATGTCAGGGACCCAGGAGGGGCCATATGTGGGGGAGGGAGGTATGAAGTAGCCCATGAAATTAGGGACCTACATGTCTTGTGTTCCCAGAAAATTGTATAAACCACTCACAGGCCAAGCCATGACCTGTAACTACTCAGGAGGGGATTGTCCCACTCTGCTCTGAACTGGGTAGGGCTCACCTGCAATATTAGGGCACAATGTGGGAGAGTGTGCAAAGGAGGGAATGAAGGTGGGGAAGGGCCTGGAGGGGAAGGGTGTGAGGAGCAGCTGAGGGCACTGGGTGTGTTCAGGGAGAGAAGAGGAGACTGAGGGGAGACCTGATTGCAGGGACAACTTGGTGGGGAGGGGCAGAGGAGGGGCAGGGACTGAGCTCTGCTCTGTGGGGACCAGGGCCAGGAGCCCAGGGAATGGGCTGGAGTTGTGTCAGGGCAGGGTCAGGGGGGATCTCAGGCCAAGGCTCTTCTTTGCCCAGCGGGGGGTTGGGCACTGCCCAGGCTCCCCAGGGCAGTGGGCACAGCCCCAAGGCTGCCAGAGCTGCAGGAGGGTTGGGATGATCCTCTGGGGACAGGGGGGACTCTTGGGGATGGGCCTGTGCAGGGCCAGGGGTTGGATGGATGATCCTTGGGGGGCCCTCCCAGCTCAGCATATTTTGTGTGTTTGATTTTGTGTGGATGTGCAGCCACTTACAAAACAGAAGGAAGGCTCTGCACACACACCATGTTCTAGGAAAGAGAAACAGCCCAGGCCAAAAAACAGAGGCAATGCCTGACCTCCCTGAGGCACTGCCAGAACTCCCCTCTCACATACTCCAGGGTTTCACCCTGTATAAAAGCAGCCAAGCATGGGGATACATGCTGAGAAAGCAGGGGGTGCTCATCACTTCTTGGGGTCAGGGTGTACAAAAGGAGTGTGGCTGTGACCAAAAAGTCGTAGAGTCATGGAATGGTTTGGTTTGGGAGGGGCCTTAAAGCCCATCTCATTCCACTGGCCCAGGCTGCTCCAAGCCCCATCCAACCTGTCCTTTATCCTTGATGCAAACTGCTGCAGACAACAAAAAGAAACCTTAATTTAGGGGATTTTGGATTTCCTGACCCAGAGCAGAGATGACACTCATGCAGCTGCAGGGCTGGGCCAGGAAAACCCACTGACCAGCAGCTTGTTTGCAAACACCCATCCCTTTTTTCCCCCTCTCCACTCTATTTTTACACACTTTGTTCCTTCCAGATCTACTTTTTTCCCTCCCTCCAAGGATTGTTGGATAATACAAAAAAATCTTCACTGAAAGAGTGCTCAGGCATTGGAACAGACTGCCCAGGCCACTTGCATCCCTGGAAGTGTTTAAAAAATGAGTGGATGTGGCACTTCACAATATGGTTTAATGAGAATGATGTGAAGGTAGGACTTGATGATCTTGCAGGTATTTTCCAAACTTCATGATTCTGTAGATCTTTCTCTAAGTTTGGGCTTTCCCCTGAATATCCCAGAAGTTTTGCACATTCCTGCAAGTCTTCCCAACTATTTGACATTACTATTTTTTTTCCTATGAGATCCACCTTTCTTGTCATTTGTACAGTTTTGGATGAACATGGGCAAGGTGATAGTTGAGTGGTTCTCTCAAAAGCCCAACAGCCTCCATATCTCTCATCTTTGAAGTTGCATTTATCTACTGATTGTTTGAGCTCATGTCGACTCAGTTTGTCACTCTTCCTATCTCTTGTCTTTGCTAACTTGCTCTGTGCTGATTTGGATCTTACATCAGAGCCTAGCTGGAACTTACAAGAAGGTTGGAGAGGGACTTTGGAAAAGGACATGCAGTGACAGGACAAGGGGGAACAGCCTTAAGCTGAAGGAGGGTAGATTTAGATGGGATATTGGGAAGAAATTCTTCCCTGTGAGGGTGGGGAGGCCCTGGCACAGGGTGCCCAGAGAAGCTGTGGCTGCCCCATCCCTGGAAGTGTCCAAGGCCAGGTTGGAGCAACCTGGGATAGTGGGAAGTGTCCTTGCCCATGGCAGGGGTGGGATGGGGTGAGCTTTAAGTTCTTTTCCAACTCAAATAATTCTGTGATTCTCTGATTCTGTGTCTCCATGAGTGGCCGGCAACCTTCTGCCTCACACACCATCTCAGCACCAGTCACATCTTTGGGAATGTGACAAGGATGCTCTATATGAGTGACATGAGCCTTCTACAGTGACCACAGCCACTACAGCCTTGCTGAGCAGGACAGACACACGAGGTCCATGGGTCTCAGTTTCCCCTCCCCAGGAAAGAGGTGGCATTCAGCCCCTGCCCTTTGCCAAGTGCTTTAGGTCTCATAGAGGGAGTGTTCTCTCTCAAGCCCCAAGTTTTGCTACTGTGATTGCTAGGAAGGAGAGGTGACTCATTCTCCCAGGAAAATACTGCTTTTATTCAGAGCCTGGAGCATTTCCCAAAAGTAATTAACTAGGAGAAGCTGCTAATTAAAAGATCTGGTGCCTACAGAAATGTTTGGCAGAGCTGGGTGTCATCTGGCTAATTCTGAGGTGCTGAGATACAATACTTGAGCCCTCAGCTGTCTCCAAAACGGAGTTGGTGCTGCTGCCCAGTCTGTCCCAGCAAGGTGTGAGCTGCACAGGCTGGGCCCCAGCAGGGCAGGCAGTGAGCACTGGGAACAGCAGCTGCAGGAGTTTGGTCTCCCCTGCCCTGTCTGTGAAGAGGGTGATGTTTGGCTGTGGAGTTCTGCATATTCCAAAATTTGTCTTGGTGCAGATTTACCACATCATGACAGGTCTTGGTCCTGATGGGCTGATCACACATCCCTCATCCCCAGCCTTTGTTTCCAAACTTCTGAGCAGAACCAGGAAGTTATGCAGAACAACATTTTCCTCAGAACAGATGTTCTGCCTGAAGAGCAGCTGCTCTCAGCTCAGGGAGCCAGGAAAGGCCAGGCCTGAGTTGTGCCCTGGCCAAGGGGTGCATGTTAGTGACCAGTTCTCCTCTGGTCCTTCTAAACTAGGCTGTTGGTAGGATGTGGAGTGACAGCTGGGGCCTGGATCAGATGGGAAACTGCTCCATTCGCTACAGCTCCTCCACACTGTGCTTGCCATTTTTCAAAAGGTGATTTGTATCTTCCATCTCCCTTTATAGGAGAGCCATAAATCACTTCTGGTTTGAAGAGATCCATTTTTATGGCAATGGCAAGCCCTGTCTTCTGCCCTGGGTAGGTTTGGCACTGAGGGACTCAGAAGCCAACCTGTCAGCTTCCAGCACACCTTGTCTCTGTACCAGGAGCAATTTGTTTAGCTCTGACCCAGCCAACCTGAAGGAAACAGTATTTTCTCTCTGAGATGACACTGCAACTTCAGGTACTCTCCAGAAAAGTGGAGATTATGTCTGGCAAAGATCCTGTGGACAAGAGAGGCTCCACAAGAGTCGCCCACACAGTTACTGTGCTGCAGGAAGGTCCCTTGGGTGCCTGGCTGAGCTCAGCTGGTGGGAGATAATCCAGACAGGAGGGAAGACCCCAAGGATCTTTGGGATCACACAGAATTACATTCTGCTGCTCTGTCCCGAGCGGTAGGAGTTGCTTTTAGCAATCAATAAAGTGTTAATTTGCATTGTCTTTAGTGTGACTGCAGGAGGGCTAGTTGTCATCCACCTGCTACAACTGATAACTGATAACCCAGGACTACTTGTTTGTTTTTCTCTTCTAACACCGAGTAGTTTTACAGCTCCTGAAGTGAGAATGCCAGGCTGGTGAGGTAGAGGAAGGCTGATGGTGGAAGAGTGGGCAGGGGTTGCGTTGGAGGGGACCTGCAAACCCCCCAGAGCAGCTGGTAATGGCCTTGAGCACAGAGCCGAAGGAATTCTATTTGTGTTCCACCAGCCACATCCTGGCCAAGTGCAGGGTCCTGCCCCAGCACTTTGTGTGCAATTACATCTCTGAGTCTGGAATCAGTTTTGGGATCGTTTCTGGGGAACTGAAAGGGGGTGTTGGTGATCCTTGTGGGTCCCTTCCAACTCAGATCTGATCTGACCTGTGTGCTGGGTGCCAGCTGCAGCAGGGAGGTGTTGGAGCCATGGTTCACACACACATGGTCACAGCCTGGGTAGTGGAGCAATTTGTCACATGACTTTAAGGCTACACCTTGAATCCTGCGGTCAGTTTTGGATTCCAGGCACAGAGGTCTTGGAGTGTGTCCAGAGAAGGGAGCAGGGTGAGGGAAAAGGGTCTGGAGCCCAAGTCTGATGAGCAGCTGGGGGGGGGGGGGGGGGGGGGAGNGGTGGGGGGGGGGGTGGGGGGGGGGAGGGGCTCAGCCCGGACAAAAGGAGGCTCGGGGGAGACCTTCTGGCTCTCTCCAACTCCCTGACAGGAGAGGGGAACCATAGGGGAGGGGTGGGGTCAGGCTGTGTTCCCTGGGAACAAGAGACAGGATGAGAGGAAATGGCCTAAAGTTGCCTCAGGGGAGGTTCAGGTTGGATATTGATGGAATCCCCACCCCTGGAGGTGTTCGAAAGCTGAGTGGGAATTGCTTGGGAACATGGCTTAGTGCTGGGCTTGGCAGTGCTGGGTTAATGGTTAGGCTTGGTTATCTTAGAGGGCTTTTCCAACCATAACAATTCCATGATTCTATGTTTCCATGCTGCCAGTTCTGACCCAAGGTTATGCCACAATTATCAGCAGTGTGGGAAATGGCTGCTCCAAAGCAGCAGTTGAATTGAACCCTGATAAGCAGACTCCTCTGAGCTTGTTTTTCTGCTAGCGCAGCTAACACACCCCTCCACAGGACCTGCATGCTCCTGGTCCTTATCTCTTCCCGTCTTCCCTCCCTGCCTCACACACCTTCTGGAGCACTGCTCAGTTCTTAGGAAGATAATCTGGATCCCTGGATCCAGCCTGAGCTTCATCCATCGTGGATAGAAGAGATC
The DNA here is from genome assembly GCA_013399895.1 of Serilophus lunatus. Classification (NCBI taxonomy): domain Eukaryota; kingdom Metazoa; phylum Chordata; class Aves; order Passeriformes; family Eurylaimidae; genus Serilophus; species Serilophus lunatus. Next base: position 99,794 of record VXBA01000629.1, read on the forward strand.
ATCTCAATACCCCTGTAAAAGTTCTCTGTGAATTTCTGCCTCCAGGTGCAGAAATCAGCCTCATCCTTTCACTTGGTCCTTTTGTGGGTGATGTGGTGGTTCCTCATTTGGAGGAGCATGAACACTTTGTGTCTGGCTTTCTGCCCAGAGGGACAATGTGGGAGAGGATCTTCCTCAGAGGCAAGCAAGACCTTATCCTCTCCAGGACATCTCCCTGCTGTGGTGGTGGCAGGGCTGTGCTCCAGACACAGCAGCACCAGGAGATGGGAATTAGTTGCTTCCTTTGTGCTGTTACAGCCTTGGCATTAATGACTTCCAAAAGTCCCGAGTCAGGAAGGTGAGAACTGTGATAACACACTGTGGAAGCCAGAGTGTGGCAGTGTCAGAGGAGCTTTTTAGGACTCAGCAATATGGCTGGAGGATCCTGAACACTTCTGTTGGGCTAGAGGCTCTCTGTGGGTGCTGCTGGGTGGGTCTGTCTTCTCCCAGCAAAGCCCAGTGAGCTCCTGCTGTGCCAGCACGAGCAGCCGTGTGCCAGTGGTGGCAATCCCATCCCAGCACTGCCCAGGCGAGTCTGCTCTGAGCCTGGAAAGTGTGAGATGCAGACACAGGACTGTCTTTGGGATATAGCTGTGTACCCCTCAGTGAAGATGTAGGTGATCAGTTGTCAGAAGGGATCATTTGGGCTCTAGTCCCTTCTCGTTCTCTCTGTGTATCACTGCAGATTTCACTGAAGTGACTCCAGTTTACACCCCACCAGGGACAGAAACGTCAGCTCTCGCATTTTTAGCTGTAGTAAATTGTTTTTAGCAACCACAGCATTCATCATGAAAGGCTCTCTGCCTCCTCCTGCAAGGAAGGAGGAACTGAATAATGAATGAACATAGAGCTGGGCCAGCACCTATGGCTGGGCAGGCTGCAGGTCTCACATCCAGGAGCCCTGTCTGCTCCTTCCAGTCCAGCACAAGTGCAGCCTTTAATTGCTCTGACCCACCTCCTCTGGAGCTTGGATCACAAGGAGCATTTAAACTCAAAGGTGAGTCTTTGGCCTTTGTTTGACCTGGGTTATAGGTTGCTTTGCCCTGTCCTTCCTGACTTGCCCTCGGACATCCCTTATCACCATCCCTGCTCCTCTTGTCACCCCTGGTTTGCTGCCCTGAAAAACAGCCCCACTTGACCCCACATCCCTGACAGCTCAAGACTCCTGGTCCTGGCTCTGAATCTGTGCCTCCACACTCCCTGTGGCCCAAGGCTGACTTCCAAATCCTGCAAGACTTTGGGACAGGTCACAGCCCTGAAAGACTCAGTGACATTCCCTGCAACCATAATTACCCCTGACCACTTCAGTGGGGCTTTGGAAAGGCTTTTAGGACTTTTTTATCAGATATGGCTGATCTCTGCTGCCTACCTGGAAGGACTGTGCAGAGCCAGGAGTTGAACTCAATGGTCCTTGTGGGTCCCTTTCAACTCAGGATATTTTATGATTTTATGAATCCATGACTATGTTTCAAATATCAGTAGCTCTATGAAAATAATGAATGGATGCCCCAATGAGGGGCATTGATATGCTTGGAATCTGATCAATCTGCCCTTTTTAAGGACTGCAAGAACTTGCTTTGGGGAGAAAGTTTTGAAAAGCACTTCCCCATGCCTTGACTCCTTGATGCAGCCGAGCTCCAAGTGCTTGGAACACAGACCTTGCAAAAGTGCTGCCTGTAGACTTTGGTCATGCCTGGTGTGAGGGCCTGGTGTGTCCTCACAGATAATGCCCTTCAGCCAGGTTGCATTGTTTAGTTCTCCAGGCCCATAACTATTTCAGGTCATGTACTAATGGGCTTGGAATCTGCTGTTGTGCAGGGAATGATAAATGACTGTACACTGCAGCTAACAAAGGGATGGATTATTGGGTTATAAATCAATTAAGTGGTTCTAAGGAAGCTGCAAACCACAAGAAGGAACCATGAAGGGAGAACAACATCCGATGTGTGGGGAAGAGCAGGAGCCGTCAGGTGCCATCAGCAGTTCCATTATCCCTGGAGAGGAGCCGGACCCCAAGGCCAGCAGGGACCCTCCGGTGTGATGGTTCTGGGGAGGGAACCCCAAGTGCTCCGAGGGTTTTGGGGGGTTACTGGCACCAGGCTGCCTCTTGCAGGAAAGTAATCCTACCCTGCCTCTGCAATCTGGACTGGTTTTAAAGTGTGGCCAGAAGTGGCTGTTGCGACTGTTCCCAGGGACTGGCACTCCAGATGCACATCTGCCAGATGTGTCCAGAGAGAGAGACCTCACCAGGGTCTGCAGCTTCCTCATGAGGGGCATCTCCAATCTCTGCTCTCTGTGGCCAGTGACAGGACCCGAGGGAATGGCTGGAGTTATGTCGAGGGAGTAAACCCTGGACTGAATATTAGAAAAGGTTCTTCTCCCCAGAGGGTGGGTGGGCACTGCCCAGGCTCCCCAGGGCAGTGGGCACAGCCCCAAGGCTGCCAGAGCTGCAGGAGGGTTGGGATGATCCTCTGGGGACAGGGGGGGACTCCTGGGGATGGGCCTGTGCAGGGCCAGGGGTTGGATGGATGATCCTTGGGGGCCCTTCCAGCTCAGGAGGTTCTGAGATTCTGTGATTCAGTGATGATACAACAGCTCATATTCACAGCAGATCGAGCAACATCTTTTGACTCTGCAGCATCACTGTTTTCCCTGTTTGGCAAATTGCTCTCCCCCAGGAGAATACTGAAGGGGTTAATGGGCACCCTGTGAGCCCTTGGCAGAGCAAGGTCCTCTGATGGTGTGCTGGTGCCAGCTCAGAGGCCTGGGCTGGTTTGGACACTTGTGACCAAGTCCCCTCTGTGTCCCTGTGCCAGAGGGACAGGCCTCAGCTGAAGGACTCCCAGCCTGTACAACAGGGCTGGGAATATGTCTCTGGAGGACTGGGTCAGGTTCACTACTGTGCCCCCACACTGTGGTCTCAGCATGGCCAGGCCACCTGGCACCTGTGTTAGTCCCACCCACCCACCTCTGCAGCAAAGAGCCTGACAAGACTTCAGTTTATGGGAGTTCTGCTGTGTCCAAACTCTTCTTTTCCTGGAGAAGGGCAATCTCACGTAGGGAAGTTTGGTTCCTGTTTTCTTCACAATAGGCTTAAACTGTTTCCTGAGCACAGCAGGACATGGGGAGGATGGTGGGAACAGAGGAAAATGGGCACAAACACAGTTCTTGGCTAGTCTGGGCAGAGTGATGGGCTCAGCCTTGGCTGTGGTTGCTGAGGGGACCAACCCCAACATGTGCATTGCTCAGGGTCCCTGTGTGCAGTGGCTGCAGGATTATTGTTGCCAGAGCCATTTACCTGGGGGCCTGGGCAGGTTGATTAATCCACACCCTCTCGCCAGGTTGGTCCATGCAGCTTGTATCCATCATATTAAAGATTCATATTACCTCGTATCCATCATTTTAAAAATTCTCCCTACAGCATCTGTAGAGCCCAAGGCTCTCAAACAGACATGCACAATGTGAAATGTTTAACCTTTTCTTTCTGAGATGGTTTTCAATCCAATGCTCTTTAAGACAAGGCTGAAAAAGTTGCCAGTGTGTAAATAGTGAATGGAGACAAGAAACCACTCTTATCTGGGAGTCATTGTCCTCTAACTTCTTGTTTTGCTCTGTATGAATAAACCTTAAAAAAACCAGCAATGCAGCATTTTCTAAATTCTAATGAGCTGTTTTCTAATAGTTATCTAATGAGCTGTGGCAAACAGCAAAGGAGCCTGTGTTTGCTTTAATCTCTTTAACTACAGCCTATCCATGAGGCAAACCATCTCAAGGGAGAAGTGGAATTGAGGCTGAACATATCCCTCAGGGAGCAGGGCTTGTCCTCACTTGGTGGTGGTGTGACTGTTGCAGGCCTGGGAGGTGCCAGAACATGCATTAAACCATGTGGGTGAGCTCTGGGTCAGTAGGAACCAACCTACAGAGCCCTGGATCTTACCCACAGATGAGACAGTGTCTTCACTGAGATTTGGTTGCTCTTGAACAGTTAAATTTTACTGCAAACAAAAGCTCTTCGGGGAACATAGGTGAAATGAGGAGCAGGGAGGGACACAGACATCAGGGAGACCTCATTGCAGCCTTCCAGTACCTTTAGGGGGCTCACAAAAAGGAGGGAAAAGGACTTTTCATATGGGCAGATAGTGACAGGACAAGGGACAGTGGTTTCAAACTGCCAGAGGGCAGAGTTAGATGGGATATTGGGAAGGAATTCCTGGCTGTGAGGGTGGGGAGGCCCTGGCACAGGGTGCCCAGAGAAGCTGTGGCTGCCCCATCCCTGGAAGTGTCCAAGGGCAGGTTGGAGTAACCTGGGATAGTGGGAGGTGTCCCTGCCCATGGCAGGGGGTGGGATGAGATGGGCTTTAAGGTTCCTTCCAACACAACCATCCTGTGATTCCGAGGTCTGTGTTAGTTGTGCTCACCTTGGCTGGGTGTTGGAGCTGTCTCTGCAGGGACCCTCACACAGATCATCACACCCAGACAGCTTTAACCCTCAGGCTCTTGGTCAGACAGAGCTGCTCCTGGCTTTCCCTTCTTCTCTCCAGGGCAGAGCTGGCACCAAGATCCTCACAGATATCTTTGGTACAGGCAGTGAGGCCCCTGGCCAAGCCCCAGCAGGGCAGGGACTTTCCCAAAGTAGCTTCTGTGCCTTGTTTTGCCCCTGAACGGCAGCTGGTGATGATTGTGCTGTCCAAGGACATCCCTTCATTCAGAGCTATGGGTTTCTGGGTAGAGTGTTGGTCTGCAGAATCCAGCAGAGACCTTTTGGCTTCAGATCAGGAGAAGGTGACAGTGAGTACCTGATGCCTCTTGTCATGGTGGGTTATTGGAGGAAGGTTATTATAGGATTGATCTATTTAATACTTTGGGATATTAAAGAAATCTCTACAAGGGATGAAGCCTCCAGAAGAGCTGGGCTGTCCCTCTCTCTGCCAATGTTTTTCTGCTTTATAAACAGTAAAATTCCACCTAATCAGCCTACAACTCCTCCAGGAGGCAATTTTTCTCCTCATGATGAGGGTACATCCAGTCAGGTTGCAAGATAGAAGGGCCTCAGCTTTCCTGCCTTTGTACAGAGAGCTCAGAAAAGGAGGTTCCACCTGCAAAATCCTGCAGGAAAGCCTTGAAGAAATGCCTGCATCTTCAGTATGCAGGTGCTGAACTTCCCACCAGGGTGAGTGCTCAGGTGATAACTCTTTGCTTTTGATCTATTGGATTTTGCAGTGACTTTGGTATGGTGATGAGACTGCAATATCCCATAATAGATGGCTGTTTCTAGCAAGAGCTCTGCTATAATTGTATTTATGAGCAGAATACTTATAGAGGCCTTCAGGGAGCTTCAAGTGTAAAAACATTCCTATAACAACATATAGACAGCCAACAGCCAAGCAATTAATTTCTTGCCTGCAAGTGGTGTTGGGGGCCCTGTCCTGGTGTAGAACATCCATTAACTCTGCAGAGGCTCTGCTGAAGGGAATGAGGGAGCTGCTGGCTGGACACTCAGTCTTTCCTCTGTGCTTTGGGTACCTAAAATTGGTTTTATATAGAGTTCACCAACGCCAAAGGAGACCACTAAAATTCTGGTCTGTTCTGGGGGAAACACAGATTTTTGTCACAGAATATCCTGAGTTGGAAGGGGCCCACAAGGATCATCCAGTTCAACTCCTGGCCCTGCACAGAACACTCCAACAATCCCACCCTGTGCCTAGCAGTGCTGTCCAAACATTTCTCAAGCTCTGGCAGGTTATCTGTGGAACTTACATAGAAACAACCCTCCCTCCCAACTTGTCCTCCCAAAGGAAGAGGCAGGGTCAGACCCCTGAGGTTCAAGTACCAAAATGAAAAGTGAGATCACTTTCCTAAATCTGATCCTGACTTGCTGAGCATCCTCACCTCTGTATTTCTGTCTGCTCTTTCCCTCTTCCCTCCCTGGTTTTGAAGGCCCAGGCAATGGCATAGTTAATTAGGTCTAGTCAAGTCCAAAAAGAATATGCATCCCTTGACAGGAATCTCAGTGCCTCTTTTTGCCACTACTTTGGCTGAAATTAACTTAATAATGGGATATCTCACACAATTCAAATCTCCCATAGAGTGGCATTAATCAGCCTTGTTCTGCAGAGAGAGAAATTATATTGCAGTTAAAGATCACTTATTTACAGTTTCTGATTAGTAGGGTGAGAGGAAAGGAGATTGTTTTCATCATTTTATGAAAAAAAAACCCCCACCCAACAGGCTCTTCAAATAATTATAAAGTTTTAAATTAAAGTCATTGAGAAAAGTTTCCTTTCAGTGGACAAACTCTGTCATCAAAATTGCAAGGACTTAGCAGGAGTGAAAGGGCTTAAAATGTACATAATAGGATTACAAATAATTTCTGTTATTAAAATAAGGACAATTCCAGTATTAGAAAAAAATGTATCAAGAATTGTCTTGTATCCTCCAAACACCTTGGAAGGTGTTCAAGCTTGCAAGGAGAGACTCCAGAGCCCTTCCCAGAGTGGATATGCAGAGACCTGAGCTTGTGTTGCTCAGTTTAAGTGTTAAACTCATGTATCAGGACATTGTTGTGCCCTCCTGGTTTCTCATCCCAGCCCTGAATGTGTGCAAGTAGGCACTGCAACAGCTGCTGGAGGGAGGCAGAGAAGTAGAAAGTGCTGCCTTAGGGTTTGGGGCTGAGCTGCTCATCCACAGAGCAGCTTCTTCTCAGAAGGAGAATCTTTAATAATCACAGGTTTCTGGGTTTCACTTGGCCACCTGCAGCTGTCAGGATGAATTTTCCTACAAAAACCCTGTTTTCCTCATTTAGGAGGAGGGTTGCACAAGGATAACACCAGCTGGAGATGCAGTGCTGGAAGAGCCTGTAACTGGAGCAGCACTACCTGGGAGCTCTTAAAGCCCTTCTGGAGAGGTGTGTTTGTGGTTATAACTGAGCCTGGCTTGATTTGTGCTCCAAGCAAAGTTGTTATATTTAAACAGAACATAGTTTGCAAACCCATATTGTGTTTTTGTTGTGTAATAAAGAGACATTAAACATTCTTAGGGATGCCCAGAGAAATAACAAATGAAACTGGAAGAGGGAACAACTACTTCATCTGGACCCCTGGTTCCTCTTTTGGAGGGTGAGATGAACCCAGGCTCCTCTCATGGGACAGGAGCTGTACCTACAGACCCCTGGGGCTTGTGGGTGCTGACAGAGCAAACGTGAAACTGGCTAAATGACTGAGTTGGAAGGAAGATTTATAAAAGGCCAAAAAGGTTGAAAAGGGGTTATTTGAAAGCCAAAAAGGTTGAAAGCAGCTCTTTAAACCAGGGAAGCCAAGACATTGTAGAAAGGAGGGCTGGTGGAGGGAGAGAGGAGCCCACTCCCACTGAGTGGGAGGATTTGTTCTGGGAAGGAGAGGAAGGACGGAGCAGTGCCTGGAAGGGTCCAGTGGATAGTCCTGAAATGCCAGCTGGTCTTTGACATTTCCCGAGTTTTGTGGCATTATCAGAGCGGGGGTGGCAGAATGGCATGGGATGGAGAGATGTAAAAATGGCAGAGATGCCCAAAGGTCGAGGCTGGCTGAAGGTGCTGGTGAGACAGGAGGGCACAGCAGACGCCTCCCCACCCAGGATAACAGCTCCCAACACTGTGAAGTAAATGCTAGAATTTGAATGTTTGGGATTTTTTTAAATAGTAAGACATCTTGAAAAGTTCCACTGAGCCCACAGAAGACGTGAGCAGCAGGTTCTTGTGCTGTACAGAAAGTGCCAAGAGACCAGTGGTGCTTGGGCCAGGCTCAGGTGGTTACTGGGGCCAGTGGAGGAGGACTGCCAGATAAAAGCGGATGAGCTCAAGCTCAGGTGAGGCTTTGACAGCCAAAGCCAGTGGATGAGGTGGTACTAAGGGTAAGAGGAAGCTTGTGAACATGGAATTCATGGCTGAACTCCAGTGATAAAAGGATGGGCAAATGAGGAAGGTGATGAAGGATGTATAGAAAAAATGTGCACTGCCAGAGAGGGAGAGTGTTGGGAAGGCCAAAGCTAGACTGGAAGATGATGTCAAGGACAATAAGAAGAGCTTCTACTAGTGTTTTAACAGCAAAAATGAGTAATAAGGAAAATGGATTTCATGCTGAATGAGAAGGCTGTGGTTCAATGGGAACAGAGACTCAATGTCTCTTTTTCGTCTTCTCCACTGGCAATGTCTCCCAGACGTTTGAGCTCAGAGAAAGGGTTCAAGGAGAACAACTACCAGTAGTGGAGGAGGGGTGAGACAGGGAAAACCCAACACCATGAATCCATGGGAGAAAAGAGGATTCATGTGAGGAGGTATCTTCCAGGACAGGAAGCTGGTGCTTATGTGACAGGCTGGGAGAGTCTAAGGGAACTCGCTGATTCAGCCTGGGGAAGAGAAGAGTGAACCTAAAACCCAACCTTCTAGTACTTATAAGTAGGTTTTGAGAAGACAGAAACAGGATTTTTATTGAGGTGTTTGTTGGGATAATAAGAGCGGCTAAAGTCTGAAATAAGGGAGGTTCTGACTGAAAATAAGAAAAGAAATACATGGAAAGGCAGTGAAATATTGGAATAGAGCTCCAAGCAAATAATGGGATCTCCTCCACTGGAGGATTTCAAGACCCAGCTAGACAAGGACCTGAGCAGCCTGGTCTGATACAGGATCTGAGTCTGGAGATGATCTAGAGGACTCCTGATGTCCCTTCCTGACTGAGTGGCTCTGGGATGCAGCTCGTATTAATCACTGCAGTCTTTAGCTCAAGGTCTCTAATTAAAGCTATAAATGTGAGCTCTGGTATGGGGCTCCTCCGTGCCCCTCCCTTGGGGCAGCCTGGGTCAGAGACCCCTGACATCCCCATGTTCTGTGCAAGGCTCTGACCCTGCTCTGCCTTTGCTGGGCTTGCTGACACAGCTGAAGAAAGTGCAGGTTCTAGAGGTCACTGGATCTGCAGTCTCACTTTCTTTGCCAAAACTTCCTTCCCAGTGTGGGCAGAGCATTTCAAGTACTTTGGAAAAGCTTTGCCTCCTTATGCCTTCCTGAGGTGGCCTCCAGGAAATGGAGCAGATGTCCTTATTGTCCTCTCTTCTTGGGTGTTGGCCCAGCAGTTGTCTTGAAATATGTCTTTGTCCACAATAAAATGACCATCATTCCCTCTCCTCGCTGGAGGTTTCTGGCACACCCGTGTCAGTGCTGCTGTGCCAGGTTGTCTGCAGATTCTGGAATAACCCACACCCATCTCATCCAGAGGGGATTTCTGCCTCACCAGCCTCCTGTGCTTGGTCTGTGGGTGCTGCAGGTTCACAGCACGAGCTGTGAAGTCACTACACCAAGCTCTGTCCTTGGGGTGCTGGTTCAGGGGACTCTGGGCAGATTCTGCTTAACCAGGATACAGTGATACATCCCTGTGTTTGCCACTGCTGTCACAGAACCACAGAATCCCAGGATGTGCTGAGCTGGAGGGGACCCCCAAGGATCATCTCATCAGCCTCCCAGCTGCCTCGTGGGGAAGTTTTGACACGCATGAGGACTTGTGCACATCTCCAGGATGCCGCAGAGGATGTTCCCTCACCACAGAGACCCTGCAGGGACCAGCTGATTTGGGGACCTTTAATGAAGGGGCTCGTTTTGCTGCTCCTGCCTCCCTCCTCCTTTGGAGGCTGCTGGGAAGGCGCAGAGCTGCCTACCACCAAAAACTGCCACTAATTGGACCTTATTAAAAATTTACTACTGTTTCACAATCAAGCTGGAGTATTTATCTTCCCCCAGCCAAGCCATTAATTAACAACACAAACGGGCTGCGCTGCCAGGGGAGCGGCAGAGCCCCGGCTGCCCAGGCAGTGACCTCAGCGCAGCCCTTCCTGCCAGCTCTGCAGGGAAAGCAGCCGCCCACGCAGCCCTGGGCAGGTCCACCTGCAGATGAGGAGCTTCTGCGGGACGTCCCTCCTAGGGTATAAACGGTAGGGTTTTCTGTTTTCTCCAGGAGGGAGCTAGGATGCGAGGATGCACCCTGGAAAATGGCACTTATTTATTTCTTTATTATTTATTTATTTAATATGTGGACTAATCACCTGATCGAAGAAAACTGCCCAATGGTAGGAAAGTATTTAAGGGTGATGAAAATGCCCAGGTATCCCTCCAGGGTATCCCATGTCCTGGGAGCCATCCCTGTGGCTACTTTGTACTGAAGCAATGCCATGCTTCCAGCACTGCTGGAGATGTTGAAGATTTGTCACTGATACTTTTTCAGAGGTTCTTGTCTGTTGCGTAAATGTGCATAATGCCACTGTCTGAGCTTGGGACACCTGTGGGATCTTGGACACAGACACAGGACTGGAGCAGTGTACCAGGAAATTGTATCTTCATAGAATCACAGACTGATTTGAGTTGGAAGAGGCCTTAAGGCTCATGTAGTCCAACCCCTGCCATGGGCAGGGACACCTCCCACTATCCCACATTTCTCCAGCCAGGCCTTGGACACTTCCAGGGATGGGGCAGCCACAGCTTCTCTGGGCACCCTGTGCCAGGGCCTCCCCACCCTCCCAGCCAACAATTCCTTCCCAATATCCCATCTCTCCCTGCCCTCTGGCGCTGGGAAGCCATTCCCTGTGTCCTGTCCCTCCAGCCCTTGTTCCCAGTCCCTCTCCAGCTCTCCTGGAGCCCCTTTAGGCTCTGGAAGGGGCTCCAAGGTCTCCCTGGATCCTTCCCTTCTCCAGGTGAACACCCCCAGCTCTCCCAGCATGGCTCCAGAGCAGAGGGGCTCCAGCCCTTGGAGCATCTCCGTGGCCTTGCCTGGACATGCTCTAACAGGCCCATGTATTTCTTGTGCTGAGGCTTCGAGATCTGGACACAGCAGTGCAGGTGGGTCTCAAGAGCATCGTCTCTTTGGCTCAATGTTCCTTCACAATTGCCCACTGTGATGAAGCAAAACGTGAGTGTGGCTGTTGAGTGGCCATTTAGTGACCATATGAGTGGGCTTTAGTCCTCTATTCCTAGATCCTTAAAACCATGCCAGTTCTATTTCCATGCAAGAATCAGAGCTGAATCTGCAGAAGATGCTGGAGCTAAACCTCCCCCTGCCTGTGCAGCCTGGGCTAGGCTGGTCCATGTGAGTGGGCTCAGGGAGCAGCATTTTTCCTTTTTCCTGTAGCAAACTGTTGGATCCCAAATTCTCCATTTCTCTGGTAAATGATTCAATGACAGGAAGTGACACAACTTTATAGAGTCATGGAATAACCTGAACTAGAAAGGACCCACAAGGATCATCCAGTCCAACTCCTGGCCCTTCCCAGGACACCCCAACAATCCCACCCTGTCCCTGAGAGCGTTGTCCAAAGACTTCCTGAGCTCTGGTAGCCTTGGGGCTGTGACCAAACCCTGGAGAGCCTGTTCAGTGACCAACCACCCTCTGGGGAAAGAAACATTTCCTAATATCCAGTCTAACCCTCCACTGACCCAGCTTCATGCTGTTCCCTCACAGATGTAATGGCTCTTCCCCAAGGAATGGCATCTCCCTGCACAAATTCTCAGCAAAGCTGCTTCTTGCCTTCCCTCAGGAGCCTGTTACCCCCAGACACCTCCAACACAGCACCAGAATAGTCATCAAGGAGAGAGATGAGTCCAGACTGGTCCTTGAACTGCCCAGGACAGGTTAAATGGCAGACCACAGGCTCTGGGCAGGGAGTTGTGGCATGGGCTGCTCTCCTTTCTCCTCCATCCCATTTCCCACCTTGCATTGCCCTTAGAGCTGCTCCTGCTCTGCAAGGAGCAGTGAGACCATCTGGTGCTCCACTGCAGCCACCAACTCCACTGTCTTTTCAGCCTGGGGTAGGGAGGGAGGAAAATTCCTGCAGTTCCACTGGTGCAGAAGCAGTTGTGGGAGGGATGCTCCAAACCAGGTTTCCAATTAGGAGCAGCTCTGTAGCTGTCTGGATGTGACATGATAATGCAGCTGCTGAACATTACAAGAGGCTTCAGAGATTCAATGTGACACATGCGAAGCAATAGCTGGAGTTTAGTCAACACTCCATCAGTTAAAAGTCTATATTTCCAATTATCTGCGGACAGTTTGTCTTCAAGGATAATTGGCTTCCCACAGCTCCCTAGAGCAGATGTCAGGGAGCTTCTTCTCTTCCACAGAGGAAAACCTGGAATGGTTTATACCATGCAACACATGGAAGTGTCAGAGTCAAGGATTTGGGGAACTGTCCTGGTGCAGAGCTCTGCAGAGGCACCAGCCTCCAAATGCTGAGGAGTGTATGTTACCTCATCCTGCTCCTGAACTGTTGGGCTTGGGAGCCTGCAGAGTGACACAGACCTGTGACAATGTCCCTGTCCCCTGAGGACACTGCCAGGAGACAGGCAAAGGACCTTTGGTCATGGGGCATTTGGTCAATTGTCCCCTTTGCCCAAGGTGGGATAAAGTGATATCCTGGCAGGATGACTTACCTGTCTCCCTTCTTGAGGCCACCCATGGAGAAGAAGAGGATATTTTATTTGGAAATGGGTATTTGGGGGACTGACCCTGCCTGGGGCAGCCTTCAAGTCACCAGGCAGATGAACACAGCCTGACAGGCTCTGCTGGCTCTTCAGCAGCTCCACGATGCTCACACTGACATCCAACATGTTGGCACATCTGCACAGGCCATGCAGGAGAACTCACAGAGAAAGCAGAAAACCACAGCAGGAAATTACAGCAGGACTGTAGAAAATGCCCCAACTCCAGTAAGAAACTTAAGCTTAAGAATTTTCTTTCCAAAATTTCAATGTCTGAGTGGAAAATTGGGGTTTTATTACATCACACTGCTGTTGTTATGGGAACTTTAATTCCCCACTCCAGGCTCTTGGTATTGAAAAGACTTGTTGACTAATGTGCAGCTTCTGGGAGCCAGTGGACCTGTTCTCCAGCCTGTGTAGGGGCGTGTGGGTGATGAGAGTTGTAAACCTGTTACAGTGCGAGTGCCCAGAAAAACCCAGGAAGGGCTGAAGGCACCCCAGGAATACTCTTGTGCAGTGTTTCAGTTCTGTTTCTGAGTTACAAAAATGTTTATATTCAGTCCCTGGAGTTTGTTTTTAAGATGCAAAGTGTGTAGCTTCCAAGGGAAAAGGTGGAAAAATTTGCAGCCATTTCTTTTTCCCCTTTGGGAGTAAACTCTGGAGTTTGGTTTTTTTTTTTCCCTAACCTACAAAAAGCCATTTGCACAGTGACATCTGAGTCTGTTCCTCCACAACAGCTGGAGAAAGATCATTCCTGGATGTGAGGCCTTCCCCAAATGTTGTTGGGCAGGCTCTAGTGCCACTGGGAAGGAGGGCATGGGAGTGCTGTTGGAATTTTGGGTGGCATTGGAGGCTCCTGAGCTGCCATGGAGGGGTCAGGCTGCTGTGGCCATGGAGAAGGTGACAAGAAGGACATAGGGTACAAGAATGAGCCCCAGGTTGTGCACATCCACACCCACATCCACATCCACGGTGTGCTGGAGCAGCTCTGCTTCAACATGAGCCTTTCTTCCAAGGAATTGCCCTCTCTTAGTGCATTCTCCCCCCGAGGTGGTGGGTTTGGGCACAGCACAGTGGGTATCTGACTGTCACCTCTGAGGAGCCCTGGGCTGCTGCTCGTCTGCAGTGACCTGGAGAGCCAGGGAAGGGTGAGGTCCCTCAGGCTTCCCTTAAGGGGGATGTAGGATAATGACCCGAGGCACAGTGAGTGCCTTCACACCTAAGCAAGCAAAGGAGAGGCAAGGACATGAGTCCTTGTGTTTTCCTTCCCACCTGGCCCAGACTGTCCCCCAGCTGGCTCCTGACCTGTCTGAGGTTTGGCCCCTGGTACTGGGAGACATTGATCTGTGCAGCAGCTTCGTTGTTTCCTTTGCAGCCTGAGCAAGATCCTGCATCCCTTGGCTTCATCAGCTCTGTTCCTTCTTCTGGCTGCTGTTGGACTGCTAATGAGCCAGTAATTGGGTCCACGTCAGCAAGGCAGTGATAACCAGGGACCATGGGCTGCATGTTCCCAAGAGGAGCAGAAGGAGGGCAGCACTCTGGTCTTGGGCCGTGGCCTGCAGCAAAGCAGAGACCATGATTATTTGCTCTCTGAGACATCCTCCTGACACAGCTACAGTACTGCACACCAGAGGGAACAGCCCTTTGGTAGCAACAGCACCCAAACAGCTGCAGGGCTCCCTCTGGGCAGACACTCTGCAGCACGCATTGGTGCTGGGCTGTGGCATCTCTGCCTGGAATTTTTGTATAATTTATGGAATGGTTTGGGTTGGAAGAAACCTTAAATCTCATCTTGTTCCACCCTCTGCCATGGGCAGGGACACCTCCCACTGTCCCAGGTGGCTCCAACCCGTCCTTGGACACTCCCAGGGATGGGGCAGCCACAGCTTCTCTGGGCACCCTGTGCCAGGGCCTCCCCACCCTCACAGCCAGGAATTCCTTCCCAATATCCCATCTCTCCCTGCCTTCTGGCGCTGGGAAGCCATTCCCTGTGTCCTGTCCCTCCATCCCTTGTCCCCAGTCCCTCTCCAGCTCTCCTGGAGCCCCTTTAGGCTCTGGAAGGGGCTCCAAGGTCTCCCTGGATCCTTCTCTTCTCCAGGTGAACACCCCCAGCTCTCCCAGCATGGCTCCAGAGCAGAAGGGCTCCAGCCCCGGAGCATCATTTCCTCCTCTGAGCAGACAAGAGCTGCAGGGTGTCAGAGACTAACTGCCCAGAGCAGGCAGCCCGTCAAGGAGGCTCTGTCTGCAGATTAGTCACAACTGATTTTTTTGCTTCCATCTGCCTGACTACCATCTGGGATGATCTTCCTTCCTGCAGGATACCAGTGAGGTTCCCGGGTCTGGCTTTCAGGCCAATTCATCAAGAGCAGTAACAGGATCATTCCATAGCAGCTTGTCACTCAGGCACTCTGGCATGGTGACACCACACTATAAACCCTACAGTGCAGATAGATGTGCAGTGATTGCATTGTGTCCCCAGCCTGCTCCCCTTGTGCTCTGCCCTAGCAATCCCATCCTGTCCATTCCATGGCTTTTCTCTGCAGTGTCAGAGCAGTGGTGTGGAATTTAAAGTCTTTTCTCTCTCAGCAAAGATGATCCTGCAAAACCAGCTTTTCCATTCCCATCCTTTGCCCATTTTTGCACCAGGAGAGTCACATTTAGCCAAGGGATGTGTCCTTAGTTGCGTAATCAAACTGTCTCTTGTATGTGGTCATGTGCTCAGATAAACTCAGGTGTTTCTATAGGAAATGTATAAAATATCCCTGACATGTAGCCCAGCCCAGCACAGCTTGAGAAATGAAAAACCACCATTAAAAACCAGGGGGAAACACTTTGTGCCTGAATTTTCTTGTTCCAGGCATGAGAGACTGAACTGAGTTTTCTCTATCAATATGGGAAATCTTTATTTGTGCTGAACAAAGCTGAGTGGTCTCAGCTTGCCTGGGAATTAAGTTTTCTGTGGGCAGGAGTTGGGCACATAACTGAAAATTATTAGAGCCGTGACTCCTAATCAAGGAAAATGGGAGCTGGGGTGGAATAAAGCACTTCAATATGAGAAGCGTTTTGAATATCATTTCCTTACTATTCCCCTTTCCCAGGTCCTGCCCCATCAGCTCTGGGGGTGGGAAGAGCAGGCAGTGCTTTTCCTCTGGCTCTGATCCCCAAAGGCTGAGTGAGGGCCATGCCCAGGAGTCCCCCAGCTCTGGTTTTCAGGGGGCTTCAGGCTTTAGGAATCAGGGATTTCTTGAGTTGTGGGTATCACACAACACTTTGAAACTCCTGGTACAGCTCTGTCTCTATGGGATTCATCCCCCTGGGCTCTTTGGGTCTTGTCAAGGTGGGCTGGTGACCTCCACTTGCCCAGGGGCACCTTGTGTCACCGACCCTCCAAAGGCTGAGAGGACACTTTGGCTCCAGTGCAGTTGTGGAGCATTGACAGAGGGCAGGGTTGGGTGGAAAATCGGGAACAAATTCCTCCGTCGGGAGGCCTTGGCACGGGGTGCCCAGAGAAGCTGTGGCTGCCCCATCCCTGGAAGTGTCCAAGGCCAGGTTAGAGCAACCTGGGACAGTGGGAGGTGTCCCTGCCCATGGCAGGGGTGGGATGGGTGAGCTTTAAGGTCCTTCCAACCCAACCCATTCATGATTCCATGATGATGGTGTGGATCTGGCAGCTGCTTCCATGAACTTCAGGACTCCAGGGGAGAAAAGTTGACCCCTGAAGACAATGCAAGCAAGCAACCTCCAGCTTTATGCAAATTTATTTGGGCTTCCTCAGTGTTATTTCTAATTCCTTGAGTCCTTGCATGCTGAACTTCATGGAGTTATTCTCATGTTCCTCGAAGAGTTTCTGGAGTGTGCAGCTGAAAAGAATTTTCTTCCAAAATGAAAATAAAAGACTGAGCCAAATTGCTAATATTTGTACTGACCTCCAGATGAAAGCAACACCATTCCCCAAGTCTAATTATGCTTGGAAAGGGCCAGGTTTTATTCATTTTTCACAAATCTGATGGATATTGACTTAAATGTTTCTACTGGCATGATATAAAACAAAAACAACTCCGATGCTAATTGCTGTTTAGTCAATCAAAAGGCTGTGGTTTTGGGAAATAAAATTCAGAAATTAACTCCGATTGCCTCATAGTATTTTGGAGTGCTAAAGACGGCCTCTGGCAAATGTGGGGGAAAATAGTCTCCAAGCTGAGCGTAGGCTGGACTTGGAAACACGACTGCACTGGAGAGCCCTGAGAGTGGCCTCTTCCATGGCTGGGCTGGCAGTGGAAGGAGAAGGGGGTCATTAGACATTTGCAGATTAACTGCCACCATTGCTGGATCAGTGTCAGCACCTGGGAGCTGCTAGGTCTCCTTTGGAACAGATATGGATAGTTCTTCTTTCCCTGTTCAGGGAGTGCTGCAGTTGACCTCAGATTGCCTTTGGTTCCTTGTGTTGACAGTTCCCAGAGCTCACAATAAAAATCCTCTTCAGAGTAAGGAGTCACAGTGAATCCCTGTCCTGAACTTGGCAAACCATTAAGGTTTTGCATTTCTTGGGCCAATGAATCCATAATTTTGGGTTGAACAGAGTATTTCACTAGAACATGACAGGGAATGTTTCATCTGTGTGATATCAGGGCAGTTTCTTAACAATTTCCCCCCCCCCCAAGCATTTAAAAATGAAGGAAAAACCTGCTGTACAGAAAAACTGCAAAATTTTGGATCTTGGGGGCATTTTAAAAACTTCATCTTTAGACTGGAGCAATTTGACAACTGTTTACATTGATGGTTACATATAAATGTTCTGAGGGGGAAAAATTGTCTGCAGCCAAAATAAGTAACCAATCTGTAGCTGTGTCACAGATGGATGTGGCACTGCTGATGCTCTGTGGTTCTCTTGTTGTCAGTGGCCTGTGCTTTTGTCACACAGTGACAGATTGTACTGATATCTCCCATATCAACCATCTTAGTCCAGAGGAGTGTTAGTGTGTTTGTATTGAAAGTTTCATAAACAACAAAAAAAAGCAGTTCAGCTGTTCCTGAAAATGGGGCAAGGGATGAGCAGATGGAGCAGCCCTGGGAGAAGGACTTTGGGAGGTGGGGAGTGAGGGGCTGGACATGACCCTGACCAGAAACCCCCCGTGCCCTGGGCTGCAGGGGAGGGGGGGGATTCTGCCCCTCTGACCCCTCAGCTGAGACCCCACCTAGAATCCTGCCTCCAGCTCTGGCAAACAGCACAGGGAGGGCCTGGAGCTGCTGGAGAGAGTCCACAGGAGATGATCAGAGGGCTGGAGCACCTGTCCTTCAAGGAAAGGCTGGCAGAGTTGGGATTGTTCAGCCTGGAAAAGAGAAGACTCTGGGGTGACCTAATAGTGGCCTTGCCTTGCCCAAAGGGAGCCGATAAGAAAGATGGAAAGAGACTCTTTACAAGGGAGTGGAGTGACAGGACAAGGGGAATGGCTTCCCTCTGACAGAGAGTAGGTTTACATCAAATGTGAGGGTGGGGAGACTCTGAATTCCTTTACATACTACAGTTTCTGAGTACCCATGGTACCTGGGCATTTGGAATACCAGGTAACCCAATAGCTTTTGATGACCCTGTGGAAACTCAGTTTGCTTTTGTCTCTTCGGAAGTTCCTGAAAAATCTCATTCTAAACAAGCTAAGTAGGAATTTCCTGGTGTTCACAAGCAAAACTCCCTGAAAACCCCATTTTCCCAGAACACAGTTTGTTCCTTCACACTTTCGTGACGTGATGCTGTGGGGTCAGTGTGTGTCCTCAACTCATCTCTTGTCAGCACCAAGTGCTGCAGGGCCCTGTGTGAGGAGGCTGATTCTGCTCCAGACCTGCCCTAGCCCTGGGTGTTCTCTCAGCCACACGTGAGCAATGCCACAGCCAGAACCTTGCTGGGGTGAACTGGTGCTGAACCTCTTTTGCTTTCTTGTCCCTTGTTGCAATTGTCCCTCCCAGATCCGTCTCCCTGTTCTCTACCTGAGCAAGGAAGGCTCAGCTTTGGTAGGCTTGGCCAAGCTGCCCTGTGTTTTTAACACTCCTCAGCATGAGGGAGCTTTCTGGGAAAACCTTGCTGTTGTCCCCTCTTCCCAGGGCAGTGGTGGAGTCACTGTCCCTGGAAGTGTTCAGATAACAAGTAGATGTGGCACTTCACAATATGGTTTCATGGGCACGGGTGTCCAACTCAAAAGTTGGATTTGATGATCTTGGAGGTCTTTCCCAACCTTAATGGTTCTGTGATTGTGCCTTATTAGAGCCTACAGGCCTGATGCACCCAGGAGAGTCTTAATCTCTGCACTGCAGTCTGTAGAGGGTCCTGGAGCAGGTGATTCATCCTTGTGCTATCCCAGCATTGGGGGTGAGGGGGTGCAGCCAGGCCGGTTTGGTTCCTGGCCAGCTGGGCACGTCAGCATAGAGCTGCTGGTCCTCCTTGGTCTGGATTCAGATTTCCAACACCTGACACAGCTGCAGCACCAGCACCCCAGGACAGTGCCTTGGGAGATTGTTTTGCACACGAAGAGCTTAAAAGCAAAGGGAGGGAAGGCAGCACCGAAGGCACCACTGGAGCTCTGACATCAGACCTCAGCTGGGACTTGTGGCCTGGCTCATCCCAGCTCATCCTGGCTCTGGAAGTCAAGAGCTGGCACTTTGATCCCACGTGGCATTCATCCTCTGGTCCCAGTAGGAGCACAGTTGGCACATCTGTGACACCCAGTGTGAGTGCAGCCACCCCTGTGACACCCAGTGTGAGTGCAGCCACCCCTGTGACACCCAGTGTGAGTGCAGCCACCCCTGTGACACCCAGTGTGAGTGCAGCTAACCCTTTGACACCAGAGCAGGGCAAGAAACAGGCACAGAGCTGCATGAGCTGCTGGACTGCAACATCCCTTGAGAGAGAGCTTCAGGACCTTCAGCTTGGTGAGAGTCACTAGAAAAGAAAACCTTGGGAGTGGGACAAAATCCAGGAGTAGCAACATTGATCCTAAGAAGGGAGACTGCAAATATTGCCAAAGAAGCAACTTTCATATGACTTTAACTCAGGGGCAAATTTGGAGAATCTGCCCTATTCTACATATTCAAGAGAACAAAGTCCCCTGAAACAAAGTGCTGCAGTTTTTTAAATACTTGTCCTAAAATTAACACAACAATTAATTAGTTGTTAGAGTTGTGTATTTCTTGAAAACACTTTTTTTGAAATCTCCTTCCTATGTAAGGAGCTGTTTGATTCCCAGATTGAGCTACAAAACTCAGCCCTGACCTTTAGTTGTGCAAGGGCTGTGGCACATTCATAATCTAATCTAATCTAATCTAATCTAATCTAATCTAATCTAATCTAATCTAATCTAATCTAATGTAATTTTTCTATATGTTTATGAGTATAAAAATTTAGTAGATCAATCTTTAAAAGACAGGCAGTATGTGAAACCCCTTTCTCTGGAACTATGGACTGTTTGAGCTTCAGAAAAAGATGTGCTCAATTTATTTACCTTAGAAACAACAATTTGGCAATTTGAAGTCATTTGGGGAGCTCCTGCAGGGTTTCCTCATCACCTACCTTAAACCATAATCTTTCCCAGGCTCTGGAGTGTGCTCTGGAGAAGCATATACAGAATTGCCCATTGCCAGGGACATACCAGGAAAAAGTTTATTTAGTGCAGAGGAGATGAAAAGTTGCCTTATCCATCATTGCTGTCCAGGGTGGAATAAAGGTGCCCATTGATTTTGTGTTGGAGGGTAATTAATTGTTGTGCAAAGCCTGGTGCAGAGTTTAAAGGCCACATTACCACAGGCAGGACCTCTGGCTGCATCAGCAGCACCTGGCAGCTGACAAATGTTTGGGAAGGAGCTGAGTTTGCCCTGAGCAGTTACTGTGTGCGCTCCCAAAACAGGCAGGATTCCCAATGAGGTGAAGAGGGATGGAGAGGGAAGTGAAGAGCCCGTAGCAACAGGGTCTCAGGACTAATTGTATGCCAGGCCAGTGCTCAGGCCAGGCTGTGCCTGCTTTACATCTGCATCATAAGGAGAATCCCAGAATCTGCTGAGCTGGAAGGGCCCCCCAAGGATCATCCATCCAACCCCTGGCCCTGCACAGGCCCATCCCCAAGAGTCCCCCCTGTCCCCAGAGGATCATCCCAACCCTCCTGCAGCTCTGGCAGCCTTGGGGCTGTGCCCACTGCCCTGGGGAGCCTGGGCAGTGCCCAACCCCCCTCTGGGCAAAGAAGAGCCTTGGCCTGAGATCCCCCCTGACCCTGCCCTGACACAACTCCAGCCCATTCCCTAGGGTCATAAGCAGTCACATTTTCCCTGGGCAGCAGTGGCTGATCCTTGGTGAACAAGGGCTGTGATGCCGACTGGCACCCACGGTTTGAGTGGTGCAAGTACTGCACTGGGATGGGAGCGTGGATTTTCCGAGCATGAGATGCACGTTTCCTTTCTCTGGGATGCTCCCTTAATTCCAGCAGCCTGCCCTGGGCCAGAACTTGGCCAAGAGCATGTTTCTACTGCTGAGGAGGTAGAATGAGCATTAAGGTCCCTTCCAACCCAAATCAGTCTGTGATTCCAAGTTGTCTCTGTTCCATCTCGACTTCATGTTTCATCACCATCTCAGCCATCCAAAGCCACCAAAGTGCTGCTGCACTTGGAAAGGTTGGTTTGACAGGCAAGAGTCCTGATCCTATTGGTGTTCACTGGGATGTTAATCTAGCTGGAATGCTGACTTGAACACATTTTTAGAAAAAGAAAGATTTCAAAAAACTGTTCTGTAGGTCTGGGCTTTGACAAGAAGCTTCTCATGGCCACATGTCTGGAAGTGGTTTCTAAGTACCCGAGTGAGTTCCTGCCTGAGCTGCAGCAGTGCTGGAGGGGATGGCTCAGCACAGGAGAGGCATAGGACTGACCATCTCTGAAGCTTTGCTCCAAATACCAGAAGCTGTCATAAAACATCTTTTCTGATTAAAGTCCCCAGCCTCCTCAACTCGAGGAGCCCTCCCCCACTTTCCCCCCATTTTATAAGGTGTTTTTAAATTTAAATGATACCTGATCCCACTCTGGAGCATTTGCATCTTGGTAGCATGTGGAATCTGGTACTTGCAGAGCTCAAGCACTTAAGCAACCCTTTAAAGTCAAAGCTGTGGAATGTAAGTGGTGCTTCAGCCTTTTTTTCCTGAGCAGGGGCAACAGGTACCACTGTCAAAATGTTGTTGACTCGTTCATTCAGTAAATTAATTCCCATGTTGGCTGGCTCTGAGCTGGGATTTTGGCTGTTAAGTGCAGCCCCAAGGAGAAGAGCGAAGAGAGAAGGGCAGAGACCTGCAGGTTCCCCGTGCAAGAGGCATGAGCTACAGTCTCTTTTCCTGGGAAGACAGTATATTTTGGACTAGGAATGTTCAAAGCAACAACATGTCACGGACAATTTACCCTACACGAGCCCTGGGGTCTGGTTTGGAAAGCTATCTCAGCAAACCTCCCTGGTGTGCTAATGGCCCTGCTGCTGGTAGCACTGTGATGTCCTATTGATTATTTATCCATCGTTAATGGACTTATGTACTCCCAGAGGATTTCTCTGGTGTAACTGCCAGTGAGAGTGTTTGATGTCTGACTGCAGACACAGGACCCAGAGCCCCAAGGGGGATAGAGACCCTTTGCCAGCACATTTGCAAAGAGGGAAAACTCATTTAACCAGAATCAGACTTGGAAGTGTGTGCGTGGGGGGTGTCGTAAAAAGGCTGTAGCCCTTTCACTGACAGCAACAAGGGTCTGTATGCTCTGGGATCTGTTATGGCAGAGTGGGACACACTCAAAATCATTGGGCTGTGAACACACACAGTGGTGACTGGGAAAGGGAATTCCTGGGGACAGATAATGTATTCAGCTCAGTATTTGTACCTTGCAGGCCCTGTCATGCAACATTTCACCAGGTTCATAAACCTTGGGGTCCAGCCCAGCCCCAGTAATCCCTGAACCTGCTCAAGGCCTAGACAGTTCACAAAAGAAAACCAGTTTTTTTTCATTCCTTGCTTTCTGATCCAAACTCCCCTTTTTGAGGCCTTCTTTGCAATTCTGAATTTGGAAATGTGTTCTGATCCTGCAGGGTGATGTCCTTGACAGGCAGCTGAAGGGCATACAAGTTGTCCCCTGTCACGGCAGGAATGGGGCAGAGAGGGCAGAGCAAAGAACAGCCTGAGGCACAAAGGGAGGCTCTGCAAGCAGGGGGGTCACAGTGAGCCTGGGGGCTTGTCTGTGTTCCACTGACTTCCAAACACACTCCTGGCTCTCCAGCCACGTGTGCTGGGCTGGTATCTCAGCACAGGAATAGTTCCTGTTGATCTCTGAAAATTCAGCTGCCTGCCCTGCTGTTTCAACCAACTCCTCTGGTCAAATGCCATGAGAGTTGTCCATAATGTCAGACAGCAGGGCTGGAAATCTGCCCCTGCACCCGGCCCAGGAAGCACTATGGAAGAGGGATGTGAGAAGCTCCCAGTGAGTGGGACAGAGTGGGGGTCTGGACAGAGGCACAGCTTCTTCTCCAGCTTGGGAGAGCCCTGGGTCCATATGCCAGAGACTCAGGCTCAGTCATAACCCTCTCCCTGCTGCTCTGAAGCAGGAATTCCTGGGCAGCTGTTGCTGAAGGAACTGCTGTGTTTGAGGAGCACATTAAAATGCGGGAGGCAGGCTATGCTGAGAGAGCACATCACCCGGCTTGGGAACATGAGGAGCTTGTCTTGTGCTGTAAACACAAACCCACACTTGTCCAGAGGCAACAGGCTCTGTATTCCATCCCCTGCTGCAGCAGGTTTGTTGCAGGATGGATGGATGGATGGATGGATGGATGGATGGATGGATGGATGGATGGATGGATGGATGGATGGATGGATGGATGGATGGATGGATCACCAAGGGAGTGGGGTATTTGCTCTAAGGAATGCTGAGGGTGCATAGTAAATTGGTTGAGGAGGATTATAGCTGGTGGCAGTGCGAGGCACTGTCCAAGGAGAGGTGAGGGAGAAGGGTGACCTTGTTATTTCTCCTTTGATTTCCTTGCCAGTCACTTTGCTCAGCCCATAGTGCTGCAAGTGCTGCTCAGTCTGCTGAGTGTCACTTGCTCAATGTTGGGATGTTCCCTCCATCCTTGGGCTGTTTTGGTGGACAGAGGAGCTCTGAGTGATGCCAGGGCATCCCTAAGTCTGGAATATCAGAGTTGTAAATGCCCCTTTGCCCTCCTCTAAGCTCTGCTGTCCATCCTGTATTTTGTGCTGCTCCCTCAAGACTCCCTGGCAGTTCCCCTGGCTCTTCCTGGAGGCTAAAGGAGCTCCATTTTAGGGCATGTCTGGGGCCTTTGTGTGTTTTAGTGTTTTCTGCTGTTCCCTGGTAGACCTGTGAGCTGGTGCTGTGCCTTTCACAGGCACCTATGGAGCAAAGGGAGCTGTGCCACGGCAACACCCCCGGGGGTATTTAGGGCAGCTGCCTGTCCAAGTGCTGCTGCTCTTGTGGAACAAAACAAGACACGAGCCTCCATTGCTCTGCTGAGCCCCAAGGACAGCTGTCAGCCATCCCAGCTGAGGGGCAGAGCCTGATTTCAGGGGGAATGGCTTTAAACTGAATGAGAAATTCTTCCCCGTGAGGGAAGGCCCTGGCACAGGTTTCCCAGAGAATCTGTGGCTGCCCCATCCCTGGAAGTGTCCAAGGGCAGGTTGGAGCCACCCGGGATAGTGGGAGGTGTCCGTGCCCATGGCAGGGGTGGGACTGGGTGAGCTTTAAGGCCCCTTCCAGCCCATGATTTTGTGATTCTCTGAAGTGGGTGCTACAATCAGAAAGGTCTTGAGGACAAGCCCTTGAAAGGCCAGCAGTGGGCTATGCCAGAAGGAGAGATTGTCCAGTGGGGTCAGCAGGGTTCTGCCTTTGGAAATTGAGGCTGAACAGAAGCTGAAAAAGGAAAGACAAGTCAATATTACAGGAATAGCCTTTGGTATAAGGAATATTTAGTTTAGGGAGCTGGCGTGTCTTATCACAACTGCACAGTGCAGAAAGGAATGATGCAAAATACTCAGGAAACCTGGGTGCCAACTGCAGTGGGGCTGTAGGTGCTGCTCCAGCTGAAAATGGAGAGTCCCAACCACATGTGATTCACAGGAGTGAGAACAGCTGGGAAATACCAGGCTTAGAGTGACCTATATGTTAACAATCCCCGCTCCCTCGTCTGTGTGTATTGTTCCTTACCCTGAAATGCTACAGGCATAGACTATTTATCCCACAAACGTCTGCCTCAGTTGAGTTGCTGCTTAGAGAGTACTATATTACCTCTTTTGGTTGCCTGAGGCCCTTCCCTGCTGTGCACACTCGTGCTGCCCAGCTCAGATTGTCCTGCAGGGTTTGCTGCAGTGTGTGTGGCATTGTTGGACATTTTGTTCTTCCCTCCCAGGAGGGCACTGTCACCATCCCATAAGCACAGTGACACTCTCCAGACACCCAGGTCACAACCTCTGCTTGCTTTTGTCAGAAATCTCAGGGTATGCTGGGCTGGAAGGGACCCCCAAGGATCATCCATCCAACCCCTGGCCCTGCACAGGCCCATCCCCAAGAGTCCCCCCTGTCCCCAGAGGATCATCCCACCCCTCCTGCAGCTCTGGCAGCCTTGGGGCTGTGCCCACTGCCCTGGGGAGCCTGGGCAGTGCCCAACCCCCCTCTGGGCAAAGAAGAGCCTTGGCCTGAGATCCCCCCTGACCCTGCCCTGATACAGCCTCATACAAGAGACATGGAGGATCTAATTCTTCACAATTATGTCTTATGTTTTCTTATGTCAATTATGTCATTTTACTTATTTACCATGCAAGTGTTTCTGACTCTTGTGCAGATGTGAGCACTTGGCTCTTCTACAAACCTGGGGGTGAAGCTGGTCAGCTCTAAAAGGAAGGGGACGTGTTTTGAGAACACTTGTCTTCCTTTAAGTCAGTATCTTCTTACCTAAGTCACTTGTGAATAAGCAGATGCGATCCTGTGGGAGGAGCAGGGACAGATTGTTTTTTCCAAACCTTTGTTCAACATCTCAGTCACAAAAATTTTCAGTTCCTTCTATGACACAGCCCAGACTAATTCCCAGGCAAGTGCAGCCTGCTGCTGAATGGGAAAGGTGCTTTGTATAAAAAGCAGTGAATAATCATATGATTAAACTCAGCCTCCTTAGAAGGACTCACAGGAGGCCTCACTGGTGACTCTGCAGGCATTGTCAGTTTTAGCTGCTGACTGGCTTTATCCTGAGATGAAGGAAGGGCTGTGTGTGCCTGTGGGTGTGTCCAGGGATGAGCAAGAGCGCCCATGAGTGTCTGTGGGCACGTGTCCACCTCCACGTGCAAATCCAAGAGGCAAAGCACACAATCAAAAGGACATTGGTGATGTGTAGGTACATCCAGTTCTGAACACACAGATTCAATTTTGAGACCTTTTAAATCAGAAAACAGCACAAATCTGGGAGCTTTCTGTTTGCCTTCCCATTTAATTGCCATTTCTTAGTTCTTTGGTATTTGATGCGTATTTCCCCCTTTGCAGCAGGACTCCAAGGAAGAAGCATTTCTGATGGCACATTTGGGAGTGTGGATCCTGCTCTTGCAAGAGCTGAATTGCAAAAGATTTATTAAATATATCAAGAAAAAATGATCAAGACCACTTGGGGGCAGTTTTCTTGGGCTGATACAGAAAAGATACAAAATGAGGGTCACCAACTGAAACCCAGCAAGTGCCCAGGTACAAAAAGACCTTTCAAAGATTAAAAGGACAGTAAAGACAAGATACAGCTGTGTCCATGCTGTCCCCTTGGGATGAGGGTGCATGTCCTGCTGGCATGAACATCTTGGACTCTGCTCTTCTTTGGAAAGACAACAATGTGTTTTAGGACCTGAGCCCTTCTAGAATCCGTGGGGTTGTCCACATTTGGCAGGGTCCCATATTGTCATGAGTTCTTGGGGACTGTTTTGGGGTTGTTTGCCCCTCTGTCTGCATTTCACGCTGCACTGCTTGAAGCTCCCGTGGGGTCCCCAACATCCTGAGGCAGCATCTAACAAAATGCCTCATGCTCCTTTATCACAGGGGTTTGGTAGCTTATTCCTTCCATTGATTGCATCACTTTTTATTTGTTCTGACCATTAATTGTAGGTCTGTTTCTAGCAGTGTCTAAAGACAGGTCAGGATTGGATGCCTGCACCTTCCAACATTGTTTTCTGCTTTAGGCCATGTAATTTTTGTCCTTTCCAGAGTGCAAATACCATTTGGAAAACAAACCAATTAAACCAAACCTTTATAATTCCTGTAAATGTAATGGCCACAGTTGCCCATGTTTGTGTTTTGTCTTTTGTCTCACAGCAGAGGCTTTATTCACCCTGGGCTTATCTCACTCACGAGGCACAGAAATGTTTGACTTTTGGTCTCAGGTGAAGGACACACTGCAGAACCAGATGAGTCTATCTCTAGATCTTTGATTCATGAGCCAAAGAGAAATCTTTCTTAATTTGGGCTAAATTCGTTGTGATCACAGAAATTTGGCTCAATTAACATAGCAAGCACATCCCAATTGTTTTTCCTGCAGCAGTATTGTCTTCTATTCCCGGATCTTGATTCACTGCCAGTGTTAAATGCAGAACCTTTTCAGGAATATGGGTATTGCTCTTCCTCCCCAGGTCAGAAGTGGGAGGGAATCTGTAGGTATAACATCTGCCACCCTCCACGGTCTGCAGTGTGTGGTGGCAGGAGGAGTTGGGAGGGGGTTACCCTGGAGGATGCTGCTCTCTGTCACACCCAGGGCCAGGCCCCAGAGTCTGACCACAGATTTCTGCTCTGCAAGTGCTGAAGGTGAAGGTGACACTGGTATCTGCCCCAGGATGGGCAGAGGAAGATGAATTTTCTATATCAGGGCCTTTAAATCACAGCATTGAACGGTATATTTTATGCAAACATGCTGCATGACTCCCCAAAATCCCCAGGTATCCCTATTGCCAGGGGAGCTCTGCATGTTTGAGAAATCCATGGCTTCAACATGTGAAGGCCAGGGAGAACCAGGATTGACACGAGTGGGTAGGAAGGGTTTCATCCTGTCCATGTTTTACAGCTCAGAAAAGCCAAGGCCTCAGCTCTTCTTTTTGCTGGTTTTATTGCAGGAACTGCCAAAGGGGGAAGTTCTGCCCTCACAGCTGGGACAGGGTTTGTCCCACACAGGGATTTTCTCAGGTGCCAGGGAGATTTTGCAGCTCAAAGGTATTTAAAAATGACCATACCCGAAGCCCAGAGAGTTTTCCACAGTGGAAAGTCTGGCTTAGCAGTCCTTGTGGCATTTGCATTGACCCAACCTGAAGGTGCTGGGAACTCAGAAGAGTTTGCCATTGCCAAACCCTCCTCAGGAGGCGATGGAGTTGGGCTTTGCAGAGCTTGTTTGCTCTGTGGCTCTATCCCCCAACTCAGCTATTAATGCTGATAGATTAGGGAGAGATTGGGCTGGATCACATAAGTATATTAACGCATCATCTGCATCCAGCATTAATGCAAAGCTCTTTGAGCCCTCCTAATGCCAGAGATGTTTTCATTTTTGGTGTGTATTAGATGCCAAACATCCAGTTGCAAAATCAAATGACAAGAAAGTGAGATGTTCTCTCAGCACTTTTCTGCCCAGGGAAGTGTCTGGCTTTGAGACTTTTTGATGTTGGGAGAAAGCAAGTAAAATAAGCCAGTGCCAGAGCATGGATCTAGCTGGCAGCTCTGAGTCCAGGACAAAGCTTTCCTCAGCAGGAAGAGGACTCTGAAACCTTGAGGAGCATTAAGGGGTCTGTCAGGATGAAAGTACAGGTGATGGTGGCTGAAGTGCCCAAATTAAGTGAGATCTATTCTACTTTCTCAGTGACCAGTGCCACTAATCTTAATTAATCTTAACAGCACTGGTGTAAAACTTTGAGCTGGGCAGGTAAAATAACACAGGAATTACTTCATCATTGGCATCACGGCCACAATTAGATAGAAAGGTCACACCTCTGGATGTATCTCTAGAAGGAGAGTCATAAAATGTCCAGAGTTGGATGGGACCCCCAAGGATCATCCATCCAACCCCTGGCCCTGCACAGGCCCATCCCCAAGAGTCCCCCCTGTCCCCAGAGGATCATCCCAACCCTCCTGCAGCTCTGGCAGCCTTGGGGCTGTGCCCACTGCCCTGGGGAGCCTGGGCAGTGCCCAACCACCCTCTGGGGGAAGAACCCGAGATCCAACCTTGAACCTCCCCCAGTGCAACTCCATCCCTTCCTTCAGGTCCAATGGGAGGCATGTGAGTCTCCCCTCATATCTCAGAGCACCACTTTGGGACACTCTGGAAGCAGATATGGGATGTGGAGTGGTGAGTTATAACTTTTTATAATGAAAAAATTAAAAGCAAAAAATGTAAAGTTTGGGATTTAACAGCACCTTCCCCCAGACATGGTCCCTGTAAATATTCACCCTTCCTTAGGGATGCTCACTGAGACAAACAGAAGAGCCATTCTACAGCGAAGGTAAGGTTTGGAAGAAGGGGGAAGAGTCACAATACCTGGCTCTAGGTTTTGTATTTCTGACCACCAGGTTAGAAAGGTCCTCCCCTACCAAGGTGAGCTCGGATGAAGCTGGTGCTGAGTCCTCGTGCTGTATGTGAGGGTGGTGGCACTGGGGATGTGGGGCTGCCTTGGAGCAGCTGTTGTGCCCTGAAGACCAGCAGCAGGTGGCACAAGGCAGGTACTGACCCTTTTGTAGCTTCATCTCTGTCAAAATTTGTGGGCTCACCTTGACCAAGGTTTTGCCTTCAGTTAGGAAATAACTAGAAATACCAAATGCTCAAAAAACTCCACTTTATACCAAATATTCAGGAAACTCCACTTTATCCCAACACAGCTGAAAGAGGGGCAGCTGGATGAGTGAGCACAGGGATAATACATGAGGTGCTAAAAGGTGGGAAGCCAACCTGGGAATGCAGAACACAAAACCTGCAAACATGACAAGGTAGAGAGGCAGGTGCTGAAGGTCCTCGTGGCCACACTGGGTCCCAGTCCCACTCACTGCCATCCTGCTGCCCCTGGCAGGGCAGAGGATGGTGGCATCCAGTGCTGGAGGCATCTGTGGGTTTGAGCTTCTCAGATTCGCTCTGGGCAGAGGCAAAGAGCAAGTGGGAGTTAATGATTTCTACTCCTTTGCTTGGATTAACTGACTTTCTCTGGATGGAAATGCAAATGAAGCTGTCTTTCCAAACCAGGCTAATTTGTGTGGAACTCAGTGGTCACAAATCAATTCCCTGCCACGCTTGGAAATAGGGGCCAGTCTGAAGGACAGTGGGAACTGGTGTGTCAGCTCTGCAGCCCAACCCCTGCACCCTGAGGAAGAGGGAGCTGCCCTTGGGTGAGGAAGGGCACTCCTGGGAGGGCACTCTACCCTCCTCAGGGGCGTTTGGGGGCTGTACATGGTGGCATCCTCCCCGTGCTGCCCACCCTGCCAAGCACAGCTGAACCTCCTCCCTGAGAAACGTGGTTAAACCACAATGGGCACTAAAGCCTGGGGCTTGGGAAAGGAAAGTCAGGAATCTGTAGGGAGACTCCAGCACTGCCCTTCCCAGGAGCCAGCTGCCAGGCAGGCTGGGACAGCCAGCTCAGCTTTGTTCAGTGGCTCAGCTGCATCTCTGGATCGACATCATCACACTTCAACAGCTCTGCTGCATCTCTGGATAGAGAAAGGGATGGGGATGTCCATCCCTGAGGAGCTCCCAAACCTGCTCCCACTGGAGAAGGTTGCAGCAGGTGAGTGAGAAAAGGGTCAGAGTTCCCTAAGACTCACACAAGGAGGCAAAACCTGCCCAAAGGTCTACAACTACAAAGAGGTGCTTTATGAGCCTTTTTCAGCTGTCCTTTACCTTTCCTAATTGCTTTGGGGTTATTCTTTTAGATGAAGTAATTAGTCTCTGTTTATTCTGATGAAACAGGAAATATTTATGTATGTTTTCACCTTAAAGATTTCTAGTCTTTTTGGAGACCTCACTAGAGGAGATGCCACAGCAGATGTTCATGGGCTGTCTTGTCACTTATCTGAGCTACAGTGCTGGGGCCTTGCTTCAGCTGCAGCTTTGGGAAAGTTAAATCCATTGTTAGGGAATGGTGCTGAGGAAGAGTCTTCTCTGTTCACAAACAGTGATGGGGGAGATTGGGAGACCTGTGCATTCCCTCAACAAACACACAGACCCCTCTGGGCATTGCTGTGCTCAGCACCCTTCCTGCAGCCCTGAGCCCTGGCTGCCCCTGGACCTGCTCTGAGGTGCAATTAGAGGGGGAAATCAGGTGAAAGCTCCCTCTCCATGAATCCATCCAGCCTGTCCTCTGCAGTCCTGTGATTGCCTCCCATCAGGGCCATGCCATGTCCAGGACGAAGCTGGGTGTGAAATACTCTCTTTGCTGAATGCAAAGCACCAATGACAACACTGACCTTGGGACATGGCAGAGGCACCACCTGTGAGGTCCCACCCCTGCTGCCACACACTTTGGCTCTTCTGCTACAGAAAATGTCACCAAAGAAGTTTGATGTCACACTTTTCTTGCCATTAACCTGACCCTGGTGAGAGCTGGAGACCTGCTGCAAAGCCAGTATAAAGGTGATCAACATATGCTAGGATTCCCCAAAAGTTGGATGGTTGTTCAGTGGCCTTTTTTACCTGTTCTGCTGCTCAAACCTCCTAGCCAGACACATCCTCCCATTCCCTTCCTTTTCCACACACCAGTCACATCTGCTCTGGTCTCTCTCCGGCATTTTATTGCTCATTTAACAAGGAAACATCTCTGAGGGCTGTGACAGCTGGAGAAGCATCTGGAGGAGTGATTTGCAGTTTCTATGTGTAGCCTGGAGGCCAGACAGACAGATTTTTGCTGTATCATACCCTGGTTTTGGAGGTTTTTCAGGTGATAGCAGGCATGCTGCCTTCCCAAAGCCTGGATCTCTGAAGAACAGCTGTGTCCAGGGAAAACACACTGCAGGAGCCTGAGCTCTTTGCCCATCTGCTCTTCAGAGACGGCTTTAAGCCAAAGCCATGTTGGTTAACCAAGCAATTCATCTTCTCTGCTCCATGGATGCAACTGGGGGCAAAGGACACTTGGGAAAATGAAGTGAGGGCTGATGAAGTGATTTGACGAAGAAAAGGAGGCTCAGGGGAGACCTGGAATTCTCTCCAACTCCCTGACAGGAGGGTAGAGAGGGCAAGGGGGTGTTGGGCTCTGCTCCCAGGGAACAAGGGATAGGATGAGAGGAAATGGCCTCAAGCTGGGCCAGGGGAGGTTTAGATTGGATATTAGGGGAAATTTCTTCACTGAAATAGTGCTCAGGCATTGGAACAGATTGCCCAGGGCAGTGGTGGAGTCACCATCCCTGGAAGTGTTCAAATAATGTGTAGAAATGACACTTGGAGACGGGGTCAGCAGTGGCCTTGGCAGCTCATGATGATCTTGAGGGGTTTTCCAACCTCAGTGATTCTATGATTCTTTACAGGACTGTTTTGCTCAGCATGGGCAGAGCTGTCTGTGTCCTTTAAGGTGCATCACAACGCAG
Source organism: Serilophus lunatus (assembly GCA_013399895.1). Taxonomy (NCBI): domain Eukaryota; kingdom Metazoa; phylum Chordata; class Aves; order Passeriformes; family Eurylaimidae; genus Serilophus; species Serilophus lunatus. The sequence goes on from VXBA01000629.1 coordinate 131,901, forward strand.
AGCTCTCTCAGCAGTGCCTTGGGCAGAGGGCAGAGGTTTGCTCACCCAGAAGGGCAGGATGGTGCTGTGGGGAATGGGTGGTGTAGCTGAGCAATTCCTAAAATGAACCTAAAATGAAATTGCCTAAAATGGCAAAAAAAATTCCTTGTTCTTGCCTGGAATACAAAACCTTTGCAGAAAGACGAACCATCTTTGGCCATACCCTCTCCCTCTAGCCACAGCTGCCCCTCCAAGCCACACCTGATGCTGGTCCCCACTCAGAGACCACCCTTAACAGAGCACATGGTGGAGACAGCAGGTCCTGCCACCACGGCGTGGGCTTAGCCTGGAGGGAGGGAACAGGGCATCTCTGGATCTCTGGGGGCAGGTTAGAAAATGCTCCTCGTCAGGAAAGTCTCTGGAGCACTGATGTGGCTGAGCAGCAGGAGAGCAGATGGGAAATGCTGTCCTGGGCCCACTCAGACGGGTCTCTCCTGGTTTCATAGTCCCACAGCAGGTGTCTGACTGGCAGAGGTACAACAGTGCTGGGTGCACAGGGGCTCTGGGCTGCCCTGAAAAGAGGGTGAACCCTTCACCCTCCTCCCACTGTGTCCCACCCACAGGCAGGTGCTCCTGTTCAACTGTAAGTGCCTGGTGATAGTAAAGGAAACGTTTTTTCTTTTCAATTTGTAGAAAACTTTTGTTCTTCAATAAAAACTTCCCTGGAGATTGATGCTAAATGCTTGTTTCAGTTCAGTTTCGAACACCTGCTGGGGGGCTGCTGTAGCTTTCCATCCCCCCTATGACACTGTACCCCCCCCAGCCCATTCCCTCTTTCTCTGGGACCCCCTGCACGTGCCCCCCGAGGACCTGCAGGTGACAAGGCCTGGCAGCCACAAGTTTTCCACTTTCTCATCTGTGTGTGGTTCATCTCTCAGGTGAGGCTGCAAGGACAAGCTCCTCAGCTGCCCTGCCCCACCCCAGAGCCACGGAGGGGAATGAGGGCGGTCAGGGCCCACCAGGACACAGCGAGTGAGGTCAATCTGACAGCAAAACTGGGAGAGGCTGGAGAAGCTGCTTCTGCTGCTCTTACCCAAGAGCTTCTTAAACTCCTGTGGCCCAGTCAATGCCTTATTCTGCTCTGACAAGTGATGTGTGTTTAGCAATGGGAGCCTGATGACTCAGAAAACATCCCCTCACACGGATCACGAGACATCTGGGAGTGATGGGAGTGATGTGGGGACAGTACTCAGGAGCAGGTTTGGAGGAGGGCTCAGCATTCCTGGCCCTGCTCCCGTGAGGGCAGGCTGCCACCAGCCCTGCTGTGAGGCACATCTGCAGTGTCACACCACAGGACTCTGCAGGGATTGGGCAGCCAGAGGCAGGTTCCCGGGAGCACAGGGGGAAACTCCAGGGAATACGATCGCACAGGTGAGATCACACAGTCAGAATGCTTTGAGAGGAGCTCATGAGGAAAACAGCTCTCTCATGCCTACAGGAGCAATTAGAGCAGAGGCTGTGCTCACTCCACAGAGCCCCAGTTCCTACTAATCACATCCAGCCACCTCGGCTCTCACTGGAGTAATTGCCCGTGGGAATTCAGAGCATGTCCGAGCGCTCGGCTCATTACGTGGGCAGGCACCAGGGGCTCAGAGCATCTGCCTGTGCAGACACCCCCCACCCAGCCAGGCTTCTCCTTTAGGGATGTCAGGGGCGCTGGAGTCCCGGCTCTGCCCACAAAGCCTCGTGTCAACAGAAAGGAGAAAGGTTGCTTTTGATGTGGATTTTGGGGGGCTCACAGGCAGGTGTGGAGGGAGCACGTGGCTGTGTGTGCCTGGATTCAGGCCACCATGTGACAGTGAGGTCACACTTGTCACACACGTGTGGCTGTGAACATGTCAACCGGTTCAGAACCTGACCCAGACAGGGGCTGTGACACAGGTGATTGCACAGACCTGCTTGTGAAACTGGGCAACGAGGACACTGCCATTAATGAAACTAATTGGCTGGATTGATTGCAAACAGCGAACAGTCCAGCCAAGAGATTTGTAGTGCTTGCCAACAGTCTCCAGCCAGCTCGGGAATGCTGTGCCAGTGGCAGGGGGTGTTTGGTGCAGGGAGGTTTGTAAATGCTGAGGAGTCATGTTGTACACACAGTGCAGGGCAGGGGAAGGGGAGATCTGTGCAACAGGTCAGAACTCACACGTTTTTATTCCTGTCTCAGGTCACTCAGGCTCTCCAGGTTGTACCTGGAGCTGGCAATGCTGTAACTGGGCTGAGTTCGCAGGTATTGAGGTGAGAGGCTCTGGCTGACAGGAGATGCAGAGCCTGGGGAACCACAAAACCTGTCCCTGGCATTTCAGGAGCAGAAATCAATACTGCTTTTCTTCTTCCTCTGTCTGGATCCAGATTATTATCTGTGGCATGTTCTGCACAGATTGTTTTTTAAGTAAGGATTGTGGTGTCTAAAACAGACCCCAGAGTAAAACACTGTCCCTGGAGAGCAACTCAACCTCCTGATCCAGGTCTGTGCGTTGCCAAATGAATCCCCACTTGCTTTTGGCAGGCTCCAGCCCAGATGCCCCTCGTCTTCTGCAGCTGTTTGCTTCTGGGGGCAGCAATGTATGTTTCAGAAGAAACTCAGGCTCTGACTGCTAATAATCCCCCATTTCGTGTGTTGATTCTGTCCTTGCTGGCAACTGGTAAATTTGTAGGGCTCCAAACTTGTGCTCGTGTTCACATCCCTCTGTAATCATGAGTCCCAAAGTACACTTGCACCAAGGAGAGCAATCAAAGCTCAGTGAGAATATCCCCACTAATGAGAGGTGAACTGCTGCTGCTGGAGGGCACCTTACCCCCAGATGGGAATTGTCTCAGAGCAAGCAGGGGTACTTTGGTCTGTGTGATCCATTTGGATGGAAAAGCTGGCTAAAGGATGGTGCTCTTGATGGTGAAAGCAGATCTTCATGATCTGAGAGTAGGAGATCTGGTTTTACCACTGAGGGACTTAGGAACCAATGAAACCCTCCAGTCCACTGTGTTGACCCATACCTTCTGGCTGTGTGCCCCCTGGGACTAAGTGTCTTTCCTCAAGCTCATATTTATAACTCCACATATGAGACACAGTGTTCATGTGCACAGGGTCAGAGTGCCCATGGGAGCCTGTGGAAATGTTTACAGAGTCCCAAACAGTTTTACTGGGAGACCAAAAACCCTGATAGCCCATTCCAGCTCCCCAGAGCCACACCTTAGTAGGTGACTTCCCATGCTATGGCTGGAGAGGGGAAAGGGGAAGACAGTTCTGAAAATCTCCAAAATTCCTGTGGCAGCTGTGGTGTGCTGTCAAACCAGGCTGGAGACCCTGGATGTTGCCACAGCCCTTTCCGTGAGAAGTGATGTGTTGCTGGAAGCACATGGCACACATGGAAGGTGACTCACCTCCAAAAACTTCCTTCAGAGGAGGTGACTGGACACCCTCTCAGGGGATGTAATTTAGTCAGAGGCAAGACTTTGGTTTCTAGGCAGAATGTCCTGATGGGATTATCTACATGGTGCCTCACAGGAGCTCAGGCCAGATGATTGACTGTTCCTTCTGCCTTTGCCATCCGTGAATCAATCAAAGATGCCATTGAAGTATTTTTGCAGAGGATGTATGACAGTAGTTCTGTAGCAAAAGAATAGCTCAAAGCAACTTTCAAACAATGCTGTGTGTTACGAAAAGCCAGAAAGCTTTGAAATAAAAGATAATTCAAGCCCTGGGCAGTGTGTCAGTGCTCACCATCCTCACCCATTTGTGGTGCAGGTGATCCGTGAAAGGCACTTTCTCTGGAGCACCATGTCAGGCTCCTTCATGTCGGTCATCCAACGTGCTCATCAGCTCCTGAATCACACAATGGCTCAGAGCTGCATCCGGTGGCTGGAAGTGACTCACAGGCTTTTGGAAGCACCAACACCTGCCACTACCTGGGAGATCCATGACATCAACTTTATGATCCCAATGAACCCTTCCTGCTGTTCCTCCAGGAGATGGTTACAATTAGTCCCTCTGAAATAGTCCCAGCAGAGCTGCTGGAGCAACACACAGAGAATGGGAAATCGTCAGGATCCTTTGATTCCATGTGCTTTCCTAGCAGAAAGATCCTGAGGAAAAAACACATCTCTTGAGAAGATTTAAAACTTTGCTGGGAGTTGTGTCAGGGCAGGGTCAGGGGGGATCTCAGGCCAAGGCTCTTCTTTGCCCAGAGGGGGGTTGGGCACTGCCCAGGCTCCCCAGGGCAGTGGGCACAGCCCCAAGGCTGCCAGAGCTGCAGGAGGGTTGGGATGATCCTCTGGGGACAGGGGGGACTCTTGGGGATGGGCCTGTGCAGGGCCAGGGGTTGGATGGATGATCCTTGGGGGGCCCTTCCAGCTCAGCAAGTCCTGGGATTCTGGGACTCTGTGGGCTTTACTTTCCAGTGACAGCAGGTTAGAAGTGCTAGTGAGTGCTTACATTTATTCTTGGGCTTTTCAAGGATGGGAAATTAAGCCTTAAATTTAAAGGACTGTTTGCAAATGCTTTCATTTAGTGGGAAACAGATTTCTTCCTGCATCACCAAGTCGTGTTGCACCTGATGCTCCCAGTGCCTCCTGCACAGCTTTTGGATGGATCCATCTGGGCCATGTGTAATGTAACTAAAATATACCCAGGATATGAATCCCAGGGGATGGAGCTTTCCTCCAAGAGTGTTTCTGAAGGAGCTGCTGTCACAACAGTACTGGTTTCTCCTCTGGTGACCTGAGCATGAGCCCAGAGGTGTCCAGCACTGGAGTGTCCTCAGGGGCAATATTCCCTCCTCACCCCATCTCTCCAAAATGCTACATCAGCCCCTCAGGGTCCTGGTGCCCCGGTGGGCTCCAAATCACCGTCACCACCAGGAATGTGCTCCCTCCTCCCAGACAGCTTTGCTTCCTGCTCTGCTCTCTGTGCTGTGTTCCCTAAGGATATGTAACTGAGTTTTATAATGAAGCACCTCTCACCCAGCACATATTAAATAAATTTCAGCTGCTCTTTATTACACAATAATGACAGTAAGATTTAATTACCTCTGCACCCAACGGGGACATGAATTTTAACCGATAGGACTAAATCTTCCCAGTGGTGTAATTGGTGGTGTCTGCAATTGAGGGTCAATTCCAGTGCATCAGTGGGTGGTGACAGAAAAATCCTTCCCGAGCAGTGTGGATCCCAAAGTGAGACTGTGGGTGGATTAAGAGACTGAGACAGGTAAGGAGCAGCTGATCCAAGGAAGCCAATTAAACAAGGATGCTTAGTGGAGTTTCTGATTCGTGACAGGCTAAAGAAGCAGGAAAATGTGTGAAAAATCCAGCAGCTCATAGAGATCAACAGGGCCAGAGTCTCTGTGGGCTCTGCCCTAGGACTGTGCTGCTCTCTTTATACCTTCTATCATTTTCCAGAAGCTCAAATGCTACTTTTTTCAGGGTAAAGAAAACAGAATAAAAGGCATTCTGTGAGTGACTGTCTTTCCAGGGCTCTCTGACACGTCTGTTTTGATTCGTGCTGAAAACTGTGTCACCCAGATCCACCCCAGGCACTGACAGTTCATGCTGTGCCTTTTACAGTGAGAAGAGAACGGAGATCTCCAGGAGCAGAGGAACTGGGGACAACAGGGTAGGACGAGGGACCCCATCCAAGCCCATCTCCAGCAGCCACGCCGTGCTCTGCCCCTGCTCCTGGGTGTTGCTGTAGCCAAGGGAGCATTAAGGGCTGGGACAGTGTTTGAGACACTGCACTGGAGAGCAGAAGGTCACAAATCACTCCTTGCCCTTTGCAGGGGCTCAGTTTAAGCATTTCCTGCCTCAAACAGTTTTGCAGATACTGGTGTAACAAAGAACCCGTCTAAGGTTCATTCCAAACCTTTCAGGCTTTGTCCTGCTCATCGCAATGCGATGCAAACAGGTCCAGTTCAGCTTCTCCAGGTGCTTTGTTCCCGTTTCCCCCGCCCCTTTTCTTTTGTCTTCAGTTTTTCCAGGCATTCTGTGCTGAGCAGTTCCCTGCAAGGCTCCCGGGGCCCTGCATCCCCCTGGGGGTGCCTGTCCCACCCTTCATCCTTTGACGTGCCTCTGTGACAGCGCTCACAGGTCGTGCTTGGCTGCTCTTCCTCAGCAGACTCCCACTCCAGGTCCTCCCAGGATTTCCCAGAAAGGTAAAATCATCGTATTGTGTCAGTAAACAAAAGGACAAGGCTGAGAGGACAGGGTTGGCAGGCTTGGCTCGTGTTTTCCCTTGCACTCTCCATGTGATAGGAGTGCTGGGCTGGACCCTCAGGCTGGTGGGTCTCCAGACCAGAGAAAAGCCTGGCCCGTGGCTTTTTCTGCACATGGAATCTTTTATCTGAGCTGCTTGGAAGGAATATGTGAGGCCATTTCAAACCCTATGCTGAGGTTTGCAACTTGTGATTTAGGACTTTCCACTTCATGCCAAATTCCATGTCTTCTTTTTCCAGCCACTTTCCCTGGAATGAATGAATGAATAAATTGTCCCTCCTGTTTTCTCCCCCAGGTCTTTTGCTGGCTTTTCAAAACGAATGATAAAGAATGAGCCCATCTGGCTTAAAGTGCTGACAAAGACCATGTGAATCATGTGTTGCCATTTATTTCCTTCTCTATTTTGGGATGCTGAAAATATTCTGAGTGTCAAATCGTGGCCATAAGGTCCTTCCAGTGATGCAGTGACACCCACCACCCCTCAGTGACATCCCTAGGGGACTTTTGTGGCAGGAACCACAGTAGAGGGGCCGGGTGGATGGATTCCCACCCGTGTCCATTTATGAGACATTGATTTATGGTGGTGTCCAAGCAGGGCAGCGTTGGGGTGTGCAGGGGATATCTGCAGAAGGATCAGGTGATTCAGTGCATGGCTTCCCAGATCTATTTTTTTGGGAAGCAGTGGGAAATGTCTGCATGTTGCAGGCAGAGCTGACCTGCCAAGACCAGTTGCCACATCAAATATTCCCAGTGCATGTCCAGCCCAGATCTGCTCCTGTGGGTCACCACAGCCTTGGCACACTGACCACAAACCAGCTGCTGCTTCTGCTCCTGAACTCGTCAGCATCCTCTGGTCACTATATCTGCCTCCACACGTTCTGATTCCCGCAGCCCTCACTGCTCATGGCTCCTGCCACTCCACAGGACACTCCTGGCTAAAACCCCTGATGGATTCAAACAAGGGCAATGCTCCATAATTTCCTCTCCCTGCAACTGCCCAGGAAGTTCACCTGAACTTTTGAAGCAATTCCCAAATTAACAAGATAACAGCCACTCCACAGATTATAACAACCTCTGGTTGAGGAAGAGCTTATTCCTGGCTAATTACTGTGGGAATGATCAGATGGGAACTGGTGGGAGTCTGGATACTGGTGTGGTCAGCAATGCTGCAGGATGAGCTGCCTCCAGGCAGCATTGCACCACAGGTTTCCCAGGGTCTGCTCATTCCCTGCATGTCCCACCCTGCTCAGATCTTACTGTGAGCAAGGAGAAGTAGAAATCTGGCTGTGGGAGTACAAAGAAGTCGCATCTAACAGCACCCACAGGCTCCGGGGGCCCAAATTTTCTCCAAAGCAATGGCTCAGTCACTGAAGCCACTGCAACAGAGCCAACACCATGGAGAGGAGTCCCCCGAGGCAGCAGGACCTGGAGCCCTGGGGACAACCACGCCCCTGCCCTCTCTCCCTGTCACCAGCAGTGACACCTGGGGCTGTTGTTCTGCCGTGTTACAGGGATTAAGTTTTCCAGATGTTCTTGGCACATGTTTCTGATTCCTGGTGGGGAATTACCCCCTCAATGCTGAAGGTGCACAACTGGAGGGCTCCAGATGATCCCTTATCTCACCCTGTGATAAAAGTACAGAATGAGGATGTTCTGGGAGAGTCACAAAGCAGGAGATCGGAGAAGAAAAAGAAGGAAAGAAGGTGGGAAACCAGAGATGGAGAGAGCTCTGGCAGCTGCATCTCCTCCAGCACTCAGGCAGCAAGAAGGCAAGGTGAGCAACATGAGTTTGTCCAGGGTCCTGTATTGTTTCCTCCAGTCACTGCTCCTCTGAAGCAGCCTCTCCAATTGCAGTCCCTGGATGGGATCAGGTGTCTTGGTGTCTGACTGCAGTAGAAGAACACAGGACATTTTATTTAACTGTCGGAAATTTATTTTCTATTTATCTTGTAGGAAATGACAGGGCTGACAGGCTCAGGGCTGAGGAGGATCTGTGTTTGCCCTGGCTCTGCCATTCAGATGAATTGTTTGTTCACTGTGCCCAGACATGCTGTGAAAAGATGGTATCGGTCTTTGGTCATTTGTAATATCAGCTTAGACTGCAGCCACTTCAGGACAAGGGTTTCTGCAAGTCACTGAGACAAAGGGACAGTCAAGCCTGAAGATGGACAGAAGAAGGAAATCAAAAAATTAATCCCAGACTCCATGGTCAGAGGCTTCTTAATCAGAGAGACTAAAGCTGGTACAGAAACTGCAGGAAGCAAAGGCATAAGGAAATAAAAGAAGTGGCATCTCTGCCTCTTTCCCAAGGTGTAGGTTTTTAGATTTCCCAGTGGGATAAATCCACTCTTACAAGGGTCACTGGTTGTCCAAGGACTCCTGTCCTGCTGCCCAGGGATATTTATATGAGGGAACGTGGAGTCCTGGCTTTCCCAAGGTGTCCTTCTTCCTGTTGTTTGCTCTCTGTCACAACGAGGGCACCAGGTTTCCCCGAGCTCCCCCCTTCTGACCCTGTTCCATGGAGGCATTCCGAGCTGGCTGCTCCCTTTCCAGGCAGGATTCCTGCCGCCCAGTGGCACATTTGGCCAAGATTCGCTTATGAGGAGGAGGATTCACAGGGCTGTGAAACTGCCTTTTGTGGGAAATTGGGATGTGCCAGATGTGAACAGTGCTGCAGCTGCTTGGAACTGTCTTCATGGTCCCACATCTCTGGAACCAGCCCATTTCTCCAATGAAGGTGTGGAATCTCCCCTCTCCCACGAGGGGAGATTGAGGTGACCGAGGGCTCCAAGGGTCCCACTCTGACCAGGTATCTTCAGAGGGGATTTAATGCTCAGTGGGATTCTGCCCATCTCAGGAACCTCACTGAAGCCCTAAAACCACCCAAAGGACCAACTAGCCTTGTGCTCACAGGGGATAAATTTATCGAATTAGAAAACATTTCTGGTTTCAGGTTCAGTAAAATGGAATACATTCTTTAAATGCTGTTACTTTCAATCGAAAACTGACCCTTCAGCAACATCCCATGAAGAGCTACTTCTGTTTTAAATTGGTTGCCATGTTTTTTGTGACTGTTCTTAAGGAAATGCAGTTCACAGAGGTTTTTGAGTGAGCAGCATATTCAGTAAAGATTCTGAAATTCATGGTAAATTTACAGTAAATTATTCATTACAAATATCATCAGTCATCTTTGTGGACCAGTGCAGATTCAAAACCTACAGCACAGTTAGTATCATCATTTCAAGTTCTCCATATTTGTTAGTTAATGCCAGAGATGAAAGTCAAAGAGAAGTGATGGCAGGAAGCTGGTTTGGGAGTTGTCTTGCACAACTGTCTTATTGTTTTCACTTGTTCCAAAGTTTGTGCTGGCAGGACATGACCTCGAGGTGGGGCAGGGCCCTGAGTGCACTGACAGGCTGTCACCACCCTGGGCAGCCTGGAACCATCTCTCTGCAGTCCCTTCTGCTGTCACCCCACCAGCACAATCCTGACTGCTTGTCACACATGAAACGTCCCCCAGGAGTCCTTGCAGAGAAACCCACAGATTCCTGCAGAGAAGCTCAGCTGGTGGCAGCTGAAGGGGCCTCCTGAAAGCTCAGCGTGGGCTAAGGGTGCCACTCTGGAGTGGTGGGCTCTGCACTGCCCTGGCAGGCCCTGCAGCCTCCTCACACAGGGCACCTGCCTGGCTGGGCTGCAGGACACTGGGGCTGTTGGCTCCTGGAGAGAAGGAGAGTTTAAAGCAGTTTAAGAAAAGCAGCAGCTTCCCCAAGTGCCCTTGGGAACACGTCAGTGTGATTGGGGACTCTAAAAATCCCATTGAAGGATGTTCCTGGGGCAGTTGTGCACGTTTGCAAAGCATAGGACCTTAAAGTGACTGCAATCACACCCTTCTGCAGGAGAGCATTGACTCCCCATATTGCAAGGTAGAGCATTCAGACCCCTTGGGGAGGTCTCTGTTGGATGCCACAGGTGTCACCATCAAGTATTTCTGGACCCAAACACTTTCAATGGAAGCTCCATTTTGTTATTTTGCTGGAAGTGCCCACTTTGCATGGGAAAGTAGCCCTGAAAAGATGTTTGTGTGCATCTGTGTATCTGTTTCTTCACCATCCCCATGGAATCCTCTCTAAATAAGCTCCATGAGGGACTCCAGTCGTGCAAGGGAGAGAAAGCCATTTCTGGTGGGTTCACAAAGGGCACATCCCAGAAAGGGAAATAATTGCAGCACAGAGCCTGAACTTTACGGTTTCCATGCACAGCATCTTTCTGAACTAGCTGATCATAATTCTGCACCAAGAACAGCAAAAAACTCTCCCTTCGCATTTCCAGAAAAATGAAGAATCACTGAGGAGAGAAAAAGGTGATCTCTGTGGGTGGGTGTTTCCCTGTGAAACCCTGTCCTCTGCTTTGGGGAAGGTGCCACTCCTGAGTTGGGTCACCTGCTGAGTTGGGGGTCCCAGAGCTGTTCTGGCTCTTCTCTGGCTCCCTTGGGGAGGTTGCACTGCTCAGACACTTCTCATCACGTTCCTGCAAGCCTGTGATGTCCTGTCCCATATATGTCTCTCCCTGTGGTCCCACCTCTGGGATCAGCTTTTTGATTTTGTGGAGGTTTAATGCAATTTCCTGAGACTCCCACAGTCTCCTTCCCTTAGTTTCTGCTCTGCACCTTGAACAGCACCAGTCGAAAGTCTGTGTGTGACCATTTACTGCCAGTGATCCACAGCCTCTCTCACTCAGCAGGAAAGTAACTTCCAGATGCTCATTAAATACCAAACCTGAGCTGCAGAGTGTGCCCTGCTCCAAGCTCTGCATCTTATTCACTTGGGTGGTGCTGTACTCACGATTTGCTTCATTCAGACACAAAGCTATGTGCAGTGAAAGCTTCCTGCAGGGCTGCTGCTGTTCCTGCTTTGTCCTTGCATCCATCCAGCATGGTTTTGTGGCAAGGAGGGAGAATTCACATCTCTCTGTGGATTCTCGTGCAAGTGGTGATGTTTATCTTATGGGAATGGGAGTAAAACCAGGTAGAAAGTGGATTCAGACACTGCTGCAGAGGAGCAAATTTCCCTTGGAGGCGTTTTGTACCTGATTGTCCACTGGAGACTCAGCAATCAAACCAAGGCTGCCCAGGGCAGTGCTGGAGTCCTCATTCCTGGGGGGATTTAAAAGCCATGCAGATGTGGCACCTGGTCCCATGGGGTAGTGGTGGACATGGAATTGCTGAGGGAATTGGACTCACTGATCTTAGAGGGGGTTTCCAACCTTAACGATTCTGTGATTCTATGGCAAGGCTCCTTTAGACCCACAGAGTTCTTGGCGTTTCAGGATGGAGCTTTGGACATTAGTGCTCAAAGCACCCACCCAGTGCTCAGTCCTGTCACTCCAAGAGGTTTCCAACTGAAGGGCTGCACTGAGAAGATCCTCCTCTCTCCTGGACACAGTCACTTGAGCTATCTGAGCTCCTCATAAAGGACAAAGCTCTGCCACTGACCAGGACAGGTTGAACAAACCTATTCGTGGCCCTATTCTGCTCTGAATGCAGCTGCCCAGCTGTGTGTAACCTCTGGGCAGTGGAACTACAGCAGCCCTGAGTTCTGGGTGGGCCCATCACTGGGAAAGCTCTGATCTTGCTTGGGACCTTTTTAAACGTTACAGTTTTGTCTAGTTTTGGGCAGGAATGAGCTCTCCATGAATGTTTACCCCCCACTCTGCACTCAGGGCATTGCAGCAGTACAAAAGACCCTCAGATCTGACCCCAAGGCTTGGTGCTGTCCCTCCCTTCAGCTCCCACTTGGTCTTGCTCTTGGTCATGGTTACCTGGATTATCATGGAGTTTTCCCAGATGCTTGCAGAACATTCCACAGAATCACTGCATTTGGAAAAGACTTCCAAGATCAAGTCCAACCTTTGACCAAACACCAACTTGTCCCCCAGCCTCTGGCACTGAGGGACACCTCCAGTTGTTCCTTGGACATCTCCAGGAATGGGGACTTCAAACCTCCCTGGGCAGCCTCTCCTAATGTTTAACAACCCTTTCCATGGAGAAATTCCTCCTGATGTCCAAACTGAACCTCACATGGTGCACCTTGAGGCCATTTCCTCTTGTCCTGTTGATTTGCACCATCCCAATCCTACTTAGCCTTCTCCTGGGGATCAGCTGTTGCTGCTGCTTCTCTGATTCCCTGGAGCCCTCTGGACTTTCCCTGGTACAATGGGGAGCAATGTTTTACCTTATTCTCACTGCATCAGCTTAATAAAAAGCAGAACTGGCTTCTTTTATGTGAAGGGCTGAAATCTGATTGATCCTTCCCTGCCTGGCTCTCAGGGTAAGGCTGTGATTGTCTGGCTTTTCATTATGTTATCGCTCTAGATTTTATTTCTCATTCTAGCAAGAATCTTTAAATTATACTCTTTGGACAATAATTGCCAGCAGAAACGTGTCTTCTTTTCACGAATTTTAATGCTGCTCCTAAGCCTGGATGCGGCTCCTTTTGGAGCACTTTTTCAGGAGACTTCTCCCCCGTTGTTCTTTTCCCTGTGATTTTGGGGATGATCCCTCCAAAGCGAACATGCAGCGTTATTTCAAAGGCTTAATCCAAATCCTTGGCAGGGACATTTTCACCGTTAGAATTGCTCTCAGAACCCCACAGTTGTCACCCCACCATCAGCAACCCACCCTGGACAGATGGCCCAGAGCCAGGGGCTCTCCAGGCACCTCCAGTTTCCCTGTACCCACTACAGAGCAGTGAGACCTTCCTCTCACTCCCAGGCAGAGAAAATCAGTGGGAGAGGCTGTGCCTGCAGGAGCAGAGGCAGCTTGTTCAGACACACCCAGGCAATACCAGTGAGCCTGACCATGGACACATGAGCACATATTGCAGAATCCAACAGGAAAAGCCCAACATAGAAATGCAGTCAGTCCTCAGGCAATGGACCAGGTGGGAGGTGGGGCTGGGATGCATTTTCCTCCTCTTTTAACCACTGGTTATAAAAAGACAGGTGTCTGTGCAGGTGAGATCCCTTCTGAAGTGCCTGGATGAAACCCCACAGCATGCAGGATTTCTGAGCTCCTCCCTGGAAGCATTTTGTTCCAGGAGTTACACTGGCATTTAAAAGCATCCCCTGCATCCAGGCCTCTCTGGAGCTTTCTTGTGGCCCCCACACAAGATCCAGCATTCCAGGCCTTTCTCCATCTGTCAGCCCTGTCCCTGTGCTTCCATTCCAATCTCTCTCTCAAATTGTGGCTATGCAGGATGATCCAGATTCCCTGGGTTTACTCTCACAGCCTCGAAGGGGAGAGGATGGATCATCCCATGTTGTGTTCTGTGTAGTAGATGACAAGGAGGTGCTCACCTGGGTATCCCAGGAATACAGACCTGGATAAGGTCCCAGAATGGCTAATTGGGATCCAGGAGGAGACACAAGACACCTTTTTCCAAAGCTCCCTAAGCTTTTGGCAGGAGGTAGTTTTCTGTCCTCGCTATTTCTCTACAGTTTTAGACTGTTGCTGTTTCACATCCTCTGATTCCAGCCCCAAATGCTGCCAGGGAGCACCTGGGCTCCACAGATGAACGTTCCCGATTGCCCCCTGAAAAGCCTGGAAGGGTTCAATGCTGTGGAAAGGTTTAGAAGGCATCTCCCCAGCACCACCCTGGGCACATTAGGTCTCCACCCTGCAAAGCAGTGCTGGCCTTCAAGACCTGTGTGAGCAGGGAAAAGCAAGGAGGCTGCTCCCTCCCCAGGGAAAAGCTGATATCCCACTGGGACATGGCTGCAAGCTCAGCTCAGCTCTTTCTCTTTCCCTTTAGAAGAAAGCCTTTGATTTATGAGCTGCACCTCGGCTTTAATCCCAGGCTGAGGCCAGGGCCCTGCTGGATGTGCCTTTGCTCCCTCCTGCTGCCACCCTGCCCAGGGGAGAGCTGCCCTGTCCTGTGGGAGCACTGCTGAGCCACGGAGTTCTCAGCCTGCTCCCTCTATCCAGGCAGAGACAGAAGCAATCCAGGATTCTGGTCATTTGTGGAGAATCCTGTTTCTTTCAGTGGAATTCCTATATCTCCTTCCCCAACACTCAGGTTTCCTGGGCTGGACAGAGGCTCCATGTCCCCTTCTTGGTATAAACCACATAATACACATTGCCAGTGATTTCCCCACAATGCCAGTGATTTCCCTAGTTGGAAATGGGGTCTCCACGAGGAATTGTTCCCATTCTCCCCATGATGACACCAGTGAGGGCTGGGCAGGCAGAGCACAGGACCCAGCCAGCACCACTCCTGCCCAGGGGGGTGGGGAGGGCTGGGAGACAAAGACTCCAAACCTTTGCCATTCCTCTTTCCTTTTTTAAGAGAGGAGTTTCACAAGCCCCAGGAGAGTCCTAGAGCCATCAGTAATATTTTCTCTGGAAATATTGTTGGCTCCTGTGCAGAAAGGAAGGGCCATGTTCCCACTGGATCGGTGGGCTGAGATAGTTTTCAGCCAGAACCAATCCCAGCTCAGGTTCTTTTCTCAGCTTGGGTTATCCCAGCCAAGCAAACCTGTGCTGCAGGGAGGGTGAAGGGAGGATCAGCCCCGCATGGGATCCTCCTTTTAGCAGCTGTTCATGCCTTCAGGTGGATCCAGGCCCAGGAACCACCAGGGAGCTTTTGCAAGCAGAGATGGGCCAGGACTGCTCACCAAAGTCAAGGCAGACCCTCCAAAAGAGCCACCAGATGATTTTTGTCCTTGGAAGTTCCAAAGTCATTACATTAATGAATGTCTGAGACTTGAAAAGCCTTAGGAGGGGGCAGGACACAGTGTCAGGAGAGGTGACAACCCTCGGTGTGTTTGTAGGCGTTTCTGTGCTGCTCATTACTGAGGACTGGGGTTTCAGCAGGGCCCCAGACTGGCCTGTGGAACACAGAATAGAGGAGGCCACGCAGTGATGCTGTTCTCTCTCTCACCTAACCTGAGGAGGAGCACACTCCTCTGCCCTCCTGTATCGGGTCTGTCTGAGATGGAGCCCATTTCCCACACAGCAGCTCTCACAGTGCTGTGCTGTGCATTGGGGGCTGGCGTGGTGCTGATAACACGCCAGTGTTTTGGCTACTGCTGAGCACAGTACTGGGACTGTAGTGTCCCTTCCCCGACTGATGGCAGGATTTTGGGAGGGGACACAAGTGGGCCAGCTGACCCAAACTGACCAAAGGAATATTCCATACCATATGACATCAGCTCAGGTAAAAAGCTGGGAAGAAGCAGGAAGAGGGGGGGCATGCACAGTCTCCCAAGAGAGCCACTACATGTGTTGAAGCCCCACTTCTTTGGATGTGGCCGGTCATCGCCGCGGATGGGAAGGAGAGATTAGATTAGTGTTTTGCTTTTGCACAGGCTTTGCTTTTGCTTTGCTTTAATTTTTGCTTTAGTAAACTGCCTTATCCCATCCCACCGTTTGCCATCGCATTCTTTTCCCCCTGCCTGACTTTTGCGGGGGGGAAAAAGGGGTTAAAGTGACTGTGGGCACCTGGCAGCCAGCCAAGGTTAACCCACTACACCTCCTAGGCAGGACTGATTTACAAATTCATCGAAAATTTACTGCACCCATTGACAACCAACCCTAAGTTCAACTCCCACCACCAGGATGAATTTGCTCCTTGTGTTCAGCTTGTTCCCTCAAGCTCCATCTTTCAGCCATTACACCTTGTTCTTCCTGATTCAAAGCAGAAATCTCTTCCTCAGGAACAATGATCATCTCTTTTTTTTTAACCATCTCTCAAAGTGGCTCAGTTGAACGGCTGAACTGAATGAGGCCCTTCCAGAGCCTAAAAGATCTCCAGGAGAGCTGGAGAGGGACCTGGGACAGGGGATGGAGCGACAGGACACAGGGAATGGCTTCCCACTGCCAGAAGGCAGGGAGAGATGGGATATTGGGAAGGGATTGTTGTCTGGGAGGGTGGGGAGGCCCTGGCACAGGGTGCCCAGAGAAGCTGTGGCTGCCCCATCCCTGGAAGTGTCCAAGGGCAGGTTGGAGCCACCTGGGACAGTGGGAGGTGTCCCTGCCCAGGGCAGGGGGTGGGACTGGGTGAGCTTTAAGGTTCCTTCCAAACCAAACCTTCTATGAATTCCTGAACCCAGCACACTTTAAAACAAGTGCTGGCAGAATTGGTGACCAGGTTTGCAACATCACTGCCCTCCCTGTTTAGCCTGGTGCTCCAGGGCCATGGAGCCCTTCCCACACCTGCTGGATTCCCAGAGCAGCTCTGCTTTCTGCCACTCAGCCCCTGATCCCCTAGGAGGACACCTAGGACCCCAGGCCCAGGACTTGGCACAACTTAGGCTTAGATGCCACAGTACCCTGGAATGTGCTGCAGTTCATTTCCTCCTCTGTGGATTTCACCAGAAATTTCCCTTTTTATTGTTATGATCCTGTTTCAGATCAATAAGAGATAATGAGTAGTATCGGGCTGGGAAAAGATCCCCAGAAGAAATCTCCCATTTCAGAAGAGAGAACACAATAAATACAAAGGTTAATATCTGAATTGAGTAGTTAATTGTCCTGGAGGTCTCGCAGCTTTCACGGAATCTTTGAATAGATTGGGTTGGAAGGGATCTTTAAAGGCCATCCAGTCCAACCTCCTGCAATGATCAGAGACATCTTCAACTAGATCATCAACTTCTTTATCAGGGACATCTTCTATTAGATCTTTCCCAACATTCCTTGACAAAGTTTGCATTATCCCATAGATGACAAGTCCTGCAGAGTCCCAGCGTGACCCAGATGCTGCTGAAAGGCTGAATTTGCAGCTGTCGTTGTTGTGATCATCAAACTGAGAATTTCCAACCTGCCCTGCAGGTCTGGGTCCATCTGACACAGTCACAGCACAGCTCTCACCAGATCCTGTTGGTCCTGTGCTTGTGTCCACCTGAGGTCCGACAGCAATAATGATAGAGGAGAGACTGCTCAGGTAGGATGTGGAGTCCAGGCTGCCTCTTCCCAAGGGGAATGCAGAAACCCCCTAGGGGACACATCCCACACACTCAGGGATACTCCTCATCTAACATTCATGAGGGGGAACAAACCAGGCCAAAGACCCAGGGGGAACTGCAGGAGAAATCCAGCTGAAAAAATGACTCCTAAATGCAGTACAGACGTCAGGTCTGCTCTAATTGCCTGCTGCTGGTGGAGGGAGTTGTGTTTCCACCCCATGTGGGACAAACATGTGGCTCCTCCACTCCAACATGAGGAAAACCAGAGAAACTCTGGTGGAAATTCCACCTCATCCCAGGAGTTCAACACTGCAACACCCCAACTCTTTAGAGCCAGAGCTGAACTGTCCCTGGCTCTGTCCACTGTCCTGCACTCTGCCCCTCTGCAATTCAGCTTCCTTGCTGGGGAACAGGCAGCCCTGGGACACGGTCCTGGAGCCCTCACCCTTGGGAATGAGTGATGATGTGCCATCTATAGCTGACCAGCACCTGCCTCTCTGTGACCCTCAGAGCTGCAGCTCCTTCCTGAGCAGGGCAAAGCACTCGCTCCTGTGCTCCAGGAGACCCAGGTGCTCCTTTCTTGGGTGCAAGGAGCATTGCAGGGCCTCAAACATTTGTCATCTTGGATGTTCAGACCTGAATTTGCATTTTCAAGTGCCACACCTCTGCCTCTTCAGTGCACAGTGCCAACCCAGGGAGGGAAGCATGTGGGATCACAAATGTATTTGTATCATGCTGGGAGAAAAGCAGCTTCTTCATCACCTTAAGTGCTGCTTAGTGTTTGTAATATGCTCTGACATGCCAAGAATCCCCCTCAGGGAGGGTGGGGATAAATCCCTGTGACCTGTGCATTATGTATGGATAACAGGTCATTTGTCCAGCAGTCCTAGAAAATGCAAGAAGCAAGTCAGGGGTTGGTGTGTTCTGAGGTGTATTCCCACAAAGCCACTTCTGTCCTTCCTTTGGGGGAGGAAGGAAGAAAAAAGCAAAAGAGGCCCTGCTGGAGGCTGTAATTCTTACCAGAATCAGAGCAGCCATGGTGGATCTTGTTCTTTCAAAGTCACCTTCCTGAACCTGCACAGGGTGATTTTCCACGCAGTGGGATGGCGTTTTTCCAGCTGGGACAAGTGTTTTGGTGAGGTAGCAGAAAGGAAAAGATGTGCCAGGGGCCAGAAGGGACTCAGTAAAGAGTCTGTTACAATTCAGAAAGCCACTGAACCAGATAAAACCAAACCAGAGGTAAAGACTCATCTGTAGGGACACAGTGGGAAGGGAAAGAGTTATTTATAAGGGGTTTTTTTCTATTCCATTTGGTCTAGTCACCGAATTCCTCCTCTGTCAGAAATGTTATTCAAGTTTATATTCTAATAATACTGTGTTCAGAGTTTAAAAGTCCCTTTTGCCTTTGGAGAGATTTCACTGCAAGGAAAGGTGTGGGCAGATGTTTCCCCTGCTCTGGCTGCCTCAGAGTCCTTGTTCCAGGAGCCCCCGTGCTCTGCAGGAGCAGCTGAGCACTGTCCCAGTGCAGGCAGCTGTGAGGGCTCTGCAAGGCTGGGAGCAGGGGCAGGAAGGCAGGAGCAGGATGCAGGAGGAGCTGCCAGGCACAGACTGAGGAGGAGAGGAAACAGCCAGCCAGGGATGCTCTGGGTTATCAAGGGCCTGGGAAGCTGCTCTGGCTCAGATTAGCTTCCTGATTACTGCTCTGTGTTCTCATCAGAGGAGAAGAGGCTTTGATCAAAGGAAGATTACCTCCAAACGGGAAGAGGAGGTTTCATTAGAGAGGCTTAGAAGATGTGAAGTAACCGAACTCATCTTCTGAACAGCTCAGCTTAACCCTTCTCCAGTCCTGCCTGTTCCAGCAGCAGCTCCCAGCACAGCAGAGCACTGCCCTGAAGCTCAGAGGTGATCCAGAGGTGCAGGACAGACCCTCACCCCTCAGTGTCTGTCGTCACCATTTGTACAACATCCACACACTCTCTGTCTCTTCCTGCCACGATTAACCCGGGCTGGAGCCTCCTCTAAACCCACTTTCAAAGGAAGAAATAGAATGGGAAACCTCCAGCAGTCCTGTGCACTTGCCAGCCCCAAACCTGCCCAAAGGCTGCGTGTGCAGCACCCAGCTCCCAGCTGAGGCTGCTCTATGCTCCTTCTGGGGCACCATTATCCTGCTCCTTGTCCCTTTGGCACACAATCCTGAGGTGTGCCTGCACACACTTATCTTTGGAGCCATCATCTTCAAGGACATCCAACAGCTCCTTTTGCTCTGCTTTACCTGGATTTGCCTCCAGAGCCTGGCGCGTATAAAAGTGGAAGTAATTGTTTGGGTTTCATCTGTCCAAATATAGTTGTGGTGAAGTAGATGCAGCCCATCTTCTGCTCCCCAGAGCTTGTTGTCTTGGTTGCCTTTACAGCTGACAGGAGAAATTGGCACTTCTAGGGCACGGGGAATCTTCTGCTATCAGAGATGTCTGAAGAAATGCAGCTGAATGGCTCCCAGGGTCATCCCTGCTCCCCACTGAGGATGGGATTCCAGACAAGTTGCTCTGAAGAGGCAGAAAAGAGGATACCCTTGTGTTTACCCCGGGCATCAGGTCAGGTTTGTAAAAGCAAAATGTAGAACAAAGTTATGAAACCACAGGAAAGTGTAAAGCAATCCTGGAGCAGAGCTGACAGCAGAATTCCTTTCTTTCCTGTGGGACTCCTCCCAGGGTGCCTGGGATGTGTATGAACTGGGCACTCACCCTCTGAGCTAGCCTGTGCTTTCCTGAGCACTCAGCCTCTCCACCTTCTCACCCTGCTTTCTTTTCTCTGTTAACCTGGTCCAAGCTGCTGCACAGACACAACGTGCCCAGAGCTTGTCTTGTGGGAGCCATCCCTGTGTGTTCCCAGGAAACCTCCTTGCACTGCCAACAATACAAGTGGCCACTGTGCACATGTTCTGTCAAGCAAACAGGCTTTAATTGGACTGTAGAGAGTGTCCTTCACAGTCTGATCAGTGCTGGGACACACTTGGCAAGAGGGAACTCTGTCCAGGAAGCAGTGCTGGACACTACACCCTCTCCCTTGGAAGAGACCTCAAATCCTCATGCAAATATTCAAGGTGAGAGGAAGAAAGGGCTCAGGATAAACTGAATTATGATATTTCTTAATATTCAAGGGCTTCACTCTGCAGTGTGCCCTGTTTAGGTTTGGCCACCTTCAAGACCTCTCTGCAGATTTAGAGTAACTGCTGGAAGGGGAGCTCTGTGAAGATCTGAGCTGTAAAACCTAACAGAGTGCTCCTGCTAAAGAAACCAAACTGGGAAAAACCAGGCAGACCTTTACATTTAGGGAGGGCTGAATTGTTGCAGAAAACATCTATTGGTTTGTCCTTAGGTTGAATCTCAGGCCAAGGCTCTTCTTTGCCCAGAGGGGGGTTGGGCACTGCCCAGGCTCCCCAGGGCAGTGGGCACAGCCCCAAGGCTGCCAGAGCTGCAGGAGGGTTGGGATGATCCTCTGGGGACAGGGGGGACTCTTGGGGATGGGGCTGTGCAGGGCCAGGGGTTGGATGGATGATCCTTGGAGGGCTCTCCCAGCTCAGAAGATTCCATGTCTTTATGATTTAAAAAGAGATGTAAAGAAATGATCCATCAAGGTAATGCTGGACTGTAAGACATTATCTCTGCCACTTTGACCTTCCAGTGCAAGGATGAAGGAATCCATCCTCCTATCACTGAGCTCCTGAGAACCTTGCAGAAATGCTGAGTTCAATAGTCACCCTGTGTACCTGAACCCAGCCTTGAAGAAGTTGGGAACACAGCCTTGGACACCTCCTCTCATTTCTTTGGCTTTTCTTTCCCTGTCATAATTCCTTCTTGTCCCTCTTTTCCTTATTTCCCTTCTTGCAGCAGGGTGTTGGCTTTTCTAGGTGGACCTGCATCCTCTGTGCTGTTGATGAGGCCCCTGGAAGGGTTAAGCAGCTTCCTGGGTGATGAACCTTCACCAGGTCTCATTGAATGGACTGAACCCCTGTTCCTCCAACAGTGACTTGCAATTTGAGCTGTCACTAGAGACATATTTTCTGTTTTGCTGTTCTTTTTGGCCATGTAAATGCATTTTGGGGCTTGTTTTGCCTTATAGAAAGCAGAATCAAATTCCAGCACTGGCAGCACCTTGGCTGGGGATCATTCCATTGATTTATAGCCCCGCCCCTGAAAGCACAGTTATTACTTTCTTTAATAACATCAAAGGGGCTCTCAGACAAGGCACCTTTTTCTATTAAGATTTCTATTGCTAAAGAAAAGTGAGTAAGAGATGCTGTTACAAGGGGAGACTTAAAACATTGCAAATACTTTAAATACTTTTCCTTCCCCCCTCCCCAAACTCCTCATTAAAATTTACAGCAGCCCTTGATGGTGCTCATTGCCTTGCCAATGCCATTACAAGTCCCACTCTGGGATGTGACATGGTCTCCTTTGTATTCAGTGGTGCTCAGATCCCAATTAATCCATCAGGAAAATCGTGTGGGCAGAAAAGACCCCGCAGAGGGCATGGGAAGGATTTCAGCAGCCAAGGGAATTCAGCAAGTGTGGAAGGTCCTTGGCAGAGGGGCAGGAGAAGAGAAGGTGGGACAGAATGGCTGGAAAAGGACCAGAAGCCATAGGAAATGCTGGAAGGTTCATGACCACAAGATAAACTTATCTGAAACTGGAGACTCCAGGGAATTCCCACCCTGAGCTCCCAGGTAGCTGCATTTGTTGGCCTTTGAACCAGGTCTTTCCATTTTCTCCAAGAACAGCCCTGGAACAGACTGAAAACCTCACCCTGTGTCCCCCAGGTTCGTGTCACTGTCCCCTCCCCACTGCCTGACAGGACTGGGGGGTCGTTCTCACACCTGGGCTTTACCAGCCCTGCAAACACGTCCTCTGGATTGTCTGAGCATCCCTGTGTTCCACTGGGAATCTCAGAGGCTGAGCACAGGGCTGGTGGTTTTTGTGTGCGAATCTCCTTGGGAGATGGAAAACCAGAGGAGGCATTTATTAAAAGGGCCACATAAAAGATTGATCTGCCAGAGGTAGGAGGGAAGCTGACAGAACTGGCCCTGCTGCACCAGGAGTAGATTGCGGTGCCTCTGCTGCGTCTCCTCATCCTGCTGAGACCCCCTGACTCAGGTACTTCCCCTTCCAGGTGTCCCTGCCCATCTCTTGGACTCAGACCATCCAGCAATGTCAGGATCAGTGCCCAGGTTTGGGCATTTCCTTTCCACCTGCCCCCCCAGCCTCCAATTGCTGGGTCTCCCCTCCAAGATGTGGCCATGCCAGGGAGGAAGCAAAGCAGTGGAACTCTAGATTCAAGGTTTTGGGCCTCCTGTGATAAGGAGGCAGCCCAAGCTCGCAACCCTGCTCCAGTAATAACTGCAAAGAATTTTTTCCTGTGGTCTTTGCAGTGCTCACTCCAAGGGGAGAAAGAAACCCAGGGAGAGAGCAGAGCCCTCAGGCAGAACCTTGGAGTGCACCTCATCAATACATCCCTGCAGTGTAAGTGGTTCCTGCCCCTTGACCTGGGACAAACATGGTGATCACAGGCCACAGAAAAGCAGACAATTATTATAATGTACTTATGGAACAAGAGTTCAAGTCCATCCCAGTCTCCGTGGCTTTTCTTTCCTTCCTGAAGAATATGAGGAAAGAAAATCAAAGGAGACAATGACGTTTGTAGGGATCAGAGCTTTGTTTCCTCCAAGGGCCATGCACCGGTTGCCTCATGACAAAGCAGGTGCAGAGAAGACCAGCAGCTCCCTTCTTCTCCAAGGATTTGCCAGTTTTTCCCCCAGAGATTGATGGTGCTCATTGTCCTGACAATAAGTGCACCAAGACATTTTGTGCTGAGAGCCCCACAATTCCCACTCTGGGATGTGACATGGTCTTCTCTGCACCCAGTGGAGCTCAGATCCTAATGACTCCATCAGAAGTAGTTTGTGGGAAGCAGAGACCCTGGGGAGGGTATGGGAAAGATTTCAGTAGCCAAGGGAATTCTAATTTATCCATCTGGACTGGTGCCTGCTCATCACAGAATCATAGAGTCATTTGCGTGGGAAGGGGCCTCAAAGCTCATCTCATTCCAACCTCCTGCCATGGGCAGGGACACCTTCCATGGACCAGGTTGCTCCAACCTGGCCTTAGACATATTCAGAGAAGCCACAGCTTCCCTGGGAAACCTGTGCCAGTTCCTCTTGGATGTCTCTGGTGCTCCTCAGCTCATCACTCTCTGCCAGCAGCTCTACTACCCCTTTCCCCACCAATTAAACCACCAATTAAACCATCCAGACTGGATGCTTTCTCTATCCTGGCCATCACTGGAAAGAAAAGACAGTCCAGAGACTTAGGGAATCCAACGAAGGCTCTGGGAAGAGTCAGCCAGGTCTGGGATCTCACCTTGGCATATCTTGCATTCTAAAGATACACAGGATCCATCTGAAGTCCCCTGCCTGGAAAAGGTCATTCCCTTTCTCCCCTTTTCCTCCTAATGTCCCCCTTGGTGGTGATGGGTTTGAATTTCCTACCAGCAGCTGAGGCAGGAGGAGGAGCAGCTGCATCCCCACCTTTCCATGAGGCACACAGAGAGAACTCCCAGCTCCGTGTGTGACCTGCTGCAGCCAGGACTCAAACATCGTTAACATTATTGCACATTAGAGGTGGTAATTTCCTAACAGCAAAGGTACTGCACCTAACATCAGGTAATTTAGTTTGGACCTCTTTATGATGGATAAAGATTAATTAATAACCATGCTGGATGTTAGTGGTTGCCTAGGGACCCATGATCATGACCTGATTATATTTAATATAGGCAAAGAGAGCAGTCCCAACCAATTCTGTATCTACAGACACACACTCACACAGTGCTTTAAAAAGATTCATTTCCCAAAGCTGGGGAAAATGATGAGTGGAATTAATTTGAAGGGAAATTGTAATTTTTAAAAAAAAAAATGAATGAAGATGTTAGGTCAGAATCTCACCCCAAAGAAAATGATTTTGACTAAAAGTTCACACTGATTTAGTGGCAAAGTGAAGGAGCTGTTAGAAATAAAAACACCACATGGACAGAATGGAGACAGGGAGAGAAGAGGTATCGTGGCCCAGCAGAGCTCTATCAACAGGACACCTCTTCCCAGGACTCCCACACTACCTGCCTTGTGGGGCCTTCCCACACCTCCCCGTGACACCTCCTGGTGACACCAGGACTGAGGCAAATTGGGCCAATGAACTAATACCAGTTTCAAGCCAGTTCAACTCCTCAGCCCAGGAAACATAACTTTCTCCTTCTCCTTCTCCTTCTCCTTCTCCTTCTCCTTCTCCTTCTCCTTCTCCTTCTCCTTCTCCTTCTCCTTCTCCTTCTCCTTCTCCTTCCCCTTCCCTCCCCAGGAGCAGCACTTACTTCCCTGAGCTTAATCTGTTTCTCAAAACAAGAGCCTTTAACACATTCCTGGGTGTTTGATTTGCTGTCACAGATTATTCCCGTTCCAAGCAGCTCCCCAGGCAGCACAAACGATCCCTTTTGCTTTCCTGGGGCTGCCTCTCCATGTTTCCTCGTGTGCCTGCAGTGTGATTATCTCAGGAGGAAGCTTTTCTTTCTCAGCAGAGCTCATTAGGCTCTGTTTCCTCTGTGCTGGTCACACACATTCTTGGTGTTTGTAAGAACGTGGGATCTCTCAGGGCTCTGCCTTTCAGCTGAACTTGATGGAAGGTGGCAACAGCAGGATTGACAGGCAGTGGTGTCACACAGCTCCTGCTTCCTTAGGAACCCGGGCTGAAATTAACTCCAAACTTCATCAGTCAAGTGCTTGATCAATGGCCTGAGAGCAGAGCTCACAAAAAGAATTCCTGGAAAATCAGGCTTTCTGAGATCAGGATATGGATTCGGTGCTTATTCCGGATTTTATGTCAAGATCTGGGGTCAAATAACAACTCTTTCCAGGTAGGTGGATGACAAATGTGCCCAGGCAGTAGAGCCACACCAGGATCACTACAGAGCACTGGGACCCCTTGTTGTTTGTGGCCTATAAAGCAAACCCATGTTTTATTGTGTCTGAATTCCCCCCAGGCAGGAGTTCAGATCAGCTCCTGTCCCTGGGAAGGGCCGTGAGGTTCATGGTGAAGGTGTTGTGCGAGAAGAGCTCACGAGATCTTGTCCAAGTGATGGAGGATGCTCAGGAGGAGCAGGGACCAGATGCCATTTGTGTCTGTGCCACTGCAGGGACTGGCACTGAAATACCCCTTACTTCATGCCCTACTCTGACAACCAGGTGGCCTTTGGTGGATAAGATGATGCATGACTCTGCCTTGAGCCCTCAAGGGGTTATGGTTTCAGGAACAGTTCTCATTCCTGCTCCCTGTTTTTGGCTGCAATGACATTCTTGGCCATCATCTATGTTTTCCACAGCACCATTTGTACTGGAGGGACTTCCCAGCTGGGGAACCGAAGCAGTTTCAAGCTACAGTCCTCTAAAACATAGATCCTCACCCAACACTTCTGCCACTTCCTTCTCATCCCCTGCATGATCCTGTTCAACCAACAAACACATCACAAAGTCTCTCTTCCATAATTTAAATATCTCCTCTGTTCTGAGCACAAATTTTTCCTGCTCCCATTCTACCTGTCTGCAGTTCCTGACTCTTCAGGACCTGTGAGAGCACATGGCCTCTCCTTTGTGCCCTGCTGCAATGGCTCAGCTCCCTCCTCCAGTGAAACCACCACGAGGAACGTGAGAGAAACCTCGCCCTTGAACTGTTTGTGTTGTATAAAATTCCCAGCCCTTGAGTGCTGGGGAAACATGGTTTATGACACTCCTACCAGGGACATGTGGAGCAGGTAATTTCTGCTTCTCAAAGGAGCCAAGAAATGGTGCCACATGGCCTTCAGGTCACTGCCAGCTCTGGCAGCAGCCACAGGGAGCCCCTGACAGCCAGGTCTGAATCCTCACTCCTGGATCACTGCTAGTGACGAGACATCAGGAATCTGGGCAGGTGAGTCCTGGCAGGGCCAACAGTGACAGAGGAGCTGTGCTGGACAACAGTGAGACAAGGTCCAAACTCACTGCCAGCAAGGCCTGGTTCCAGTTCCTGGGTGTGGGTGCCGTCCCATGGGAAGCAAAGGTAAGAGATACCAAGGCTTGGTGCCCTGGGGTGGAGGTGGTTTTGGTACCTGGGATGGGAAGGCTGTGTAATAATGGCTCAAGAGTGGTGCTTTGTCCTGGTGGGTTTATTCTCGTGGATCACTCTGGTGGTAGGAGAGCAACGGCAGATCCCCAGCAGGACCATGGCATGATTTAACCCTCTGGACAAGGTTTTGCCCCACTCAATCCAGCTTGGCCTGGGGCAGGGAAAAATCTTTAGTGGGGGCACACACACACACACACAGCTAGCTCTGGGCTGCCCTGCAAACCCCGGTGTTCCCATGCTCCATAATCAGCAGCCTTGAGATGTTTCAAGGGAAACAGAGCTTCATTCATGACCTTTTTGGCTGAAGCCAACAACCTTCCCTCTCCCCCAGCTGCAGCTGGGGTTCTGCTGCCAGCCCTGGGCACGGGACCTCGAGCAGTCACCCTGAGCCAATTTAGTCTAGAAATGGCAGGAAGGCACAGGGGGGATTTAGGCTGCAGCACAAAGAGCTGCAACATGCTTGGGCTGACGCTGTTCCTAGCTCTTGCTGTGGTTTGAGTGGGGAAGGGACAAGGGCTGTGCAGAGGGATGAGTTTTCCAAAGCAAATTGTGCAGGGCAGTGGTGTAATCAGCCCTTGCAGCCCAAGCTGCAGCCTGCTGCCATGTCCAGGGGGAGAATGGGAGTTCCTTGGAGAAGTGAGAGTCCTGGGTGCAGCCTGTACATTTACTGGGCCAAGCAGCCACAGCCAGCATGGCTGATCCATCCCAGCACACGGCTGGATGCTCGTGGGCTCGGGACAAAGGGCTTCCCTGTCTCTCCAGACCAGTTCACTTCCAAGCATGGGAATCTGGAATGACCCAAGAGAAGCTAAATCCCAAAACTGTTTGGGACTAATCCTGAAGACTCTGAACCCCCTGCAAGCTGCCAGGCTCGTTCAGGAGATGGGGATTGTCCAGAGAGTGTAGCTAGAGAGGCAGCACTCAAAACATGGACCACTGCACCAGGACAGCTTGGGAGGGTTGGGACTGGGTCCTGGCAGGTGGAGAAGAGACCTCAAGGGACAAACTGCACGACTTCCCCAGGGCTCAGGGACTGCCTGCTTCTTCCAGGCTACTCTTACGCCTAACATGGGCAAAAGGGAAGACATCATATGGACCAGTCCAGTTAATGTTTTGGCAGTTGAGGTCATCTAAGTGATGCAGAAAGCCCTATAGTAAAGTGATCAAAACTCTTACAAAAACTTGCAAAGTCTATCCTTTTTTCTAGTGCTGTGTTCACTCTTTCAATGTCTCTCTGGGTGTATGTGTACTTAGACCCGGCCCAGAGTGCCAGGCTTGCTCAGGCAGAGTGGAATTGGGGACCAGAGAGTTGGTGAGGGATCACAGAGAGGTGGTGAGGGGTCACAGGTAGGTGTTTGGGATCACAGAGAGGTGGTGAGGGGTCACAGGTAGGTGTTTGGGATCACAGGGAGGTGGTGAGGGGTCACAGAGAGTCACCAGCATCCTCAGCCCTTTGCTGGGAGAGGTCTGAAGTTCAGGGTGGGGTTTCTTCCATCTCGATTTTGGAGACTCCAGTGTCATTCTTTTATGCTCCCTCTTCACAAACTCCCAGCTAAAGTTCGAAAGCTTCTCAGTAGCCTCCCACAGCCCCACTTAACACAAAAGACTCTTTACATTCTACACAACAACCTGGTCTTGTTGCACCCTTACCATACCCAGCATGCACAGAGTTTGGCCACAACAATAACAGTTCCTTAATTGCTGCTGGGCTGTTGTTAGAACTTGCTAAGGCAAGACCAGACCGGTCCTGAGTCTTCACACTGCCAGGTCAATAAAGGGCCTTTGGCTTTCAGCTGGGAAAGGCAAGGATATTTAATGGGTACACAGCCCTCATGGCCAGAGACACACACACACACACACACGTTGCCATGACCTGGCTGCTGATTCTCCTGCCACGGAAATCCTTTTCATCCTGTTTCTCTGGCACTACAGACCCCACATGCTGTGGGATCCCCTGTTTCCCTGCAGGCACAGGATGAGGCCAGGATGGGTGGGATCAGCACGAGATTGGGATAGGGTGCTGCAGAGCCCGTTTTCCTGACCTGGACAGGAGTGGTGAGCAGGGATCTGCATTCTCCTGGTTGCTCCAAGTGCTGGCAGAATGCTGAGCACAAAAGTACAGGTATGAAGTGTGAACCTGTCCCTGTCTTCCCTTCCCCATATTTTTCTTTCAAAAATTACCTATAAAACACAAAATCATGGAATTATTTGAGTTGGAAGAGTCCTTAAAACTCATCTTTTACTACACCCCTGCCTTGGGCAGGGTCACCTTCCACTACACCAGGTTGCTCAGAGCTCCATCCAGCCTGAATCAATCCTGACTCCCTGCTCAAATAGTCAGTGTTCACTTCAAAGCCTTTATCAAATTGCACAATTCTGTATTATGGGACATTCTCCAGTTCATTTTCACCCCCCACTGAAGACCTTTCATCCCTCCCTTTGACACTTTGGAAAGACTGTGCCTTGTACCCTGAATAATTCTCTCCAGCAAAACACTCTGTGCCACCTGTGAGCAGAGGGCTCCAGGATGAGCCAGGAGAGCTCTCACTGCTCCAGACTTAAGGGCAAGTCCTACTGAAAAGACCCCTCGTCTTCCTGGCATGAGTTTCACAAAGGAGATGGAGTTGCAGAAAAGTTCAATAAATGTCAGTGTGTGTCACAAAAAGGGAGGGTTGGAAGAAAACTTTGGAAAGGGGAGATTCTTTCTGCCCTTTAAAAAGTATTTGACTCCACAAGGCACAACCCTTTGAATCAGAGCTCACAGGTTGGGCTAAAGCAGCTCCTCTGCCACTTCCCGGAGCCGAGTCTGTGCTGGAGGTTTCACAGAATCCCAGGATGTGCTGGGCTGG
>VXBA01000629.1:161283-312773 GCA_013399895.1 Serilophus lunatus
AGTGCCCTCAGCTGCTCCTCACACCCTTCCCCTCCAGGCCCTTCCCCACCTTCCTTCCCTCCTTTGGACACTCTCCAGTGGCTCAATATGTTTCTGGAGCCATCTGTTCCTGAAGGGGCAGAGGAGGGAGCAGGAGGAGGAATCCCACTGCATGTGCTTGTGACCAAGGCGCAGATGGCAGAGCATCAGCTCCCTGCCCTGCCCCTCATGCCGTGGCCCTGCCAGGCTGGGGCTGCCCAGCTCTGCCAGCTCCTGCCCTGACCTGCTGCCCCACGAGGCTCAGGAAGGGAGAGCTGAGGGGCAGCACACCCAAACTGTAGGTGAGCCAAGCTGAGAGCCAACACGCCCATTTTTCCAACACTTAATTTCAGCCTCTGGGATGCCGGGTGAGTGTGTGGATGTGCCACACTTCTTGATTCAACTCCTTCAACAACCTCTTTGTGGAGTTCAAGCTCACTATCACACTAAAACAGGAATATCCAGCAGCACCATATCAGTGATGCTGTCAGGGAACAGAGACCACTGGCTTTGAGAAGAATCTGTCTGTGGCTCATTATCTGATTAGAGTGAATGTGGGCAGCAGAGCACTGAGACACTGCTCAGCTCTCTCATCAACTCCCAGTGTTCAAAACACTTGACTCAGGTCTCTGAAAATATTATGCTGTCCAAAAATAATGAGATTTTAAAAATTAATAAATTCTGGCTCTGTTTATTTGCCTTTTTTTTTTTTTTTTTGAATGTTAGGAATCGTGTTTCCAGCTTTTCTCTGCGGTCACAAGTTTGGCTCTGATGTGATTTTCATTCCAGACCAAGTATCTTGTGTAATCCCCTGACTCTTTCAGCTGAGGTGGTAGAAAAATAACAGCTCTCAGAGGGCTGAATCATCAGAGCTGCCAAGACTGGTCAGCTGGGAAAGGAGGGATGGAGATGTTCCTAAGATCACTGACTTGGACTTGGAAACTAATGAATCACTTTACCTGCAAATGCTTCACCCTGCATGTGACACAGAGGTTTTCCTGCTCCCCAGCAGATTCAAGGGCATAACTCCCCATGATGGGATGGTCCAGAGCCCTGCACCCCCTGGCTGAGCAGAGTTTGAAGCTCTCACAGGGAGGGCAGGAGGACCTGACTGGCTCCACCTGCCTACTGGGGCCATGGGTGTCCCTGCAGAGAGGAAACTGGCTTCTTGCATGCGGTGGCAAAGCAGGACATCAAGAAACTGAGCTAGTTTCTTGGCTGTGATGTAGGGCTGGGTGGAGGCTTGGGAACAACCCAATCAATCACATGTCATAGAATCACAGAATCTTGGAATGGTTTGGAACCTTAGAGATGATCCAGTTCCATGGGCAGGGACACCTTCCACCAGACCAGATTACTCAGAGCCCCATCCAATCTGGTCTGATGAGCTTTAAGGTCTCTTCCTACCCAACAAACCATTTTCTGATTCTATCAAGAGCTCAATACTCATCAGCAATAAACCTGTGTGTGCTGACACTGGTCAGGGTCCAGTTCTCTTTGTTTTTATCCAAGAACAAAACAGGCTTGGGAGAGGAGAGAGGTGCTGCTGTCCCTGGAGAACTCTGCTTCCCCTAGCCATTAACAAGGGTGGCCAGGAAGGTTTCAGGGCTCCTGGCCAGCACAAGGCCCTCTGCAGCCATGTGCCTTCCCCGGGAGCAGCTCTGACTCATCCTGCTCTGGATCAGCTCCACGAGCTCTCCGCAGTCCCTAGAGAAGAGACCTTAAGGAAGAGGATCTTTGCTAAATGTCAACATTTGTGCACGTATTTGTTTCCTGGTTTGTACCTCTGACAAACAGTGCAGTGGAGGTTTGATGGTGCTTTGATGGATTAAAGTCAGTTTTATGCATCTCTTGCTTTGCCACGCTGTCGGGATGGATCATGCAGATTCCCACATGGTCCCTCTGGGAGAAGAAAACCCTGACATCAGACTGGCTGACTTCCACTTCCCACTGCGGGGCAGGCAGCTCTCCAGGCCTGAAACACTTGGGCTCGGGGATTCTGGCAGACAGTGCTGGAAAACCAGGAGTTTCTAAACTCCCCAAACCTTTCCCCTTTTGGCTGAGGGGTGAGCAGTGTCAGATCCTCTCCAGCTGACACAAACCTTGCAGGAGGATGCATTTGCATAGGAAATACTCACTTAAAGCAGGTGTATGTTCAGGGGGAGCCTCTGGGCAGCAACAGGGCAGTTTGTGCAGTTTCTTACTGTGCAATGTAGGGACAGGGAAAGGTTTTTCAGCTCAACGATGAGCATAAAAAACTTTGCAGTTTATAGCACAGCTCAATTCACAGCCTTAGAGGCCACATAGTCTCTGTGCAATTCATCCATCCATGACATAAATTTTATTATATATACACATAAATTCACAGAAAATGTCCTCTAAGATCACCAAGTCCAACCATTCACCCAGCACTGCCAGGTGCCACTAAACCCATCAACCCATGTCCCCAGTGCCACATGCACACGTGTTTGGAACATCCCCAAGGATGGGGACTGCACCACTGCTGGGGCAGCTGTGCCACTGCCTGACCACCCTTTCCATGAAGGAATTTTCCCTCATATCCAGTGCCCTGGCCATTTCCACTCACCCTGTCCCTTGTTCCCTGGGAGCAGAGCCTGATTCCCACCCGGTTCCCCTTCCCGCCAGGGAGTTGGGTAGAGCCAGAAGGTCACTCCTGAGCCTTCTTTTCTCCAGGCTGAGTCCCCCCCCAGCTCCCTCAGCTACTCATCACATTTGTGCTCCTTCCAATTCCACTGGAGAGATCTGTTAATTCATTGGAGGTAGGAAAAAACTTTCCCTTCATCCTCTTATTTTGCAGCTGATCAAGAAAATGAGGAGGGACCTTGTCCAGTGCAGCCACCTTCACTCCCTGATGAGCAGGTGGGGCAAGATCAGCCTCCACCACATTCAGTGTCCTGGAAAGGTCTCAGTTGGCACTTCAGGGATAAAAAAACCAGGATTCAGTGCCCTGGATTTTGACCTGACAGGGCTGGTTTGTCTCTTCATCCTGGCATTTTCCCTGCACACCACAGACCTGTGCAAGCCTTTCCTGCTGCTGTTGTCAATATTCCATGTTCCTTCCAACACTGGCTGTTCTGTAGGTGTAGAAACTGAGGGGACACAAGAGCAATACACTGGCACAGGGCAAGGGGAAAAAATTAATGCTTAATTATTTAGTTAACCCATAGTCTTGGGACTATTTTGGGAGCCAACTGATCTTTTTTAGTCTTTATTGTTATTCCAAGCTGCAGCTTTTTTTGGTGGGGCATTTTTCCTTGGTTTTTATTATTTAGTTAAGAGGCTTTTGGTGTTTTTCTCTTTCTTTTCCCACATCTCCCATTCAGTCCTTTGATGGGTGTGTTGGTTGATAGATTTATCTGTCTCTCTGTCCATCCTATTTCCTCTCTATTTTTCCCATCTGTTGTTTCAGTTTGTTTTTTTTTCTTTAAATCTAGTTACTTCTCTTTTCTTCCACGATCATCCGGAGGTTTCTCCACTTAACTGCCTGTGTTGGCTCTTTCACACTCGGTGGGTCCCTCGTTAAAAAGGTTTGCACCAGTGGCCTGTGACTGCAGGGAGGGGCTGGTGCCTCTCCTGGGGCTGGGGGAGGCACTGGCTGAGAGGTGATTTGGCAGCCGAAGGAGCTGGGGGTGAAGGAGCAGAGGCACTTGTAGGAAGGATGAACACAAGAGTGACACCAATTATGTAAAGATTTTAAAGAGGAAAAGGAGCCCGAGGTCTGTGAGGCAAAGGAGATGGGACAGCAAGAGGTGGGGCTGCAAGGATTTGGGGATGAAGAATCCCATGAAGCCGTGTGAGGAGCAGCTGAGGGCACTTGGTGTGTTCAGCTGGAGAAGAGGAGACTGAGGGGAGACCTGATTGCAGGGACAACTTGGTGGGGAGGGGCAGAGGAGGGGCAGGGACTGAGCTCTGCTCTGTGGGGACCAGGGCCAGGAGCCCAGGGAATGGGCTGGAGTTGTGTCAGGGCAGGGGCAGGGGGGATCTCAGGCCAAGGCTCTTCTTTGCCCAGAGGGGGGTTGGGCACTGCCCAGGCTCCCCAGGGCAGTGGGCACAGCCCCAAGGCTGCCAGAGCTGCAGGAGGGGTGGGATGATCCTCTGGGGACAGGGGGGACTCTTGGGGATGGGCCTGTGCAGGGCCAGGGGTTGGATGGATGATCCTTGGGGGGCCCTTCCAGCTCAGCACATCCTGGGATTCGGTGGTGGTGGCTGAGACTGGATACTTGTGGCTTTTCTCTGTCTGCTGACCTGTTTTAGCAAACTGCAGAACCTTCATATCCAAGACCAAGCCCCACGAAAAGAGTTTTCAACAAAGCTGCAGGAGCAGGAGGAAGCAGCTGGTGATGGTCAGCAGAGGTTCCCTCCTGTACAGGATGGACACACAGCACCTGAGCTCTGACACAGGAGGTTTGTAGGTTGCCAGTGGCCTTGATCTTGGATGTTCCAGAAGTGCTGCTGAGGCTTCTTTGGCCTTCAGACTGTTACAGCTTGTTGTAAATCAATATGGACACAGTGCTGCTGCCAAGGGATGGATACCTGTAAGAAATCCAGTATGTCTGGAGGACCTCAGGAGTGTGAGAGAAGGATTTTGAAGCCCAGGTATTTGCTCAGCTGGTCAGAGCCTGCTGCTCATAACACCAAGGTTGTGGGTTCAATCCCTCTGTGAGCCATTCACTTGGACTTGATGATCCCTGTGTGTCCCTTCCAACTCAGAATATTCTGTGATATTGTTATATCCAGTCCTGCAAGGGAAGTCAGAACTACATGGGTAGGAAAGGACTCACCCCAGGAGTTAACACTTGGTTGGTGTCATGGGCAGGGCTTTGGCTCATGCTGTGTCTCTCTGAGGGGAGCAGGGGCAGCTGGGCAAAGATGACAAAGTGGAGCAGAAGCATTTTTACCAAAAGGGCTGGGGTGGAGTGGTTTGAACTGGGGGTGCTGTGGGACACTGATATCAGCTGGGAATTAAGAAAATGGGCAGTGGTTATGAGAAAGCCCTTGAAATCTTTGGGAAGTGTAATTTTGGGTCAAAGGAGACAAATATCATGTGAACACATCAGAAGCAAAGATCCAGATTTCCGTGTGTGGACATCAGATTCATTGTTGGGATGAGTGATGTGTTGTGGGAACACTTTTGTGTGGTGGGCTGATATGGGCAGCCAGGGGAAGAGAGGCTGAGGAGAAGGGAATGTGCTTTGTTGGAGGAGGTGCACAGAACTTCTCATTTGGAAGGAGGGACAGGCTGGGGGAGACCCTGCTTGTCAGGTTCAGACAGGCCACTGAGGATGACACTGTGGGGAGAGTGTCCTACAGGTCTCTGCGAGGGAGGAGAGAACATCTCTTTCAAACAACTCGTGAAGAGCATCAGATGATCCACACTCATTTCAGAGCCTTTAATCTTTCTCATGTCTGATGGAAGGACATTGAAGAGGCGATAAACGCTCCAGGTTATGTCTGGATGATGTCTGGGACAACTTATTTCTAACTTATTGGATGCACAAACCAGGAACAGTCACAGAATCTTGGAATGGTTTGGGCTGGGAGGGACCTCCAAATTCCTCCAGTCTCACCCCCTGCCATGGGCAGGGACACCTCCCACTGTCCCAGGTGGCTCCAACCTGCCCTTGGACACTTCCAGGGATCCAGGGGCAGCCACAGCTTCTCTGGGCACCCTGTGCCAGGGCCTCCCCACCCTCCCAGCCAACAATCTCTTCCCAATATCCCACCTCTCCCTGCCCTCTGGCACTGGGAAGCCATTCCCTGTGTCCTGTCCCTCCTTCCCTTGCCCAAAGTCTCTCTCCATCTCTCTTGGAGCCCCTTTAGGCTCTGGAAGGGGCTCTAAGGTTTCTCCAGGGCCTTCTCTTTTCCAGGTGAACACCCCCAGCTCTTGCAGAATCCACTTTAAGGAGGTGGGGACTGGGGACTCAGCAGGAACAAGGAGTGAGTGGCCTCACTGGCTCAGCCTGGCTTTGATGCCAAAGAAAGAACAAGTACAAAGCCTTCAGTTTGTAAGTACATATGATATCTCTAGGTGATGAAAAAGAACCATCTGGGATTTGTCAGAAACAAATCATTTCAAATCAGACCAATTTTTTTTGACAGTAACTGCCCCATTGGATAAAGACAAGCAATAGATGCGAAATATATTGACTTTCAGGCTGTTAACTCAGCACAACAGGATGTTCTCTGAGCAAAGCAGGGAAATATGCTCCAGATTTCTTAAGAGGATGGGGGTGCAAGCAGGTGAAAGGCTGTTCTCAGACAGCTCCTAACAAGCTCTGTCAAACCAGAAGGGCTGTTCAGACAGAGCTGTCCTCAGACTGATCCTGTGCTCAGTTTTAATTCCTGGTTTGCAGGACAGAATTGAGAGGCTGCTCCCTCTCCTGTAAAGAATTTCCAGCTGAAATGAGTGGCAGAAATCAAAGGTGGCTTTGATAAAATGCAGAAATGGTCTAAAACCAGTTACCTGTAAGGGGAGTGTGGAGAGGATAGAGCCAAACTCTTTCTGAGCTGCACAATGAGGTTTAACAGAGAATGGACATGAGTTGCAACAGAGAAAAATTCCAGAAAAATATTCTTTACTTTAAGGACCCAGGGGGGTGGGGAAAGTCTCAATCTTTGGAAATTTTATAAACAGGCAACTTAGAAGCCTGGTCCAAGTTAGAGTTGAAGAGGTAAGTAAAGACTTCCACAGATCCTTTGCAACCAAAATCTTTCTACTATTCTATGATGAAGATTAGGTGGGTGTTTGTTTAGGAAAATGAGATGAACAGGGTGCCCAGAGAAGCTGTGGCTGCCCCATCCCTGGAAGTGTCCAAGGCCAGGCTGAAGCAACCTGGGACAGTGGAAGGTGTCCCTGCCCATGGCAGGAGGTGGGATGGGATGGGCTTTAAGGTTCCTTCCAGGTTAAGCCATCCTGTGACTCCCTGATTCCAAGATTTGTGTTCTGAGAAGCTCAGGAGAGAAAGAGCAGCTGTACAAAAGCCAAAGAAACTTTAGAAGCTGAGAGAGGGACAGCAGCTGAAAAGGGACAAACTTTCAGTCCAAGCAGACTGGCTGAAGGTTTTCCTTTCCCTTCCCAAGGCTGTGATCCTGGTTACTGCTCTTCAACCAACCTCCTACAGCCTGTGTGATAACACCCCTCCTTTGGAAGGCAATGGGGGACTGTAAATAAATTCCTTAACCCAGCAGGAGGTGTTTTCTAGGCCACTGTTCCTGGTTTTCACATCTATGAATCTTTCAAATCTTTTCCCTATTTGCATGACAAATATCATAAATTTGTTGGAGATACAGAGCTGTATCCTTAAATTTCTCTTCTCTCAGGCCACACTCAGCTGCATAACAAAAATTCTCTTTCTAGTCCTGCTTCTCCCTGGGATTAAATAAAGAAATTTTCAGTAATATACAGATATCTTTCAAGTATATATTAATAATTTTATTTTTTTTCTCACAATGCCCAGGATTGTCCACAGGGGCAACATAAGTAAGGAGAAGGTTCCTCAATGGGCAGAGCCACAGGCTGGGTGTGGAAAGGCTTCCTAGAGAGCTCCTTTGGACACAGGATTTTGGGGAGTGGCCTCTGCAGGGTGATCTCAGCAGGTCCCACAGACTCAAACAGCTGCCCTTGGCTTTGGGCTGGAGAGCATGAGAGAAACTCTGGACAGGGGCAAAGTGGATTGGGGGGGAGGTAGGATGCCAGACCTGCTCCTTCCAGTGCTCCACCTCCCACCATTCCTGGTAATATTTGCCCAGAGCTGAAGACAGATAAATTCCTGGTGAGCTCTCATGAAAATTATCCCCATTAGGACTCAAGGTCCCCCCACACTGCAGGGGATCCCACTTTTTACTGGCAGGATTTGACATCAATGCCCAGGTAGCGAGCTGACTCTGATCTCCCATGATACAAAGGAGCAAATGCTCTGACATGTCGTCCCAAGGGGCAAAAAGGCTGAACCCTCCAGGAATCCTTCTGTCCCTCCCATCCTGCACACAGAGCTCCAGGGGAGCTGTTGTAAACAATCTGTCCTGTCGATAAACAAATCCCTGTGAAAGGTCCTGGCTCTTTTTCATCTTCTCTCTTTGTTTGGCTACAAGGACAAGAGTCAATTCCCCAAGGTGTCAGGTCAAATCCTGGCTGATGGTTTATCTCCATTTCCTTCCCCCACTAAATAGTGGTGAGATAAAACCTACACTTACAAAGCATCTCCCATATTCATGGAGTGATGGAATCATGGAATGGTTTGCGTTGGAAAGAACCTTAAAGGCCATCTCATTCCACTCCCTGCTGTAGGCAGGAACACCTCCCACTGTCCCAGGTGGCTCCAACCTGCCCTTGGACACTTCCAGGGATCCAGGGGCAGCCACAGCTTCTCTGGGCACCCTGTGCCAGGGCCTGCCCATCCTCCCAGCCAACAATTCCTTCCCAATATCCCATCTAACCCTGCCCTCCTTCAGCTTAAGGGCCTTCTCCCTTATCCCGCCTCTACACCCCCTTTTCCAAAGTCCCTCTCCAGGTCTCTTTCAGGCTCCTTTTAGGTCCTGGAAGGCCTGGTATCCTCCCGGAGGAGCAGAGGTGCAGCATCACCCCACTGCCAGCCTGGCCAGGGAGAGCTGTGGGACAAGTCCAGGGCTCAGGGACAGCTCAGCTGGCTGGAGCACAGTGACATTCTCTCCCAAACTGAGGATGACAAAGGAGTCTTAGAAATGTTCTGCTCTGAGAGTTTTTCTAAAGCTTTTGTATTCTGCTCCAATGGTGCTTTTCTCTGAGCAGAGCGAGCTCCACCCCAAAAAAAAGCAAAAAAAAAAAAAAAAGAAAGAAAGGTCAAGCCAAGACTCTGCTTGGATGAAATCCCTGAAAAAACTGGATCCTTTGTGCAGCTCAAATGCTGCATCTGCCTGACTGAGACGCGGCAGCTCCCGCCGGCCTTCCCAGCACTCCCAGGAGCTCCCAGGGGATCTCCACCCAAAGAGCCCCAAGCCCTTGGAGGGAGCATTTCACCAAGGCTGTGGATCAGAAGCCGTCTCCTTTGCCTTAATTGCTTAATTAATACCCTGTGCAGGCATCCAGCAGCAGGGAAGCACCAGGTGTGAGGCTGTGGGCGCCCTGCAGAGCTGCTGCCCATTAACATTCACTTGGCTTCTGCGGCGGGGAGTGAAAGAGCAGGGCAGGGAAAGCGTAATTAAAGGGCCATTCATTCAAATGGTACATTTCCATCCTCTCAAGGGCCATCAGGGAGCCTCTGGCCTGGCGCAGGACGCCAGCATTTTGATTAAATTTTCAGCCGTGCCAGCCTGGATGTGCCGGCAGGGACCGAGTCTGGGAGCGATGCTGACCCAGGGCGTCCCAGTAAGTGCTGGGACTGGAACAGTGTGGGAACAGCCTCCTCCAAACCAGGCACAGACAGAGGGAATTGGCCAGCTTGGAAAAGGAATGTCTGTTCAGAGGGGGAGATTTAAGATGATTTTGTTCATCAGTGGATAAGAGCTGTGTGAGGGCTTCATCCCTAATGAAATCAGTGCTGCTGAGGGGGGTCAGGACAGAGCCTGGCTGGGCACGGGGTCTGAGGGGAGCCAGGACAAACCCGGGATGGGCACAGGATCTGAGCAGAGCTGGGACGGGCAGCAGGAGCTCCCCAGCTCTGCCCTGGCTCCCTGCTCAGCACAGGGTCCTTTATGGGGATGAGAGGGGACATCCCAGTGATTCCTGGGGAACACACAGAGTGAGGTTTGTCTCCTTTACTCACTCACTCACACATTATCTGCATTATCTGCATGCTGCAAGCCTGGCAGAAGGAGAGGGGTACATCCCCCAGCTTGCCCAGGGCACAGAGGGCTCTGACTGCTGGGCACGTTGGCATGGGGCAGTAGTCCATCCAGGCTGGCTGCTGGCCCAACTTCACCTCTTGTGAGAGCTGCAGAAGTATGTCCTGATTGCTGCTGTGGGGGTAGCTGGGGCCATCAGTGTCCTGCTGGCATCAGGCCCCGGGGTGCTGAAAAGCCAGTCCGAATTTCTCTCAAGCTGATCTGTCAGGTCATGCTTGTGCTGCCCCTGTGCCAAGCAGTTTTTCAGCTGTGATGGCTCCTGCTCAGGGTCACAGCCCAGGAGACATCTGTGTGGGCACAGGTGTCAACTGCCACTGAACGTCCCCAGCTACCAATTCAGAGAGAGGTCTCCAAGCAAGCAGCTGCCTGGCAGTGTCAGGAGGCAGAAGAACTGCACTTGTTGATGTTTTCTGCTTAAAAAAAAAAAAGACATTGTGGGAGTTTTCCTACCCACAGAACATGTTTTCCCACCTACAGGCTGTATCACAGGGATGCAGGGAATGACACATTGCTCCCTTGAATCTCTGCTGCTCCAAGAGAAGGAGCCCCATGCAGAGCTTCATTAACAGGAAATGCTCTCTTGGCTTCTACCCTGCTGTCATCTCCAAGAGAGACAACTCCTGCTTGGAAGTGGCAGGGAGGCAATGCTTAGTGTAATCCTGAAGGCACATGGATGTGGTGGGGATGGTTTGGTATGGGATCCAACAGGAACCAGAGCAGACACAGTGGCCATGTCACAGCTTCACCACCTCTTGATCTCAGAATCCCAGAATGGGTCAGGTTGGAAGAGCCCACAGGGGACTCATCTGGTGCCACCTCCCTGCTCCAGCAGGGCCATCCCACAGCACACAGCACAGGATTGTGTCCAGATGGGTCTGGAATATCCCCAGGGTTAGACTCCCCCCTGTCTCTGGTCTCTGCTCAGTGCTGGGTCACTGCCCAGCCAAGAAATTCTTCCTCCTGTCCAGGTGGAGCTTCCTGGGCATCAGTTCTTGCCTGTTCCTCTTGTGCCATTGGTGGCCACCCCCCTCCTCACTCCCGAGCAGAGCCTGGTCCATCCTCTGCACCTTGCATACCTGGACACCCCGGGCTGGGGACCCCTCTCAGGGGCTGCTCTGCAGTCTGAACCCTAACCCTAACCCTAACCCTAACCCTTTCCTGGGCACAGAGATGCTCCATTCCTTCGGCATCTTCACAGGAAAATCCTCTTCCAGGAGCTCCATGTCCGTCCTGAGTAGCCCAGAACTGCACCCAGCTCCAGTTCTCCAGCCTCCCCAGGGCTGAGCAGAGGGGCAGGATCTCTTGCAGCATCTGAGCAGAGAAAGACAGAGCAAGTTCTTGTTTTGAAAATGTGGGAGTGCTTCCACTCCTTCCTCAGCACAGTCCCGTTAGCAGGAGGTGAGAACTGAGGGACCCTTCACAGATCCCTGTCAGAGGGAGGGATAAAACAAATAAGTGATGTCTGGAGCTCCTCCTGCCACAGCAGGGGAGAAGAGGGGGATCCACAGGTGCTTTAGTTTCATAAGTTACACACTCTCACAAATGCACACAGAGATCAAAAGCTCCCAAAAAACGAACAGGCAGCTTTGCACCATCTGGGACTGGGAATCCCAGTTGCTGGAAAATGAGAAGAAAACAAATCAAGAGCTTTGAAGGAAGAGGGGTGGGAGTGGCAGTGTGATGGGAGTGTCAGCCCATGCAAACAGCATCTCAGAGCTCCCATCACTTCCCTCCTGCAGAATTGGCCTCTGGCACTAAAGCAGGTGGTTGTGTTTTGCTTTGAGAGATGCTGAGGGAACAGGAATCCTGAGGCTGGACTGAGAGAACTGGCTCATCCCTCACTTGTAGTCATACTTTCTTTGATAAGCACAATCCAAATCTTGGGAGCAGGTGAGCCCTTCCAGGTGCTCATCCATATGGTAATTCCATCCCCTTGATTCACAGACCAGAATTCTACAGAGAGACAATATCCCCCGTCTCTTCTCTTAGCTCCTCATCTCTGCCCCTGGAAATCACAGCAGCCTCATTTTCTCCCTCCTGCCTTCCCCATCTTTGCCTTCTCCATTGCCTCAGGCAGACCCAGGAACACTGTAGAGAACCATGGAATTGTGGAATGGTTTGGGTTGAAAATGACCTTAAAGCTCATCTCATTCCACCTCCTGCCCTGGGCAGGGACACCTCCCACTGTCCCAGGTTGCTCCAACCTGGCCTTGGACACTTCCAGGGATGGGGCAGCCACAGCTTCTCTGGGCACCCTGTGCCAGGGCTTCACACCCCCCTGAGAAGAAATTCTTCTAAACATCTAATCTAAATCTCTCTTCTTTTAGTGTAAAACTTCCCTCCCCTTGCCATGGACCTATCATTGCCCATGTAAAAAGTTGATCTCCTTCTTTTTTACAAGCTCTCTGTAGGCACTGCAAGGAGCTCTAAGGTCTTTCCAGAGCCTTCTCTTCTCCAGGATGAACAACCCCAGCTCTTCCAGCCTGTCTTCACAGAGAGGAATAGAGAGACATTTATGGAATATACAGACAACAAACAGACCTGGAACCTGCCATGCCACTCCCGTAACCCACTCCAGGCCTAGGGAAATTTTCCACTCCAGCTCTCTATAATCAGTCCAGGAACAAAAATGAACTTGGTGACTTGAATCTTGGAGATCAGCTTGGTGCAAGGCAGAGGGTACCAGCAGTTTCTAAGGTGGCAGACAGAAGAGGAACTGCTGCCCATGGCAGCAGAGAATGCTACCCCTGATGAGCGGATAGAGGAGATGGGAGAACATCTTCTCTGGGAGGGTGGGGAGGCCCTGGCACAGGGTGCCCAGAGAAGCTGTGGCTGCCCCATCCCTGGAAGTGTCCAAGGGCAGGTTGGAGCAACCTGGGATAGCGGGAGGTGTCTCTGCCCATGGCAGGAGGTGGGACTGGATGGGGCTTAAGGTTCCTTCCAACCCATTCCATTCCATGATTCCATGACACTCGGGTCTTCATTCCCCTTTCCCTGCACACTTTCCTGCCTGCTTGGCATGTACACTCAGCTGGGAGAGGCCTTGCTACCCCAGAGATGGCCACACACTGTTCCTCTGCCAGTAATGCTTGGAGAAAACCAGTTTTCTTTACAAATGCCACATCTTCAGGCTGGACAGACCTGCTGCTTATGCAGCTTTTCCTCCTGTTTCCCAAGTCCAGCTGCATTATATTGATTGAAGCCATGACCCTTCTGCCCCAAACACCACTTACAATAAATGCACAAGTGCTTTGAGTGGAAACGTTTTGCCTCAAAGACTGAAGCTTTCCACTTGCTCAAGTGATTCCCAAATAAAAAGCAGAGCAGTAATGGGCTGGAGGAGTTTGCATCAGGCACAGTGGCTTTGTAATGAACACCCAGGGAAGGTTGAGCATGTTAAATAGGGCTTGCTTGTGCTCTGGGTGGTCACTATTACATGCCCTTCATTATCAGAAACTTGTAACAGGCAGATGCCTCTGCCTGATGTGAATTAGGAAAAAAAAATACGCCGCATTTAAGCTTCTCACAGCACTCTTGTCTGCTACCTCAAAAAGCATTCTTTCAGCAAGGATTTATAAAAATAATGAGCAGGTGACTTGTCTTTGCAATTTCTTGACATTTATTCTCAGTGTCCTTAACTGCCTCATTTCCCAAAGCACCACCAGCAGCACTCACCTGCTCTAGGCAGGTGTACTTAACAAAGATATTCTTCCCAGGAAAATTCCATGGCAACCCTCCAAGAATTAACCTGAATGGGCCAAATACTTTTGGTTTGCATGTAAAACCACTGGAAGCCTGCTGTGGCTCTGAGCCCTCCTGCAGAGCTACTGGTACTTAACACGTAGCCAAGCTAGAGCTCAGCTAAGAACAGTTCAGCCCAAAACTCTGGACTGTGCCTGGGTTTCCTCAAATCTGCATTACAAAATAGGGCCTGGAGCACAAGTGTGATGAGAAGCAGCTGAGGGAGCTGGGGGGGNCAATCAGGAGGAGTTTCTGCCTGGAAAGTGTCAGGCATTGGAAGGGGCTGCCCAGGGAGGTTTGGAGTCACCATCCCTGGAGATGTCCAAGGAAGGACTGAACTGGGCTGGGTGACAAGGTGGGGATGGGGCACAGCTTGGACTCGATGGCCTTTCCAGCTTTGATGGTTCTTTGATTCTATGAAAATAAAGCACCCAGCACACAGAGTCTATCCAGGAGCAAAGGCTCATTCCAGAGACATCTGAGGGACTTACTTGTGAAAAAAATTACTTGGCTTTAAAGCCAAGGATTTTCAGCAACAATTCGATAAGAGCTTGCAGAATATCACCTTGTAGATGGCCAAGCCAGAGAACCTCCAGCTCCATCATTCTCTTTCTAAACCCACCACCAACATCCAGCTGTTTGTGGCTTCCGGCCCCTGTCTTTGCTCTTGTATCATTGCAGTCATTGACACGAGACCTTAACCACTGTCATTGTGCCATCCTTCCTCCTGTCTTGAAGGACATATCAGTCAACTGAACTCAACAGGAGCTCTCATCCCAGCTCAGGCTCTCTCTGCTGTTCTCCACAGGGCTTCTTTCCGCCTCTGTCCCCACAGCACTCCCTCTGCTCTGCTTTCCTACTGGATTACACATCAGGTCATCTCTCCAACGTCACCGACAGTCGTCCCCCAGGCACAAATCTATGGAATCATGGAATCTCAGCCTGGTTTGGGTTGGAAGGGACCTTAAAATTCATCCTATTCCACCCCTTGCCATGGGCAGGGACA
The DNA here is from genome assembly GCA_013399895.1 of Serilophus lunatus. Lineage (NCBI taxonomy): Eukaryota > Metazoa > Chordata > Aves > Passeriformes > Eurylaimidae > Serilophus > Serilophus lunatus. The sequence continues at coordinate 175,889 of VXBA01000629.1, forward strand.
GCTTCCACTATCCAGCCTGTCTTTGACCTTGGATTTGTGGTTCCCACTTTCATTTAAGAAGATTTTTCCTGGTGGTGGAATCTGTTCAGATCCCCTTTGAGGTCCATGAAACCCTACTGCTGTTACACACAGATGGGCCCTAAAATACACCCACATGGCCACCCAAGGCCCACAGGACTGACATCCAAAGCACTTCCCAGGCTGCAGCACTGCTGGGGCTCCTTGCCAGGCGGGTATATTAAACCTTCCAGACCAAGAACTCAGCCCAGGACACTGCCCAGCAAGAGCTGGATATTCCAATCCAACACTTTCCTGTGATAGCCTGAGCCACCCTTGCCTTTTCTTCAGGCTCACACTCCCACTCCCCCATGATGGCTCACCCTAAACCTTATTGCCCCCTGAGCTCAGCCCCAAATCCATCCTTCTCCCCAGAGAGCTCAGATCCAAATTCTGTGCTCATTGTACTGTTCACACTAAACCTGTGTCCCTCATGGCTGTCCCTGAGCGCTCATGCTGAGTTATGTCCCAAACCACATCTGCTGGATAATCATAACCTATTCCTTGCTGAATTCCCTCCAAACTGCAGCCTGGTGAGCTGCCCTGCAGGGCTCCTCAGCCCACAGGCTGCTTTTTCATTTCTTTTAAAGAAAGAGCCCTTCCCAGCCCATCAGGGTTATTTTGGTCCCTCTGAGTGAGAGGAACCACAGCAGCCTCGGCATACACCAAGTCTAAGGGGAGAGAAAGCTGGGAGGAGGAAATGAAATGTGATAAGAAACAGAAAAAAAAGGAGGAAAGGAGAAGATAGAATTGTCTGCTCACAACCTGAACCGCTGACAACACAGCAGAGGAACTTCAGAAGGAAAAATACGTGTTAAAAGAAGGGAAAACCAAGAGGAAATAGGGAACAAATTTATTTGTGAAATATTTACAAAGAGGATCAATTCACGATAATGAAAATAATACAAGGAGATAAGAAATATAAATAATGAAACAGCAGGCAGTTCTGAGCAGTTGGCAGTCATGAGTTATTCTTTCTCTCCCCTGAAATTTCTTTTTTGGGGGCCAGTGTTCATCATTTCAAGCATGTTTCCTCCTGCTTATTGAGTAGCTTCAGTGCTTAAACCTTTTATTTCCACAGCTAACACTGACAACATCCCAGGGAAGGCATCCCATCACCTCCTTCTGCCCTTCCTGTGCTGTGTGGGGGTAAAAAAGTGGCACATCAGGAGATATTTTCTCTAATATATTTGGTGATGAGAACATCAGCAGTGAAAATGCTCTTTGTCAGTTCTGTCTTGGGTCTCTCCACAGATGCAGAAGGTGTTTGGTTTTACTGATGAAGGATTTCCCTTTCTCTCCTCATGCCCTGGTCAAATGGCACAGGGTGTTTGCTGTTCTCTATGGGCAGTCCTGGGATGAGGTGAATGTGCAGCTCCTTCCAAGCTCTGCCAGAGTGCTGGGCACTCTCCTCCAGTGACAAAGATTTCTGGGTTGACCCAAATCTTGTCCTGTTGCCAGAGAATCCCTCTGTTCCACACCAGACCTGAGCTATCATTTGTTTCACTGTCACAGAATCCCAGGATGTGCTGGGCTGGAAGGGACCCCCAAGGATCATCCATCCATCCCCTGGCCCTGCACAGACCCATCCCCCAAGAGTCCCCCCTGTCCCCAGAGGATCATCCCAACCCTCCTGCAGCTCTGGCAGCCTTGGGGCTGTGCCCACTGCCCTGGGGAGCCTGGGCAGTGCCCAACCCCCCTCTGGGCAAAGAAGAGCCTTGGCCTGAGATCCCCCCTGCCCCTGCCCTGACACAACTCCAGCCCATTCCCTGGGCTCCTGGCCCTGGTCCCCACAGAGCAGAGCTCAGTCCCTGCCCCTCCTCTGCCCCTCCCCACCAAGCTGTCCCTGCAATCAGGTCTCCCCTCAGTCTCCTCTTCTCCCCCTGAACAGGCCACTCAGAGGATGGGTCACAGCCAGGATCCCCCCTGGGGTGATTCCTGTGGCCCTGCTGGAGTGCAGGACTCCGGTTTGCATTGGAATGTTCAAATTTTTGGTTGTAAAAATTAAATGGTTCTCTAATTCCATCCAGTACCAGAGGTCAGGAACTGCTCTCTGTGATCAGGGACAGTACCTGAGGGAACAGCTGAAGTTGTGTCAGGGCGAGGATGGATCTCAGGAAAAAAAAAGTTCTTCCTTCAGAGGAAGAAGAACTTCCCCCTCAGGAAAAGTTCTTCCCTGACAGGGTGGTTGGGCACTGACCGGGCTCCCCAGGGTTTGGTCACGGCCCCAAGGCTGCCAGAGCTCCAGGAGGGTTGGGACAACGCTCTCAGGGACAGGATGGGATTGTTGGGGTGTCCTGGGCAGGGTCAGAACACCAAGGCTTTTCTGTTTCTCCTGTAAAATTCCAAGCAACCCAAGAATTCAAAAAGTATTTTTTAATAATTCACTCCAAATGAGGACACTGACTTCAAAATAATTACTTTTTAAGAGATTTTTCTAAATATTCTTTTGGGATTTCTCAGATTTTTCTCTTCTATCCTCTCCCCACCCTTTCTCTCCCATGACTGAGCCCGGGTGCCTTTATAAAAAATAAAAACAACTTCCCAGTAGCCACAAATACTGGAAAATCGAACTCCAAGCTGTTTGAACTATTTGTAGGAGTCCTGTTGACTCTCCTGATGGCAGCGCCAGGGACTCTGTAGCAGAAAAGGAGCAGCATGGCACCAGCTGGGGAGCAGCTCCTGCTGCCTGGAGAGGTCCTGAGTCCATCTGGGATGGCCAGACCCCAAATCTTCCTGGGTGCTGCTCAGCTCCCCTCTGTTCCTTTCAGTTCCTCCACACAACTGGTTGCTCCTTCTTCCCCCTCAGAAGTCCCCCCCAGTGCAGGAGCTGGGGGCTGGGCCTTCTATTTGAAAATTTGTTTCAGTTAATATTGGTTTAATTAGTTGGTAATACAAAGGTTTGGTTTTGGTTTTTTTCCTGTCAGTTTATGAATTTTCAATGATGTTCCCAGTGGTACAGTTGGCTCACAACTCCCTTAACTACCTGGTGATGTGATCAGGGCTTGTTCCCCCTGCACTGCACAGTAACCAGCCCAGTTCAGTCCCACTCAAACCAGTGCGAGGGAAGATCCTCCCAGTGCCTCCGCCGCAGATCTGGGCAGCTGGCTCAGGATTCAGGGGTGCCAGAGCTGTTCCAGAGGAGTCACTCAGGAGAGCCCAGCAGAGGCTGTCCCAGAGCTGTCCCCCCACAATGATCACTCAGCTGCTGCCTCAGCCCAGCCAGCTGCTCCCCTCCCCTGCAGACCTGGATTCCTGAGCTGGACAGTCCTGGGCTGTCCCTGTCTGATCAACAATGTTGGTGGTAGCTCCAGCCCTCCTTGGTTTGGCTCTCTGCTCCCAGCACACAGCCAGGGGTCCAAAGGGGCTCAGGTGGAGGCAGTTCTTGCTCTGGCTCCTTTGGGGCTCTGCCTTTGCCTCCAGCCAGCAGGACAGTTGATGTCAAGGCCTTCAGGGCTTTAAATCCCTGCTCTACAGACCAACCATCCAGAAGTTTTAGGAGAGAGGTGAAATGCAGGTGACACCCCTTGGCTCCAATCTCTGGAAGTGCTCCAACCCCACCACTGTTCTTGCTGTGTCCTGGGGGCTGCTGGAGGCTCTGGGTGACCTCCCTGGTTATTCCCACAGCCAGCCTGATCCCTCCTTTGCTCCTGCTTAGGATGTTACAGATGGCCCAGTTTGTGGTGCAGAAAGGATTGGTAGTGCAGGACTGGTGTCTGGCAAAGTGGGAGATGCTTTCCTAGCTGGGAATCCAGTCTCAGAAGGAAACCCTGAGATGCAAAATGAAAAATCCACTGCTGGTGGAAATAATAACAGCATATGTTACTATATCTACAGATACAGATATAATAGAAGCTTTTGGTCAGTGGGGTGTGAGAGACCCTTCCATGGGAACCATAGAAATGGAAAACGTCTGATGGGAGAAGAACTGTGAGGTCCTGACACAGAGAAGCTGTGGCTGCCCCATCCCTGGAAGTGTTCCTGGCTGGGCTGGATGGGGCTTGGAGCAACCTGGGATAATGGAAGGTGACACTGCCCTTGGCAGGGGTGGGATGAGATGAGATTTAAGGTCCCTTCTAATCCAAACCATTCTGTGATTCTAAAAACAAACCCCCACAAACCTGGAGAGCCCAGAGGCATTTCAGACCTCCCTTCATTCCACTGGAGGGACCATGGGAGCTGCTCTTCCACAGAATGATGATCAGCTGTTGCAGATAAATTAAGCCCCTTAATCCCTCAAATGTGTCCAGATTTATCCCAAGATGGCATGCTGGAAATAATGTGCCTTTTGGATCCTCGCTGAGCTCTTTGGCTGTGCCAGGAGTGATGCTGCAGGTGAAAGGCAGATTCCCAGTATGACAGTGGCCAGTTACTGGGACCCAAAGAGGACTTTGTGGCATCACAAGGTCTGAGCCATCCTGTGAGCAGCACAGGCCCTGTAACACACTTAGCTTCACTGCCTGTGATGTGTGACTGTGGTTAAGTGTGGAGAGTTTGAAGCTGCAGATTAGATTAAGATTATTTGTAAAGGCTTTCTTTTTAACATATGTTTTCCCTTGTCCTGGACAGCTGTGGGCAAAAGCCTGGCTAAGTCTGCTAATCCTCTGCCCAGCTGTCCATGCCCATGTGCTCTTCTGGCTGCCAGTGTATCCATGGCAGATCATTCCAGCTGCTCGGAGCATCCTCTTCCTGCATTTCAGCTCCAATTGACATCAGCAGAGCTGAGCCTCCACCATTCCCATGCCCTCAGTCCATGGCTTGGAGTCCAGGTGTACTCTGGGTGTGTTGGGTCATGGGGGAATTGCGCAAGGAATTTGCAGAATCACTGAGTGTCCTGAGCTGGGAGGGACTCACAGGGGTCATCCAGTCCAAGTCCTGGCCCTGCACAGGACACCCCAACAATCCCAATCCCTGAGAGTATTGCCCAAAGACTCCTGGAGCTCCGGCAGGCTTGGGGCTGTGCCCACTGCCCTGGTCACCTGGACAGGATTTACCCTGTGCTGGGTTGCAGATGCTCACGGTGAGTTGGATGAACTCTTGCCCTTTGTTTTGATGACTCCCAGTCTCTTCATCTAAGTTTGGCACAATTTCTTAGGGATGCTTTATGAGTTCATAAATGGTTGCTTCAAAGAAAAGATCTGTTGGATGCTTTGGATTGCACCAGGCAGCTTTTGGTGGAGTTATGTTCTGCTTTAAAATGCAGGTGAAAGAAGAGTGAATATGACATACAAAGCATCAGTAAGACTACTTTCCTAGAGTCATGGAACCAGTAAGGTTGAAAAAAGTCTTCAAGGTCATCAAGTCCGAGTTTGGACCAAATCCAACCATGTCCACTAAACCCTGTCCCCAAGTGCCACTTTTGCTCATTGTTTGAACGTTTCCAGGGGTGGTGACTTCTCCACTGCCCTGAGTTTCCTCAGCCACATTCCTACACTCATTCCTCTTTCCAGAAGCAGCTGAGAACTCTCCAGAGGAATCACAAGCTCCTGTTAAACAAACTTTGGTGATTCCTTACCCAGCCAAGTCCTGAGCCTGGAGTCTCCCATAGGCAGCACAGCCTTGCAGGAAAGCTTTTTTGTCCTGAGGATTCTGAGAATGGTCTGTCTGTGGGGAATGGAAGAGCAGTGAAAAAATGGGTGACTGTGCTATGTTGGGAACAGCAGATCTCTGGGAGCCTCGGGGTGCTTCCAGCTCCTATGTCCTGCCCAGAGGCAGTTTGCTAGGTGGGATTTGGACAGGCCAGTGCAGGGATGAGAGATCTGCAGCAACACACCCTCCCTGGCTCCTCTCTCAGCCTGCTTGTCCTCTGCATGGCAAATGTCCCTTTAAACAGATAAGAAGCCCTGTTGACTCTCTGCCCAAAACTTTAATGAAAGAGGCTCCATCTTTCCACTGTGCCACCTCTGATACATCAATACTGTCTGGGCACTGGAGATCCCAGGTAAATGAGGCACTAATTATTAATTTAATAGTCAGAATAAAATTCTCTCAGGTCATAAAGAGAAAGGCCACTCCCCCTCAAAGGAAGCAGAAAGATGGACTGATAGAGCTAATATATAATCCAACAGCTAGAGCATCTGAACAGAGTTTTCTGAAAAGACTGAAGGCACTTCTCACAATCTTTTCTGTGCTCTGGGTCCTGTTTGTGACATCTTAGATCCAGAAGCTTCCCATGGAAGCAAAAATTTTTTGCAAGGAAAGTGTTGATATCAAAAGCACAAGTGCTGTATTCAAAATGTGTTTCCTCTTCTTGGAAAGCCCAGCCAAAAAACAACAAAAATACATACGGAGGTAGAAACAAAGCTAAGAAATGCATCACTTGGAGCCAGAAAATTAAAGCTAAAAGCTGTGGTTGCTCTGCATCTTAATCAGGATGCCCTGGCTAAGGTTTCCTTTTCCATTAGTGCATTATTTAGCAGCTAAAATGTAACAGAGGATGTGAGTTCTGTCTGACAGAGCCCCAGAGCAGCTTGTTCTGGTTACAGAGCTGCCCCTGCCCCTGCAGAGCTTAGTCCAGGTTTAATGGATCACTAAGAAATTAGGGCAGGTCTGGATGTATGAGTAGAGAAGTTGAACATGGGAATGGGGTGGGAAGAGAGAGCCCAGACTCACGGGGATATTTTGGCTGTGTAAGATGTTAGCTATGGATGGTACCTCAACACTGCCTCTGTCTGTCCCTGCTGTGTCTGAAACTCCTTCCACAGAAGAATCACAGGATCCCAGGATCTGCTGAGCTGGAAGGTCTTCCCAGGGATCATCCACCCAACCCCTGGCCCTGCACAGCCCCATCCCCAAGAGTCCCCCCTGTCCCCAGAGGATCATCCCAACCCTCCTGCAGCTCTGGCAGCCTTGGGGCTGTGCCCACTGCCCTGGGGAGCCTGGGCAGTGCCCAACCCCCCTCTGGGCAAAGGAGACCCTTGGCCTGAGATCCCCCCTGACCCTGCCCTGACACAACTCCAGCCCATTCCCTGGGCTCCTGGCCCTGGTCACCAAAGAGAATATCTCAGTTTCTTCCCCTCCTCTACCCCAAGGACATCCTCCTGTGAACTCCTGAGCTCCTCTCCACGCTGCCCTTTCCCTGGGAGCTGAGATCTTCTGGAGAATGATCCCAGAACCAAGTGCCACCTCCCAAATGGGAGAACAAACAACAGTGCTCTGCCATGTCCTATGCATGGAAGCACCACAAGCATCCTCCAGCCCTAACCACGACCCTGAAGAGGGTGTGCAGGAAACCTTAAGCCCCAGCACCTATTTTTTGGTGTCTGGCACCTTCCCAGCCAGTCCCAGAGCTTTGGTGTCACTGCAGTGTCTCCATGTGCTGGTGAACTGTCCTCAGTGCCCAGCTAGGTCTGCACACCAGCTCTCCATGGCAGAGTCATCACTGAGCTCACCATCCAGGGCAGGAGAAAGGCTCCAGGAGCTCTTCCTGTGCCTGTTTATCCCCTGAAACCTCTGTTCCCTGTGCTCTGGGCTCCAGGGCCCTCCCAGCACTGCCAGTGGCTGCAGTTGTGGGTATTGACATGCTCCTGTATTCATAGCTCCATAAAGCTATTTTATAGTGATATAATGACCCTAAATATGCGACGTATTGGCAACAGAGAGTTAGCAATTCTGAGTGGTCTATCCTTAGCGAAATAAATGCCTCCCAGTTATCAATAGAGGAGCTTGATGGAGTCAAGTAAACAGCCACTTTTCAATATCTCTCCCTGCTGCAGCTTCACAAGGTATCAATATATCTATTGGAGTCCTTTGTGAGTAAGACATAAATCTGGGCGTTTGTTTCCTGGGAACAAATGCTTTATTATTAGCAAATTGTAAAGCAGGGTCTAAGCACTTTGCTAACAAGTGCACGATCTGCAATTCTAATGGCAGTTCATCTCCCATCTCGCACAACCCCCCTCTCCAGTAAACACCTCCGTGGGAGTGATCAGCATCTCCTGATGACTGATAGCCAAGCTTTCTCCTCCCGCTCCTGCTGCCAGTTCAGCTACTGAAAATAAGATCTGCAATTGCTCCAGGCCTGGCAGATAAGCACAGGGAAGGGCTGGGCAATGCTCTAGACACAGAGTGGCAGCAGAGTGTTTTGACACCTTGCCAGAATTCCTGAAAAAGGAAAGGGGAAAATCCATTTTCATTGTGGTTTTTTCAGCTTGTTGTTATCAAAAGTGAATGAGGAGCTGTTTGTCAGAGCTGTGAGCCAGGCAGGCAGCTCCTTACCCATGTGGTGCAGAGAACAGGCTGGGAGATGTTCTGGAGCTGCCTGCAGGGCTCCCCAGATGCCTGGGATACCAAAACCCGTTTGCATTACCTGCAGTTTGGACACTCAGACAGGACTGCCTGGGAAACTCCCTTGGGTGCCAAGTAGGGAGATACCAGGAAATACTAGGAGCCACCAGGAGTTGTCAGCAGGTTTGGGAATTTTCCCTAGCCCCACTCCCCCTTCTCTTGTGCCCTGAGCCCTGTTTCAACAGGGACCAACTGCAGGCAGCAGGAAAACCTCCTCTGTCCTTCCCAGCTCCCTGGGAAGTGCCACAAGATCCTGACAGTGGATGTTGAGGGAGGTTCCCTCCTGGTTTCCTGTTTTCTGAGGCATCACCATCCTGACTGGGGCCAACCCAGCCGTGAGCTCGGCAGCAGCACCTCAGATATTCCACGGAATTTAAATGGGGAAAAATGCTTTTGTGACCATGAGTTGAAGGGCTGGTGGGACGATATTCAGCCTGACTTAAAAAGACTTTCCTGTCCTCCTGGAGCTCATCTTCCCTCTCCGGCACAGGCTGCAGGGCTGCCTTTCCAGGGATACTTCAGAAGTGTGGTTTGCAGAGCTCTGATACTCCCAGCAGCTTCTTGGGAGCACTGCAGAGAGGCACCTACCACCCACTCCTCCCAGGGAACAGCAAACACGGCCACATATTTGCAAGCTACAGTCGAAATGCTTTGAAACAGCTTTTCAAGTCAATTTTGAGAAAGCTGTCAGTGATCCTCCTCACTCTGAAACTATTCCATATATTTCAGAGCATTTCATCACACATACCCAGGAAGGTGCCTTTCAGAGATGGCTTCTCTGTTGCTTTAGCATGACATCGAGTTCTCTGTGTGATTCACAGACCCTCGGGAGCCTCCAGCTCTGCCCAGACATTGAAAGTCCTTCCACACTCCAGCAGTGGTACAAGAACTTCCCAGCCTGCAGTTTTCCAGGGCACAATGACAGCCCTTCTCCACAAGGCTTCTGTTGGACCAGATCAGATATGTTTGCTGTGCAAACAGCTGTGGAAGATGGAGTGTTGTTCACCTGAGGCCTTCTCCTGCAGCTTTGGAGGGATCTCAGGTACAGCGACACCAGTGACACAAGCTACAGGATACACACACCTGGGGGACCTGCTTAGACCCACTGACCTCCCTCTTCCAACTTGGATGTGACTTATTGCACATCAGGAGTTAAAGCTGGACGAGATCCATGTCCATCCGGGCTCCTTCATGGGAGTAATCGTTGTCCTTGCCTGATTGTCCTTGGGGCTGCAGTGGAGGGGAAAATGTAAGTGCCAAAAAATTAGGACGCAGGACTGTGAAAGGTGGGAAAGGCATCGAGGTGGGGGCATTGGCCAAAGAGGCCAACTGGGCTTTGGGAAGACCTGAGGAGGAGGGATGAGGATCGAGCAGGGAGGAATGAGGATGAGGAATGAGCAGAGCTCCCCCACTGTGGCCCCCCGTGTATCCAGGACAAGGGCTCTTGTGAGGTGCAGGAGTAGAGGTAAATTGTCTCCCCACCACACAGGGAAGGATTTTCCTCCTGTGTTGAGGTGCTGAGGCTTTCCCACAGCCCTCTCATCCCTCACTGCTGTCCTTGCCATGCCAGTATCCTTCTGCAGGGGCTGCCAGAGGCTGCCAGGGGCTGGTGTCCCCCACACCTACCCTGTTCCTGCACTGCTCCCTGAGTGTCCTGCTCACCATCCGGGATGTAGCTTGGACAGGACAGTCTCAGCACTCACGGTGTCACAGGGAAGCCCCTCCCATCATCCCCAAGATTCCCAGGGGTAGCAGCACATTTTTAACGCTCCAGCCCATCTACCAACAAGCCCAAAGCTGCAGTGCTGAGCAAAAATGTCAGGTAGGTCTGACATTAGGAGGACTTTCTTCACAAAAAGGGATGTCAGGCATTGGGAGGGGCTGCTCAGGGAGGTTTGGAGCTCCCATCCCTGGAGGTGTCCAAGGAAGGACTGGAGGTGGCACTCTGTGCTCTGGGCCGGGGACAAGGTGGGGATGTGGCACAGGGTGGATTTCATGGTTTCAGAGGGCTTTTCCAACCTAATTGATCCTGTGATTCTGTAAATACAGCCATTGTGGTCATTTCCAGCAGACTCTGGGCAAACTCCCCAGCCCTGCAAGCATCCCTCACGGAGAAAAGAAGCCAAAATTACAACTCCTGCAGCAAGGAAATGCTCAGGGCTCCCTTGCCTGGCACTCGCAGCTGTCCCAGCCTTGTGCTGGCTTTACCTGCTGTCCCCACGGCTCAGCGCACGCACAGCCCGTGCCAGCAGCTGGAGCACCGTGCCAGGCTCCTGACAGCGCTGCCCTTGGAGGCAGAGGCGGCCAGGGAGGGGAGGGGAGAGCGGTGTCCCCGCTCCGGCAGCGCCGAGCTCGGGCGGTGCCGATGCAGTTCCTGCCGCGGCCGCGCAGGTGGCGTTCGGCTCAGGAGGCGGCGAGCGCAGCCCGGCGGGAGCGGCGCTTCGCCAGGCCGGCTCTGCACACGCACGTAGCGATATGGGTTTGCAAATGTTACGTTTTCATAGCGATCAGCTGTCGCTGACTTCACTTGATTTCTCTCTGTTTCATGGTCAGCTCTGTTGCGCTTAAAATCACCGCTGTCACCCAGCATCACCTTCTGCTCTAAAATCCCTGTTTCCCTCACACTTCGGGGCTGTGAGTTGTGTCCCTGTCGCCTGTTTGAGATAAGGGCAGTGGTGCCTCTCTCCCTGGTGCTGCTCACACGCTGTGCCTGCTCTGCCGCATTCCCGCTTCCCCTGGGGCAGCACCACCACCCTGCCAGGCTCGGCTTTCCCTGCCAGCTCCCCCGAGGTCTGGCCCCGCTGTTTCCTTGAAACTTGTCCTGTACTTTACTTTGAATGCAGCAGGGAGTCAGAATTACGCCCACTGTTCCCTTCTATTCTTGGCCCTCCGCTTCCCTCACCTCCCAACCAAAATCTGTTCGCCTTCTGAAAATGGCTTTTCTTTTCTGACGGTGAGAAAGCCTCTCTCCCACGGGGGTTGTGGAGCTGTTGCTGTCACACCTCAGCAATGAGCAGCCTGGGCCAGGGGCTGCCCCTTTCCCTTCCCCTCCCGACCCCTCTCTCCAGCCACGCTGGGGTGGCAAGTGCCTGCTCTGCCTTGTGGCAGCAGGTCTGGGGGCTCCTCCAGTCCCTGGTTGTTGCACTTGTCGTTCGCTCTGTGCCAGCGCTGCTAAATTTACTGGATTGTCGCTGGGAATTATTGGTGTGTCCATATTTTCCTCTGTTAATGCCTGTGATTGCTGGGTGAGGCAGAACACACTGTTTGTCCCCTTTCCAAACGTCTCTGTCGAATCAACAAGAGCAGATTATTCATCTGCTGCAGGAGGCTAATTGCAAACAGTCGTAAAGCAGAATATTATTTCGCTGCAAAGGAATGGGCAGCACTGGCTCTGCACCATATGGCACCACGGCTCAAACATGGCCTGGCCTGCCCACCTGGGCACAGCCCTGGTGCCAGCACCCTCTGCCTGCTTAAGGGGTGCCCATCTAACAGGACATTCCTCTGCAAGGCAGCAGCAGAGCCTCATTATTCCCAGACCAAGTTGCTCCTGCAAGGCCAGAAAACCCTCAAGCTCACATTAAGGCACATATGGAGCAGCTGCACCAGTTCCCCAGAGCTTCTGAGGCTGCAGCATGAGGAATCATGAGGTGCTCTCCAGAGCTTTGAGGTCTCTGGAACAAAAAAACCCAAAAAGAACAAAGCACCCAGGAGTCAGGGCAAGCAGGAACACCCTGGAGGCAACTGTGGGACCCTCGAGTTCAGAAACACGGCAGGATTTGCTGGAGATGAGGTCTGTGTGTCTTGTTCTCACAGCATCCTGCAGCATTCATGGTTGGATCTCAGCTCTTAGGATGCAAGGGGACATTACCCTTGATGAGCAGCCTGAGGGTCCCCGAGTGCCTTCACCTCATCAGGAACTGGTCTGCACAGCCTCGAGGGGCCCTGGTTCTGTAGGGGATGAGAACAAAGGCATTGGATTCCCAATTCCCACTGCTGCTGCCAGGGCTCAAAATCAAGCAGCTGGTTTTCAGAGAGCCAAATTTTCAATGAAAAGAGCTGATTTCCATGGGCCACTCAGCCTTCCCACAGAGATGCATTATGTTTTCCTTCAGCCTTCTGTCTTTTCCTGAAAACCACTTTCTTTAGGAAACTATGTGGGCACTTTTTTCCCTGGGGACACACTAAGCAGGAACAGGCTCTTAGTCATCACTTCAGCCTCTTAACTGAGCTGTGGAAGGAGGGATGAGCCAGGGGCCACCAGATCAGGAGGGTCAGGAGGTGGTCTATATGGTTTTCTAGGCTCAGGCCACTGCCAAGGCCACCACCTCCCTCTCACTGCACATGGCAATGGGATTTGTCCCAGTGTTCACATCCATGACTTTCTTTTTTCACTTCCCAGTTTACCCTTGTGGATCAGGTGCCCAAATGTTCACCTGCCTTTTGTCAGCAGAGCAAAGCCATCGCCTTGACAGCAATATTTGTAAAGCCTTCGTTAAGAGCTGGTTGAACAGCATTGCCAGCATTTTCTTTGAGTTATTTCTGAAAGCTGAAATACTTTCTGTAAAGCTTTGAGAGTTCCAGCACACAACCCCCTGGAAATCCATTGTAGACCAGAGCAGCAATAATGCCAGAGTCATTCTGTGCCTTGGTGATTAGTGTTAGCTGGGCTGCAAGACCAGCAACCCCAGAAAAGCCAAACACTGGCATTTGTTGAGATCAGGGTAGTTTGGGACAATAATTGCCAAAGTGGATCAAAGACAAATCCACCAGATTTGAGCTCCCTGTTCGAGTATTGCACTACTTCCCTGAATACAGAGCAAGTTTCAAGAGAGAAAAAAAAGGTTTGAAAAAGTCCAACTTGTCACAAGTTCTCTCCAGGTGATGTTTGAGGTCAGGTTTAATCTAAAATCTCCTTAGAGTAGGAGCAATACTTAGTTTCTCAAATCTTTTGCCCATTTTGGCAGGATCAGGAATGGCAAATTCTGCTCTGAGCTTTGCACTCAACATCCCCCACATTCCTTTTTCAGGAAAACATACTCTAGAATTGTTTACTTGCTTAATTCTAATTAAAGAAAACAATATTGCCTCACACCCCTCTGTGAAACACCTCAGTGTGCCCCAGCCCAGTCTGCTGCTTTCCATGGGGAGGTGTGAAGACTTGTGACTGCACCAGAGTTTTCTGAAAAGTAAAGAGCCAGACTGTGGTGTTAGAGGCCCCTGGGATACTTCCACTCAAAATGGAAAAGGTGCTTGAGTCCTGTCCCAGCTGAAGGTCCTGCCTTGGAGGGCCCATGAGCAGCTCCAGGCACTTCTGAGGGAGCAATCTTTGCAGATAACTGAACAAATTACCACTGCTATACCCCAGCTTCCTATCTTGCACCTTCCTCCAGCTCCATATGTTTCTCTTTTCCATGTGCAGCTTTTCTGCTCTTTAGCCAGTTTTTCAGGAATCCAGCCCTGCCAGGTCCAAACTCATCACCAAGTGTGCATGGGCCTGGGACGCTGAATCCCCCCCATGCCTCAGACACAGCCTGCTCCTGTTCCCCGTGGCAGCCTGGGGTCAGTGGTGTCTGATGGGGCATGCACCAGGGAAGTCAGGAAACCTCAGGCTGCTCTGAGGGATCTCATCCTTCTTAAGGGCCAGTTTCTTCTCCGAAGGCTGTTTGGAAGGTTTCTGAAGGGTGGCTGGGTGCAGGTCCTGGTGCCTCACACAGGTTGCTCCAGCATCCAGCACATGTGCCTTTATTCAGGAATGCTGTGCCATGGTGGGGCACATCTGCAAGTCTCCCATTCTTTGGTCCAGCTTGAAGCTATTATTTGTCTCCAGCCTGCCCTGCTCCCCCAGCCCTTAGCTGTGTGCTCTTCTTTCTCATTCTCCATCCCAGCTCTGCTCTGTTCCTGCTCCAGGGTGGTTCCCTTTCCTCCGTCTCTCTGCTGATGGCAGCAGGGAGAAGATTCCAGTTTTTTTTTGCCTGGAATAGCCTTACCTCCATTGTCTTTGGACAATCCATGGAGCTGGTTCATGTTTGGCAGCAAATCTCCATCCATTAGGTGGGATAAGTGTTGGTCAAGCGTTGACAGGACACTTTTCTCTGCCTCTCCTTCAGTGTGCCTGTCCCAACACAGCATTGCTTAAGGTACAGGAGCTTCCCTGGAAATCTCTGCAGGCCCTGGAGGTTTTCAAGTTAAGACATGAGCTAGGAGAGTAATCTGAAATGAATAATTTATTTTGGTGAATTTTTCTTCCCTCTGTTTACAGATTGTCTAGGAGCAGATTGCAGCTTTCACACCTCAATTCATTATTGGAAACTATTTGCAGATAGTTCCCGGTCTGCAACTCATTTGCTAACTCTGTTGGGAGCTCTGCAGAGCTGGAATCAGAGCTGTTTTGACTGGTCATGTGGGACTGCCATGTTCTCCTTCCTCCGTGAAATGTATGTGACGTTCAGAATGGGGCTGGGAGGGCAGATGCTCCCAGTCACAAATCAGATGTTCATTTTCCACCAGTGCTCTCCAGTAGCCTTTCTGTCCCTACATCTGCCCCTGCCAGGACATCCACCAGTATTAGGAGAGTAGGAATCAGTCTTAAAAATAAGTGAGGAACTGGAAAATAAACAATCAAACACTGAACCAAGTAGAAGAGGATACGTCTAAGCAACTCAAGGCAGAGGAACAACATCCATCCCGTGCTGGGATCATCACTGTGGTGGCTTGGAGAAAAAAAAGCTGATCCTACAAAGAACACATGGGCCACAGCCCCACCATCAGTGTCCTGCACCAGGGGACAGCAGAGCTCCTAAAATACACAGCTGGGAGCAGTTATGGGACCTGGAAGGGGACCCCAGCTGGATCATACTGGTGTGACTCTGGGATGGAGTGGCCATTCTTCAGCTGCTGCTCTCAGGACTTTTTCCACTCCTTGGACCCTGTGTACAACACATATCCTGGTGGTCCATGGAGTATGTGCGGGATCTGCTCACCAGGTCTTACTGAAGGGTCACTGGAAGGGCTTTTTATCTCCAATACCTGCTTTTTTGGGATTCTTTGTTCTTCTGGAGGTTGGGCCTTCACACAGGTGTGGGTGAGAGCTGCCAGTGCAGGAAAGGAGAGGCCATGACTGTGTTGGGCTGTTGTGAGCAGGACACTCACTGGGTGTGTCTGTGACACACAGCTGGGCCAGTCCAGCCCAGCCCTCATTCCCCCTGCACTGAACACACGGGGACTGCTCAGGGGCCCCCTGGCTCAGCTCCAGGGATGAGCACGTTTTACTTTGGCCCAGGTTTGCACATTTGCTGCCTTTCTCTCCACTCCTTTTGGCTCCCTCTGCACATGCTAATGAGAATCTCCTACCCTGGAATGGTTCATGAAGACATGAACCTTGTCTAGTCCACCATTTGCAAGGAAAAATACCCATCCTGCCCAGAAATCCAGGGGACCAATCTACCAAGGCCACACTCTTGGAATGCAGAGTCTTTCTCAGCTGAGCCTACAAGCACCCAGATCCACCATGGAGGAACGTCCTTGGAATCAAGAATCCGGACACAAAATCACAAAACAAATCACTTAAGACTTTGTGTTTCTGATTCTTCGAAGCCCACTTAGATTATTTGATTGAGCACTCCATCCAGCTTGGGGGTCTCCAGCAAAGAAAGGACAGAGATCTGTTGGAGAGAGTCCAGAGGAGGCCACAGAGATGCTCCCAGGGCTGGAGCCCCTCTGCTCTGGAGCCAGTCTGAGAGAGCTGGGGGTGTTCACCTGGAGAAGAGAAGGATCCAGGGAGATCTTAGAACCAGGACCCAGGGAATGGCTTCCCACTGCCAGAGGGCAGGGAGAGATGGGATGTTGGGAAGGAATTGTTGGCTGGGAGGGTGGGGAGGTCCTGGCACAGGGTGCCCAGAGAAGCTGTGGCTGCCCCTGGATACCTGGAAGTGTCCAAGGGCAGTTTGGAGCCACCTGGGATAGTGGGAGGTGTCCCTGCCCATGGCAGGGGTGGGACTGGATGATCCTTAAGGTCCCTTCCAACCCAAACCTCCCATGATTCTGTGATTGCTCCCAGTTGTTCCCAGTCAGTGCAGAGTGAGCTCAGAGGAGCTCCAAGCCTGCGCTGGTTCTCATCTAGGTAAGTCTCCCTAAAGCTTGGAATTGAGCAGCTTTCTGCAAGAGACTCCTGATTAAATCTATGGCCCTTCCTGCATGGCCTTACGAAGCTCTGAAGGATTCTTGGCACATCCCAATCTCAGCAGCACCGCCAGGACCAGGTGGGAACCTTTTATGAGAGGGGATTGATTTGTCAGGTGGAAGTGAGGGCTGAGATGATTTACAGGAACAGCTCGTCCAAGCGACCCTATTGCTCAGGCAGGAGAGGCCTGAAATCTGAGCAACATCACGAAGCAGGAGCTGGGAGGCTCATAATTCACCTTCCCGGGAGAGGCACCGTCCGTGGGGAATTGCTGGCTGTGCAGGGGGCAGGTGCACTGACAGGGGGAAGCTTTTCTCTCTCTGCCTTGCTCATCCAAGCTTTGCAAGGCTCTGGAGCAGTTTTTCATGGCAACAGGAGCCAAACAGCTTCTAGAACACTACAGATATTCAGTCCTTTTCCTCAACTAACAAGATGTGGTAATGAGCTGAGGCAGCTGACAGAGCTGGAGTGCAGGGCCAGCCGTGGAGGGGTGGGTGGTTGGAGCCAGGCAAAGCTCACATCAGGCCCAGGACTCAATCAGCATCTTCCTGGCATGTCATGTCTCACTGCAAAGGACTCCAGGAGTGCCCAGTCATGCCTCAGTCCTCTGGTTACTGAGGTCTCCCTGCAGGATGCAGCCACCTGAGGTGTTCTGGCACCCAGGGCACATCGTACTGCAGGAAACAAAACAGGACTTACAATGACCTGAGCTGGAATGGCTCCCCAAGGATCAACCATCCATCCATCCATCCATCCTTCCATCCATCCCCTGGCCCTGCACAGGCCCATCCCCAAGAGTCCCCCCTGTCCCCAGAGGATCATCCCAACCCTCCTGCAGCTCTGGCAGCCTTGGGGCTGTGCCCACTGCCCTGGGGAGCCTGGGCAGTGCCCAACTCCCCTCTGGGCAAAGAAGGCCCTTGGCCTGAGATCCACCCTGACTCTGCCCTGATACAGCTTCATGTCAATTGCTAATACATGTATACACATTTTATAGATACACATTTTATATATATTATATATATTTGGTGTGCAGGTAGGATGATCCAATCGTGTGTCCATGGTACTCTGGTCTGCTGGAATTGTCACTCAGCCAACACAGAACTTCTCTGCCCACTCGAGTGCATCAGCTCAAGTCCTGAAAATGGAGCAGTAACTATGCTGGGTGTCTGGATAAATTATTCTCATGTGTCTAAACCTGGCCAAAGAGCCTTGCTGATGTACAGCCTCCCCGTGCCTCCATGTCTGGACAATCTGCAGGGCCTGATTTTCAGCTGCTGGAAATGTCCAGGTCAGAGCCAGGATTTCTGTGCCCTTTATACAAGGCAACAAGTAGAAGGTGTGATACAAAAACTGTCGATAGTCCCCGTGGTGGTGGGTCTGGGGAGCCTTTTCAATCTTGTATTTGAGTGCCCCAGGCTCTGCCCTTGCCTGCCCTCAGAGCAGGGGGACAGCATCCAAGACATGATCTTCTTGGGTCTCCAAGGGATAACTTGTCCGGGGGTCCAGAGAAATCTGGTGGAGAAGGTGATATTCCCTGCCCTCCTGACTGCCCTGCTGCACTGGGCACTCCTGACTGCTCCTGCCTCCTGCAGCGCAGAGGCAGAGAGTGCCAGAATGGTTTGAGTTGGAAGAAGCCCTAAAGATCATCTCTTTCAACCCCCCTTCCACTGGAGAAAGCAAACAGACTGGTCTCTTAGTGCCCTTTTTCTGCCTCCTTGCTCTTCGAAGAGATGATTTCAGATGCTCACAGTCACATCAGACTCAGGAGAGATGCAGCCACGAGGCCATAGGGAAGAAAGGTAAAAAAACCTTTACTGGATCAGCACAAACTATACTTTATTTAATACTGGGATTCAACTCCATTAGGGTCTATTAAAAAATAGGTGTCTGTGAGCACAGCAAAGGTAATAACTCCCCATTTTATGTGCTCTGTCCATTTCCCCACATCCACCTCTCTCCTCCACCTTCTCCTCAGTGCTCATAGAACCAGGAATGTGCCCCAAGCACATCGAGGCCCCTCTGCTCACAAACCTGGGCTAAAGGTGAGGGGCTGACACTTTGCAAACAAGACTCACAATCCAAAGGAAGAGAATTGATCTAAGTGTGATTAAGCATTAGGAAGAGATGAACATATAATTACCCAGTCAAAGCAAGGTGTCTCTTCATCTCCCGGAATGTTGGCTCCTTTCCAGGTGCAAACGAGCTGCACAGAATTACTCATACTGCAACTGCCAGCACCCAGCTTCCCCCCAGATGTCCTGCTTGGGAGATCCTGCTTCACCCAGTTCTTGCTAGACAACACCCTGACACGCTGAGAAATGGGAAGCACAAGTGTCCAACATGAGGCACAGAGGAAGAGCCATTCTCTGTACCCTGTGACACGAGCTTGGGAAGAGAGCTGGCCCTCACACTGTGCAGCACCACTGTTCATGCCAAGGTCACAACAACATCTTGCTGCACAGTGACCCCTGTGTAACAACTGTTGGGTCTCAAACTGGCCCAAATTGGTGCAGGAGCCTGTAAGAAAAGTCAGTCCCAGCCCTGTACAGATGTGCTCTCTCCATTTCAAGATTAACCTTTCAGAAATGTCAGCCAGACACCACATGCAGCTGCTGCTATCCTGGTAGAACCTGGAATTTTTGGCCTTGTGACTAGAGATCAATTAACTCCTTCAGTGCTCCTGTTCACCTTCCAGCCCTCTCCCAGGAAATTCCAGCTTTTATCTGCAGGAATGTTAATGCTCTGCACGTAGATGACCTCTCTCTCCTGGTGCACCACTTGGGATGGCAGAGTCAGAGGGCACTGCTGAAACATGAGTGCTCGAAGGTGTGTTTAAAAGTGAGGAGCAGCACATTCCTAACCTGTGGCAGTTGCACTGATGCTGCAGAGGCAGCAGGGCAGAGCAGGACCATCCTCCCTCCCAGAAGACATCCATAACTCAAGAACAAAGTGTGCTGGCAGCAGATTGCATGGGAACACTCCTTGCCTCTTCCCAGACCTTACCTATCCTTTACCCCTGGCATTCCCACAAAACCCTTCAGTTCCTTCAGAGCAGACCTGCCACAGACTGGCCCAAGCACCCAAGAGAGCTGTGTCCCCTCCAAGGTCCCATCCTGGGCCCCTGTGACAGTGCACATTCAAGAAGTGCTGCCCTGGGCAGTGTGTGCAGAGCTCATGGAAAACACAGGAAGCTGGAAGTCATCCTTATGTAGAGCAAATGGAGGGAAGGGAGCATGAAAAGCAAGAGGAGGAGAGAAGGTAAGTGGGTGGCCAAGCTGGGATGCAGGTGGGCCTGTGGGCTGGAGGTGTGGGAAGGAAGAGGACTAGGGATCATCCCTGTCCCTTTGCATCCTGGAGAGGCAGAAAGACAGTGGTCAGAGGGCTAGGGAGCCCTGGCCCTCCCCAGGTGTCACCTCCCCCCTCCAGGGGACTGGGGGAGAGGAGTCCAGGCTTTAGGCTACACATAACTCTACATTTGGACAGTCAGTGTGTCTGGACAGCTCTCCTGGATCACTTTCAGGTAGGATTTCAAAGGTCTAGTGGAAGGTGTCCCAGACCATGGTAGGAGGTTGGAACTAGGTGATCTTTAAGGTCCCTTCCAACCTAAATCATCTTGTGGTCTGGGCAGGGACACCTCCCACTATCCCAGGTGGCTCCAACCTGCCCTTGGACACCTCCAGGGATGGGGCAGGCACAGCTTCTCTGGGCACCCTGTGCCAGGGCCTCCCCACCCTCACAACCGGGAATTCCTTCCCAATATCCCATCTCTCCCTGCCCTCTGGCAGTGGGAAGCCATTCCCCTTGTCCTATCACTGCAGTTCCTAATGAAGAGTCCCTCCCCTTCCCTGTAGGCCCTTCAGGCTCTTCAAGTGCTGTGAGGTCTCCATACAACCTTCTCATCTCTAGACTGAATAGCCCTAACTTTCCCAGCCTGTGTCCATGTGGGAGATGCTCCAGTCCCCTCAGCAACTTCATGCTCTCCTCTGGACCTGATCCCATGGTTCCACGTCCTTCTTATGTTGGGGCACCAGAACGACACGGTTCCGAGTGGGATTTCACTTATATATACACATATAGATCTGGTGGCAGGTGAAGCCTTGATTAGCAAGGACAGAGCCCCACGTCTCCATACTGAAGATACTCAGCTTCCTCTGGCACCATCCTTCCCTCCTCCCTTCCCCATTGAGCAAATGAGTTCACTTAATAAAAATCCGTCTTTCTGCTTCCCAGGACATGTGCAGATGGGAGCTGCCTGTGCAGTGAGCACTCGTCTGCTCCAGGACAGGGAATGCGGCCGGAGTAGGAATGGAATCCAGCTTCACCCTCCTTCATCTACAGTGTAGCCCCCCTGCTCCTTGGGTAAAACCGAGGTAAGCTGCTGTCCCTGCTGCACCTAGGACAGCGATCCCAAAGGGCAGGGATGTGGCCAGAGGGCTCGGACACAGCGCAGAGCTCCCTCTGGAGCGTCCCCAAGGGCCTCTGTGCCGTCCTTCCTCCGGGGAGGCGGCAGCTCCGCACCAGCAGCAGCAGGATCCGTGAGGAAAAGGAGGCACGGCGGGTTCGGGTGTCTCTCGCCGCCTCCTCGGTGCGCAGATCCAGAGCAGGGGAAAAACACCCGCCGAGGTCTCCGGTGCTCTCGGAGGGCTCCGGGCCGCGGCCCGCGGGGACCCCGCGCCCCGGCGGTACGGGCGCGGCTGCGGCGGGAGGTGGGGCGGGGGGGAGCGAGGGGAGCGGGCATCTCTCTCCGCCGCTTCCTTTAGGTGGCACCTCTCCTCCAGGAATGAGCCTCCGGCCCCGCGCAGCCCTGCCCGGGCCGCGGCCGCACCGCGGGGGCTCCGCCGCGGAGCCGCCGCCGTCGGAGCGGCCCCTCCTCCCCCCCGCCAGCCCGTGCCCGGCTCCCCCGTCCTCCCGCTCACTCCTCCAGCCAGTAAATCCGATCTAGGCTGATTCCTCTCACGTCAAACCACATGATCCCATAAAACATTCATCGCCTCTCCAGCCCCGCTCGCTCTCCGCTCGCTCCCGGGATCCAGCGCAGCGGCTCCGCTCCCGCCGCAGCCCCGGCCCCGCGCGTGCGGCGGGCGGAGGGAGGAAGGCCGGGCGGAGGGAGGAGGAGGCGGGCGGGCAGGAGGGGGAGCCTGCTGGATGCTGACTCCAGCTCGGGGGCTGCTCATTCCCCCGATGAGCGAGGGCGCCGGCAGCGGGAGCGCCCCCCCCTCCCCGTGCGCCGCCGCTCCGCGCTCGGGCTGAAGTTTGGCACCGGGATCTGCCCCGCTTTCCCAAGGATTGTACCGCTGCCGCTCCACTTTGCGCCTCCAGACGTGCCTTCCCCGACCCCTAAGATGAAGAGGGCGATAGCTGAAGGTAAGCGCGCCCCGTTCCCTTCCCCCCCACGCCCGGATCTCCTCAGGGCAGGGCGCGGTGGCCGCGGCCCCAACTTCGCTCCGCACCGGGAACTTCCCTCGCTGCAACTTTTTTCCCCCGTGGACTCTCCGGGAGCGGCCGGTCCCAGGCGGGGAAGGGGGGCCGGGGCTGGGTCGGGCCGGGCCGGGAGAGGCGGCGGGGAAGGCGCGGGGGGAGCGGGAGCGCCGCGGCTGCGGGAGCGGAGGGGAGGCGAGGCCGGAGGGGGAGCGAGCACCGGGCTGCGCCCCGGCACGGCACGGCAGCGGGATGGACGGAGAGCAGCGGGCTGAGACCCCTCCAGCTCCTGCCCAGCCTCTGCTCGGCTCGGCTCGGCCTTGGGGTGACCGGGCGAAGTTGGTGCCGCCGGGGGAAGCGCATGCCGCTCTCCCCAGCCCGCAGCCCCCGGCAGAGGAGTCTGGCACGAGTGGGAGCGAGGATGGGGCAGCCCCGCCGCTCCCCCCGCTCCCCGAGCCCGGCCCGGCCCCGGCCGCCTGCGGGTGCCTCCAGCCGGGGAAGTTCGCGGAGGGTCCGGGTGCCCCGGGGGGACAGCGAGCGGTTCCCGGGGCGCGGGGGGTGCTCCCTGCAGACCCCCTCCTTCAGAATGCCCCGCTCGGTGTCAGCCCGGTGCCCGTTAGCCAGAGGCTGGGAAGAGCTGGGGGTGCAGGGGTTGGACCCCCTTTCTGCTCGCTCCGCCGGGGGAGAGGCACAGATCGTGCAACCTGGCACAGGCTGACTGAAAGCAGCCCTTTCCCATCTGCTTTGGCGTTAATTTTTGCTTCCCGCTGGGCGGGCTGGGCTGGGCTGGGCTGGGCTGGCAGCCCCGGCCGGGGACTGCGGCGACTCTCGGAGCCCTCCGGCCCCGTCGTGCCTTGGCCACTGGCAGTGGCTCCGGGTGAGCCCCGACATCAGCCCCGCAGCGGGAGGATGCTCCCACATGCTCTCACGCTGCAGCTCAGACCGCTTGGAGAAGCGTGTGCCACCCAGGTTTGTTTGCTGGGAATCCAGTCCACGGATTGCAGTTTTTAACTGGAAGGATCAGCCCATGGTGGAGCTCCAGTGCTGCCCAGGCTGCTGGGCAAGGGAGATTTGGGCATCCGGAGCCTCTTCCCGGGAGTGCTGTCTCCAGCTTGCTTCCCATCAGTGACACAAATATAATTCTTTTTTCCTGTCTGTTTTGGAGGGCACTCTGGCTGATTTATTTGTGCTGATCAAAGGACACATCCCAGCTCTGATCCAAACAGCACACCGCCTCCTTGAGAGACTTGGTGTCTTTTTTAAATCTGGAATGGCCAATTTAGTCCCGTTTGGGGAACACCTTGGGAGCAGGTTCGTTGCCAGCTTCTCCCATGGGCCCTCAGGGAATATTGGTGTTTCAGCCTCCATTTGCTGTGTGCTGTAGCCTGGGCAGGAGTTATCCATCGATTGGAACCCGCGGCTCTGTGCCTGTGCTCAGGCTCCCGGTGCCAGGCTGCTGCTGCTGGGGGCTCTGTGTGTCCCCTGGTACTGGTGGGTGCTGGGGGCTCTGTGTGTCCTGTGCTGGGGGCTGTGCAGAGCAGTTTCCAGGTGCTGGGTGTGGTAACAGGCACCCGGATCCCTTCTCCTCCTATCCACGATCCTGCTGCAGCACAGCACTTTCTCCACACAGTGACATTCCCGGCTGCTCTCAGCATAATGTGGAACAACACAGAGGATAATGAAATATAAAAACTGTGTTACAACGGCTTTATTTATAGAACAAGGCTTTGAGGGGTTTGGGTTTGAATTATTTTCTTTTTTTCCTGGAGTTTATGAATTGCTCCTGTGAGAGGCTGGGTAGCCTGGCTTGCTGGCAGGTGTGACTGGGAAGTCCTTATGAACCTTGGGAGATTATGTTTAGCTGAGTGACCATCCTACTGTATCTGGACTACATTTCCCACCGTGGGCTGCCAGGATGCTTCGAGTGCCTTGTAAGCCAGAAATAGCCACCAGGGGCAGTTGGACAGGCAGAGCTTTCTCTGTTCTCAGCATTTATTGCCTTATTAACACCATTTATATTGAAAGAGGGTTTTCCATGCTTATTTTTTTTTAAACAAACACAAAACCGTGTAATATGAGAACCTACATCAACATCAGGGATTATTTATTCACTGATGTAAGGGCAGCTCTTTTTTTGTTTATCTTGAGAGAAAACACCATTCATCATACTATTTTATATTTCTTGTCTTTATAATGTTCATTTTTTATCAAGGAGCTGCTACATTTTCTGGGCTTTGTCTCCCCACCCCACAGGCAGAACAGACCTCAGATCTATATTCTGTGGGACCATCAGGGACCACGAAAGGGTGTGTTTGGAGAGGTTTTCTAAAAAAGGAATATCCTTAAAGAGAAATGTTAAGGCAAAAAGGTGGCAGTGCTGTTGCTCCACTCTGTGTCTGGGCATGGGATTGGTGCAGATGTCGTTGTGTCTCTGCTGGTTCTGTGATGTTTTCCCAGACGAAGCTGATCCAGAGAGTAAGTTAATGAGAATGGTGAGAAAGCAGCCACAGGTCTCTCCCTGCTGTGGCTTGTGGGCAGCACGTGTTGGTGCTGCTCCACCAGCACAGGGAGCGTGAACACCCTGGATTAACAAGCCAAGTCCCTCATTAATTCCCTCCATCCCCTGCTCAGGTGCTCTGGGCTTTGCTTGGGAAAAACCTCCTGGAAGCCTGTGCTGTCCATAAGTACAAAGGAGTGGTGGGAATGGGAAGGAGCAGGAGTTGTTGGTGGGAAGGAGCAAGGGGAGGAAGGGGACAGTTTGCTGCACAACATGTCTCCCTCTGCTTTCACCTGCTCCCTGCTCACAGGACCTGGAATGCGAGGGCAGGGAAATGGTTGTCCCTCCATAAGCTCATCCTGGTGGCTCACTGAGGAGTTGGAAGCTGGCAAGGGACATGAGGGTCCACAACTAACCCCTCACAGATTTCTTGATAACCCTGTGCCAGTCAGGGGCTATTAATGCGAGGCCTGTGCTGTGTAATCTTCTTCTGACATCAACAATGGCTTTGGCCATTAAGCCTTCCAAAGGAATAAGCAAAATCTGCAAAATCCTGCAGCACATATGTGAATTTTCCACCTTTTTTGCTCGGAAGCAGCAAGGAGCCTGTGAGCTGGGGGCAGGGAAGGGGAGGGATGCTCTGGAGGCCAGCTCTCAGGAACACTGCTGCACACCCTGCACACACAGGGATGCTGCTGGGGGAGTGGTGCCTGCCCTGGGGAGGGCTGTGTCTTCCTTCCCATCTTCCTGAGCCTTGTGGGAGAGGAGGAAAGAGAGGGAAAATCAGTTGAACCGGAGCTTCAACACAAAGCAGGACAAGGGAGATTGCAAAGAGCTGAGCTCTAATCTCTGCTCTGAGCCTGCACACGGCTGCTGTGCCAGTGGCTCAGTCAGCTCAGCTCTGCTGTGCTGTGGAGACCATCCCGATGGAAAGGCTGGAGCTGCAGCCCCAGGATTCACCCTGTGGAACTGAAGGGAGAAGAAAGGAGTTGCTGTAATTAGGTGTGTGTCCTCTTCTCCTTGGATTTGCAATGCTTTCTGCTCCTGTCACCTTCATTAAGACAAATCTCTGAGTGCCAGGCTCCTCTTTTGATGTTCCTAAAGAGGTTTTCTTTTCATGCAGGAAGCATGGACACAGTGGAATAGGAGTATCCTGCACCCCTGCACAGGGGTGTTGTAAGAGGCAACATCTTGGCATGGTGCCTACAAGGGCTGGGAGTTGCATTGGGGCTCCACCCTCCTGTCCGTGTGGAAAGCTCTGTGCTGTGTCCTAGGGCCAGATGGATCTGTCAGGAATTGTGAGTAACAGCGTTTCAGGGCTTCTCCATCACAGATACACAGAGGTGTGGGAGGGAGGAGTGAGGCTTGTGATCTACAAAGCAGAGCCTCTCCTCCCCTTTCCTGCTTCAGCTGCACCTCCTCGAGGTTTCCAGAGGCTGAGGGAAAAGGGGACAATTGTACTGAAACCTGTTAACCAGCTCAAAGAAGCAGAGGGTGGATCCTCCTTGTTTGCGCAGGGATGCTGAAGGAATTCGTGCAGAGTTGGCTAAAATGTGCAAACTCACCTCAGCCTGAGCTGGTGTCTTACTGAGGCTGTTGGGACACGCAGAAGTGTGAGATTTGGGTGGCTGGTTATCCATCCTGGTAGATAAGGCTCAGAGCAGAGTGGCAGCCAGGTGACACAGATATTCCTGTGGAGTGGGAAAGGCAGGACCATCTGCATGAGGTGTTGCACAGACTCTGTATTTACTTTGCTTTTAGAGAGCTCCCAAAAGTCAGGACCTCTGTGATGTGGTCTTGGCCCCATTTCGGACTTCTTTGCACCCTTGACCATGTCCCTGAGCTTTTTTGTGGTGTAGTTTCAGCTTTTCCAGCTCAGAGGGTGATGCTGAGTTACCTCCCAGGGAGGCCTGAATATGCTTAAATTCAGTGCAGAGCTGAAACGTGGGGGGCTGTGCAATCACTGCTCACTTCTTTAGCAGTGACACAGTGTCAGGTGACAAGAATGATGATGTTCTCCTTGGGGCTCATCAACAGCATCAACAGCAGGTTTGTCTCTCTGGGCTCTCCTGTCTTCCTCCCAGCCTTCACACTGGAGCTGATCAATAGCACCAGCAGATTTTACAGTATTTATTGTCTCTCTCAAGTCTTGGCTCCTGGAAGCAGGAATTAGAAAAGCACTTGAGTTTCATTTGTATCCTTCCTAGTTGCCAGGAAAAGCAGAAGCACTACACAAGCACGTGTGAAACACTGAGAAAGGTGGAAACAAAAAAACACTGCAATTTTGGGATTTTTAGTTCAGTTTCTTGAGAGCTCAGTAATTTGAGGCATCACCCTGTGTTGACTCAGCAGTGTTGGATCCTCTCTGCATGGGCCAGGCAAGACAGGATTACAGAATATTTGCTTTCATGGAATCATAGAATAGTTTGGAGGTATCATTGGATTCACCTGGAGGACATCTGGAGATACCTAAGGAACCAAAAAGCCCAGTTAATTTCAAAGCCAGTTCTTGTTGCTCACAGGCTTGTCCTGTCGAGGATGGATGTCTTCTCAAGGACAGAGATATCCTGTTCTCCTCCATAGCTCAGATTTCTTGGCCTGTCTGGCCAAGGCTGCTCAAGCTCTTTGTCACCTGGCCTGGGTCAGCCTCAGGAGTGGCTGGTCAGGGATGGTCCCTTTGGGATGGTCCGGGAACCTCTGGTCTGTGTGTGGGCATGGCAGTGGTGGAGCAGCAGGGCTGGGACACATCGTGCTGGGTCCACCCTTGGTGGGAGTAAGTGAACTCACCCTGTGACTTCAGCACCAGGTGTTGGGGGGGGTAAAAAGGACCTGAGTGTGGGGGTCACAGCCAGGGACCCTGGCAGGGACACTCAGGGAGGCAGCAGACACTTCCAGCCATGGTCTAGTGCTTGTGTTTGCTTTGCTGACTGCACTAGGGGACATACTTGCTGGTCCCTGCTCCCCCAGCACTGTATCCCACATCAATGGTAATTAAAGCAGAGTTTCCCTGCAGCTCTTTAGTCCTCAAATGCCCCCTGTGCTGGAAGCCTGTCCTGACTGTGCAGTGCCAGAGACCTCTCTGAGGACACACTTTAGCATGGCCAAATCCCAGAATCCTGGAGTGCAGGTGGGAAGGGCCCTCTGGAGGGTCCAGAGCAGGACTGCTGTAGATTTCTCTATCCAGCCTTTGGAAACCTCCAATGTTGGAGCCTCAGTGGCTTTTCCCAGTACTGGAGCAGATTAAAAAGCTTTTCCCAATGTCTGAACTGAACTTCCCAAACTGTGGATCTTGGCTGCAACCCCTTGCTGTGTCATCTGGCCTCACAAAGGTGTGTTTGGCTCTGTCATCCTTATGACTCCAGGGGGTTGGAACGAAATGAGCTTTGAGGTCGCTTCCAACACAAATCGTTCCGTGATTTTGTGATTCTCTGGTTCTGTGATACGCTGTAGGCTTCTGGCCATCCATGGTCATCCTGGGCTGTGCCAGCCCCGGTGTGTCCCAGCCCAGGGCAGTGACTGTCCCCTGTGCTGGCACTGCTGGGGACCCTCCAGGCCTGGGGGCAGCTCTGGGACCCTCCCAGTGAGACCCTGAGGGGCTGGAGCGTGTCCAGGGAAGGGAATGGAGCTGGGGAAGGGGCTGGAGCCCCAGGAGGGGCTGAGGATGCTCAGCCTGGAGAAAAGGAGGCTCAGGGGGAACCTTCCAGTTCTTTCCAACTCCCTGACAGGAGGTTGTAATGAGCTGAGTGTCAGTCTGTTCTCACAAGTAACAAACAATAGGATGAGAGGGAACAGCCTCAAGTTGCACCAGGGGAGGTTCAGGTTGGATATTGGGAGAAATATCTTCACTGAAAGGGTGGTCAGGCACTGGCACAGCTGCCCAGGGCAGTGGTGGATTCTCCATCCCTGGAAGTGTGGATGTGGCACTTGAGGACAGGGGTTGGTGGTGAACAGCGTGGTGCTGCTGGGGAAAGGTTGGACTTAATGACTTAATGATGGAATCTTTTCCATCCTAAATGATTCTGTGATTCTCTGACTGAGATCACCCTCCACTGGAACTTTTTGTTTTCCCCAAGTTAATTTTGGACTCAAGAAACCACAACTGGACAGTATTTGAGATGTAGCCTTGAATGGGGGGGGGGGGGGGGGGGGGGGCAGTGACTGTCCCACCCTGCTCCTCCTTGAACAGCCCAGGAGGGAGTTGCCATATTTCTACCATTTGTTCATGTTCACTTTGGTCCCACCATAATTCCCAGACCCTTCACACCAAACTTCTCACAGTTTGCAGGCTGGAGTGGGTACGTGGGGTTATTCTGCACCTGGTGCACAACTTCCTGCACTTCTTGTACTATTAATAATAATATTACTCCTTAATACTGTTCCCCTTTCACTCCTTCATGAAGCTCAGACATTTAGGTCAATGACACCTCCCTGACATGAGTTGTTTCTTTATGAACTGAAATGTTATTTAGCAGTGGGTCAGAAACATTTGGAGAACTCCAGGATTCCCATCCTGCACTTCCCTCCCCCAAATCACCTTTCTGAGTGGTTGTTCCCTGTTCTGCTGCCCGAGTTCCAGTCCAGACAGCCAAGGACAAGGCAGTGCTGCCTTCTTCTTCCACTATCCTGAGGGGATCCAAATCTTCTTGCCCAATGGTGCTTGTATTGCTGTTCACTTCGGGAGCTGACTCAGGAGAACTTCCTTGTCCAGTATTTCTGTACCTAATCCATGAAGGTCTGGAGAGTCTGTATTGTCAGCTATGCTTTGATTCCCCATCCACAGCCACAATTCCACACAGAGATGGAAATAGTCTGGAGAAAGCCAATGGAAAGAGAGCAGTGAGGTGAGGTTTCACTGCCTGGATGGGATTTCCAGGCAATCACAGCTTTGCTCCATCCCATGGGAGCAGGACACATTCCCTCAGATGGCTCTTTGAATCCTGGTGCCTTTCCAGCAGTTGTGCCTTCTTTTATCTCTCTGCTGCACCTTCACTGGAAACAAAGGAATGTTTGCATTCAAATGTGATGCTTCCTTTTCTTCCCTGAGTGCACAGGATAATTACAGTGCCTTGCATGGACTTGTACTAATTGATCAGTTATTAGTGATAATTATAATTTACATGATGATTTAAGAAGGGGCATTTCTGTGGCAGGAGTGGTGCTCTAATAGAAGAGTTCAGAATTACTCGTGAGGTGTCAGATCATTGTGAGCTGCTCAGTGGGGAAACGGGTTAAATTTTATTTTTTTGTTAAAAACCAATCTTTTGCAAGAACCATCTGGCTGCTAAATTTTCTCCTGAAGCTCTGCAGTTTGCTGGGAGTTCATTTGCGTCTTTAGCTCCTAAAGAGGAAGTAAAAGTGACTGATTAGTCTAAGACTGGGACCATTCACATCAAAGTGACAGATTTTGTGAGCTGGATTTGGGAAAGTGCTTAAAACTGGTGTGTTTTCATTAAATTTTGAAGGCTGTGGGCAGAACTGTGCTCTTGGCACTCCAGCACAGCTCTCACACCCTGTGTTGTTGTGTCAGAGTGAGTTGTGTGGCTGTTAAAATTTGTGTGTGCTTGTTTGATGACTTTAAATATTGATTTTAATTGTGTGCCTTTCTTAAGGCTGTGAGTGATGATCAGAACCGTGGACAATAACCATGTGCATAACAGTGCAGGGAGATGGGAACTCAGCCTGACTCCTAAGCACAAGGGAGAAGGAAGAGGAATGGAAAATACATTGGAAGGCCCCAGATTCAGCTTTTCCTGCTTCCAGGCACCACGAGGGGCTCGGTGAGGGATGTGCCATCAGCTGCTGGGCAGGTTGGGGTTTCAGAAGCCATTTGGGAGTGCTGGTGTCAGGCTGTGAAGGCTCCACAGCCTCCCCTGACCACAAATGTCTTTGGAAATCCTAAGAGCAAATACTGAGTTCGTGAACATGGGATTTGTCTCTGCAGAGAAAAATGGTCCCTGAAAGCCACTGGGACCTTTAGGATTTGTACTGCAGTTACCTGGAGTGACAGGACACAGGGAATGGCTTCAAACTGCCAGAGGGCAGGGAGAGATGGGATATTGGGAAAGATTTTTTCCCTGTGAAGGTGGGGAGGCCCTGGCACAGGGTGCCCAGAGAAGCTGTGGCTGCCCCATCCCTGGAAGTGTCCAAGGGCAGGTTGGAGCCACCTGGGATAGTGGGAGGTGTCCCTGACCAGGGCAGGGGGTGGGATGGGATGAGCTTTAAGGCCCTTCCAACCAAAACCATTCCATGATCCTGTGGTTGCACATCCCTGTGGCATCAATGTTTTTTGAGGGTAGTGGGAGCAGCTGGGGAGAAAATCCAGGGCACAGGTTCCTTCCCAAGCACACACATCCAGCACGGATGTGGTGATTAATGCTTTCCATGCCTGTGCAAACATGGTTAGCATTGGCTTTACACTAGAGGGCTGTCTGTCCCTTTCCCTTCAGAGGAAAGGCTGAGTCCGTGTGCTGGGAATGTTCTCATTCACAGTATCCACACAATCTGACAGCATCCTGGTTGAAGGTGGGTGATGTGCTGCAGGCTGGGATTTGCTGCTCAGCTCCCTGTGCTGCACAACAACATCCCTGGCCTGGTCTGGAGGGCACTTTGTTTGTCTCAGGTGAGGTGAAGCCTCTCTGGCTGTGTCACCAGGCACTGTCCCCTGCTAGGTCACAGCCTTTCTGCAGGAAGCAGCAGCTTTCCAGCCAGCCATGGTCTTTGTCCAGGCCACTTTTGCTGTCAGTGATAGCACAGGACTCACTCTGGGTTTCCAGGGCTGTGGCATTTTCATCTGGGAGAATCTGCAGCCCTGAGCATCTGCATATCCAGCTGTGGAGATCACTTGGACAGGAATTGCTTTGGAAATGGATCCTGGGGGCTGGAGGAGGGTCTTCAGAGTCTCAGGGGTGAAAGAGGTTTGGCAGCTTCTGCCTGGTGGGATGGCTTCCTCTGGCTGTCCTGCCAACAGCAGGGCTGGGACCTCCAGGGTGACCTTGGACACCATGAAGGTCATTTGCTTTGGGTCCACTGGTATCACGAGTTTCACAGAATCCCAGGATGTGCTGAGCTGGAAGGGCCCCCCAAGGATCATCCATCCAACCCCTGGCCCTGCACAGGCCCATCCCCAAGAGTCCCCCCTGTCCCCAGAGGATCATCCCAACCCTCCTGCAGCTCTGGCAGCCTTGGGGCTGTGCCCACTGCCCTGGGGAGCCTGGGCAGTGCCCAACCCCCCTCTGGGCAAAGAAGAGCCTTGGCCTGAGATCCCCCCTGACCCTGCCCTGATGCAGCTTCATGCTGGTTTAGTTTAATTGATTTGTTTAATTCTGTCCCCACTTACCTTCATCTAGACTGGCTTTAAGTCAGATAAAAATGGAACTAGCTGAGGTGTGCCTTTGCCTAACAGACCTGGTTTGAATTGCCTGTCCTTACAGCAGTATGCCTGCCTAGAGAGATCCAACCCCAAACACAAGCACCATGATCATGGTGCCAGCTGCATTTGGGGCATTTTTTTTCCTTTCCTGGGTGCCTGAGCACTTAAAGTTTGGCTCGGTTTGGGCAAAAGTGGTGATAATTGAGAGCAGCCAAAGCCCTGGCCCCTGGCTAACAAGGGTTTGCTTCAGAGCAGGGCTGGAGTGGGATGGGGAATGCAGTGGGGTGGCTGGGAGTGAGTGGAGGGGAGGCACTGGTGGGTTCTGGGCACATTCTGGGGCTGTGTCTGGCACACATGGAAGTGCAGATGGTGGTTCTCTGTCACAAGTTGATTTATGAAGTCCAGGGACTTCTATGCCTCCCTCAATTTGCAGCTAATACGTCCTGAGGGAGGGGGGATTAATAATAGCAATTACAGCAGCTCTTGGTGGCACTAACCACTTGCACAGGGGGTGGGAGGGTGCTCTGCCATGAGGAACAGGGACGTGGAGGTGCCTGTTGGACTCTCCATTCACTTCCTGGGAGCAGGCAGGGTGTTGGTGCTGCCTTTGCCTTCAAGATGTTCCCTGCCCATGTGCCAGCACAGGACAGCTCAGGAGTCATGGAATCACAGCATGGTTTGGGTTGGAAGGGACCTTAAAGCCCATCTTGTTCCACCCCTCTGTCATGGGCAGGGACACCTTCCATTATCCCAGGTTGCTCCAAGCCCCATCCAACCTGGCCTTGGACACTTCCAGGAATCCAGGGGCAGCCAGAACAGTAGGACTGGTCTGGGCTGTGTCACTCCCCCCACACTTGCCCTCCTCTGTGCAGACCAGGCTGCTCCATCCCTCGCTTGGCTGGTTCCAGTTCAATCCACAAAATGGATTTTAGGCCTTCTGAATGAGACAGCAAAGGGATCCTGCCATCCCAGCCTGCCTGGCATTAAGGGGGGTCAGCTCTTGCAGGCCTTCATGTGTCAGTTTTAAGCTCAATTTTTGACATCATGTGGTGAAGTGAGGTGAGACTCAGCTGGGCTCGGAGGCAGAGCCTGGCTGAAGGGCTGTGCTTTGATCTTAAGCCTGGGAAAGGTGACATCTTTGAGCCTGATGCTACCCACAGGACCAATGAGCCGTTTCTCCCAGCCTTTTCAGCAAGAGCCAGTTCTACCATGACACAACTTTTGCTGCCGAGGCACTGGCCCTGTCTAGAAATCAGACAGTGGTTGTTAAAACATCATCCCAAGCCAGCCAGCACTATTCCTGTGTCCCTGAGGCTGCATCTTGTGCTGTGTGCAGGGACTGTGGTCCTGAGGCCTGGGAAGGGGCTCTGTGTGGGGCTGGGGGTGCTGCCTGTGCACGAGCAAAGCGCTGGCCCAGCCTTGTGTCCCAATAATAGTGCCTTTCTCTCCCGGGCTGGAAGGAGCTCCAAGGGAGCAGCAGAGCCAAAGAGAGACATTTATATGAGTGGCACAATGAATGAATCTGAGCTGCCTCCTGGGAACCTGCCCAGAAGAGCCTTTACTTGGCCACAGCTTTTCTGTGGGAAATGCTTTTCCTTCACTGTGTTTATTTTTGGCTTTCCTAGTGTTTTGCTGGTCTTACAATTAATCCTGAGCTTCTGGGTGGCCAGCTGGGCTGTGGGGACAAAGTCTGCCTCAAGGCAGTTTGTTCGGTCATTTCCTGCGGTCCTTGGATTTACCAGGAGCTTGGAAGAGCTTAACTGGGTACACCTGAGGCATGTGCACACACAGCTCTGGGAGCAGAGCCAGTTGGTCCAGAGCAACGTGTCTCTGCTTGTGATGGGAGGGTTGGAAAGAGATGGTCTTTAAGGTCCCTTCCAACTCAAACTGTTCTATGAACCTTTAGTTCTATAATTCTATGAGAAGAGAATGCACAGGGAAGGGAGTGGAGAAGCAACTCTCATCAGATGGACATGGAATTCCCTTAGGAGAGGTAGCAGCTGGTGTGTTGCTGCTGGAGATGGGGAAGGAAAGGGAACCAAATGTGTGTCACTGGGTGCATGAGCTGGTGGGACGTTTGCACGTTGTGTGTTGTGTGGGTGCATGAGCTGGGCCTGCCCCTCGCTCAGGGGCAGCAGATGTGCTTCACACAGGCAGAGGGTGGTAGGACAAGAGGTGGTTTGAAACTGAAAGAGGTTTGGATTAGATGCTGTAAAGAAGTTCTTTACTCAGAGAGTGGGGAGGCCCTGGCTCAGGTTGCTCAGAGAAGCTGTGGCTGCCCCATCCCTGGGAGTGTCCAAGGCAAGGCTGGAGCAACCTGGGATAGTGGGACAGGGCAGGGAGTGGAATGAGATTAACTTTTTAATCCCTTCCCACTCAAACCATGCTGTGATTCTATGATTCTGGGTTTTTTTGTCATGAGAACGCCCCAGCTCAGGCTGTGCCTGCTCCAGCCTTGCTGCCTGTGTAGCTTTATGTGGAATGTGTTGGGATTGAGCCCCAGTGGATCAGCTGCAGGAGTGGCAGCTCTGAGAGGAGCTGTGCTGGGATCCCCAGGACTCCCTGCACTGCACAGCTCTGCCTTGGGTGCTGGAAGGGGATCCCAGCCCTCTGACGCATCCTGTGCTGCCTTTGGAGCTTGTTCTGTTGGCAAACACCCAGTGGGTGCCAGCCAAGGCAGCTCTCCATGTGCTGTGCACCCTCCTCCCTTCCCTTGCTGCAGCTGGGATGGGCCCTCTGCAAGTGTTGGAGCTCTGTTGGGTTTAGCTGGGTTCCTGAGTCTTTCTAACTCGCTCCTCTCTTCCTAAAATCAAGGCATCCCTGTGGCCCATGTGTCCTCCCAAAACCAGAGTCACCCTGTGAACTAAAGGAATGAGCCCAGCACTTGGTACTGGGAAGTGATAATGGGAGGCAGGGCTTTAATGGCACAGGAATCTCTCACTGTGATGGGAGCCAAAAGAACCCTGTTGTGGGTGTCAAAATGGGCAGAGGAAAAGGAGAGGAACAGGGTTTGTAAGTGCACCCCAACAGCTCCTGGAAAAGAGCCTGGACCTTCCTTTGGCTCAGGCTGGGCTGAGCCTGGCTCAGCTCCCCCCCCTGCTTCCCCAAACCCCTCCTGCTTGGGAAGGAGGAGGTGATGGGCACAGCTGGTCGTTCAGGCCAAGTGCAGCCTTGTGGGGACCCTCGAGGCCCTGCTGAATCTCGGGGTCGTGTGTGTGGTTGGGAGACCAAAGGGCCATGACAGAGTGTGGCTGACCCTGAGTCCTGGCCCATGGAGAGCCCCCCAAGTGCTGCTTTGCTCCTGTTTAGCCAAAGCCAACCCTTCCCACCCCTCCCTGCTGGGTGATCACTCATGGCTCATTCACTAGAATTTGTACTGGTGCTGCTGCTCACTCCACAAACAGCTTTTAATGGGAGCATTTTGCTGAGTCTGTAGCCCTTGGAGGTTTTTAGTGGAGGTTGTTTGTGGCCTCCCTGGACACACTGGAATGATACAGGCCCAGGCCCAGTGTTGAGGGCAGATGTTGTGCTAGTTAATGCAGAAGGGCCTCCAAGGCTGTTCCCAGGGTGCTTCCAGGTTCTTCCTCAGATGGGATGATGGAGGTGATTCTGGCTTCCTCCTCAATGACCTGGGCTGCTCTACAGAGGCAGGGCCAAAACTGTCCCTCTACTGCTTGTGGTCCTTTGGTTTGTTCCATCTCAGAACTAAAGGCCTCTGCACAGAATTACAGAATCATGGAATCATTAAGGCTGGCAAAGATCTCCAAAGTCACCAAGTCCAACCTTTGACCAATTCCCCCATGTCCACTAAACCATATTGTGAAGTGTCACGTGTAGTCACTGAAGACTTCAGGGATGGGCACTCCACTCCCTGGGCAGCCTGTGCCAGGCCTTAACCACTCTTTCAGTGAGGAAATTTTTCCTAACCTGAGCCTTCCTTGGTGCAACTTGAGGCCGTTTTCCTTTCCTGCTTCCCTGTGAAGGTTTGTGGTGCCACCTGAAAAGATCCCTCAGCCCTGGTGGCCCAGGGTGTTGGTGCTCCCCATGCAGCAGGTTGGCAGCAGTTCCTCCTCCATGTCCATCTGACTCTTCCTTCTTCCCTCAGCAGCACCAGGGAATATGCAAATTTAACCTTTGAATTCACTGTGCTGTTCTTTTCCTGGGAAATGTCACTGGGGCATCAAGCTGGGCTCCCCTGCTCTTGGGAGTGGGGGGGATGAGCAGCAGTGCCAGGTGCTGTTTCTGGGGGTGCATCCAGCCAGGGAGCCTTTATTGCTCTGGGAGCTCTGGGAACTCATGTGCTCTGCCTTGCTGTCAGCAGGAGCTGCTTGAACTGATGGATGGGGTGGGATGGGATGGATGGAACACATCTGGGGGACCTGAGCTGGCTCCTGAGTGATGTAGGGAGGGCCCTGTCCCCACGGTGGGTGGGGAGCTGTCAGCAGTGACACATGAGAGAGGCTTGTGGGAGCCAGTGCCGTTCTGGGAGGGCTCCTGGGCCTCCAGGGGTGGCAGCACTGGCAGGGTTGGATCCAGATGATGCTGCTGTGGCAGGAGGGAGCCCCTGTGTGCTTGAGTGTTCAGCAGATGGAAAGCTGAAGGGAATCCCAGCTGTCAAAGCTGGCAGTGACTGATAGGACTGTCCCAGCTCAGAGCAGAGACTAAGATGAAGGATTGTTTCCAGGCTGCCCCAGGAGGTACTTATCGAACAAAAAAAGTGTGATTACAGCAGGGACAGGAGTGACTGTGCAAAGCAGATGAATTTCAGCAGTTAAATAACCAAAGGCTGTATCAACATCCCTGGAAGGCTTTGCCCTGGTTGCTGGACCATCCATGCCAAAGCCTTTCCTGCCACACCAGCTCCTGCATTCCCACCATGCTCAGAGGGTAGTTCTGTGACTCCACTGAGGAGCAGCTGGGGGGGCTCAGCCTGGAGAAAAGGAGGCTCGGGGGGGACCTGGAATTCTCTCCAGCTCCCTCACAGGAGGGGGAATGCATGGGGGCTTTGGGTTCTGCTCTCAGGCAACAAGGGACAGAACAAGAGGAAACGGCTTCAAGCTGTGCCAAGAGGGTGTTTAGATTGGATATTGGATATGAGGAAAATTTCTGCATGGAAAGGGTGGTCAGGCACTGGAACAGGCTGTCCAGGGCAGTGGTGGAGTCACCATCCCTGGAAGTTCAAAAAGCCTGTGGATGTGGTACCTGCAGACATGGGTTAGTGGTGAACAAGGCAGTGCTGGGATACGGATTGGACTCGATCTCAGAAGTTTTTTCCAACCCGAATAATTCTTTGATTCCCTGTGGGATGTTCTGGATTCAGCTGTGGCTTTGGGAAGGCAGAACACATCTGAAGAGCTCCGAGAACAGGTCCAGTTGTGTTCCCTGAGGTTTCTGCAGAGTCATTCCAGTTGCCACTTCAGATCTGTCTTTGTGTGGGACAAAACACTTCAGGTCAGCAGGGCAGGAACTCTCAAATAGCAAGGCAAAGTGTGCAGCTGGACTGTCCTGCAGGACCCTCTAAGAACAGCCAAGATGGGCAGCTCTGGGCTAACAAGACCCTGAAATATGGGAGTGAAGTGCAGCTGCCCTCATCAGCATCCCTAAGAATAGCAAGGCAAGATGTCCATGGGAAGGGTTTCAATAGGAAAATAGATTCACTCCTCAGCTCCCAGAAGGGTTTTTAGAAACAGAAGAGAGTAAATAAAGGTTTTGAAAGTGATGACAAATACCTTGGAGCTGCCCTTCGAAGCAGCCTTAACTGTTGGAAATCACACTCCCATCTCCACTGGCTCAGAGAAGAGGAGGATGGGGCCCTGTGGATCCCTGCATCCTTTGTGCTCCAGTTTGCTTGGATGCTAATTAGGAGAGTGTCAAAGCTCTGCTGTGTATTTTACAACTCTGTAAATTCAGATAAGAGCCATTACAAATCCATCACAAGGTGTATTAAAATCTCCTTAATTAATAACCAATACACCCAGAGGTCTCTGGCTGTGAGCACTGCAGAGAAATTGGGAACAGGAGAGGAAACCAAGTCATGGAGCAAAGAGATGGGGGGGGGAGAGTGCTGCCCACTCAGTCCTCAGCCCCCAGGAGCCAGGCAGTGCAGCAAAGGGAATAGTGGCTGGATGCACATGGGAAAGCTGCTAGTCTCACTGTTGATAAGTGACTGCAGAGCCCTTGGATTGGCCAGGTCCCAGAATCCCAGGATGTGCTGAGCTGGAAGGGCCCCCCAAGGATCATCCATCCAACCCCTGGCCCTGCACAGGCCCATCCCCAAGAGTCCCTCCTGTCCCCAGAGGATCATCCCAACCCTCCTGCAGCTCTGGCAGCCTTGGGGCTGTGCCCACTGCCCTGGGGAGCCTGGGCAGTGCCCAACCCCCCTCTGGGCAAAGAAGAGCCTTGGCCTGAGATCCCCCCTGACCCTGCCCTGACACAACTCCAGCCCATTCCAGTGTTTCCCTGTGGCTGCCTGGAGACTGAAAAAGCACCACAGGCTTTGTCACAACACTGTGGATGGAAAGATGGGAACAGTGCAGGGAGAGTGTGTAGCCACCCAAGGGACACTGGGTCAAGCCCCAGTGGTGAGAAGAGGGCCCTGTCCCAGGTGTAACCAGAAGAGACAACCCATCCCAAGGTCCTGCAGGCACTGGAGCTGCTGGATTATTTACACAAAGAAGAATGGCCCAAATGGAGGGAGGATTAGAGTGTTACCAGCTCACACCAAGGGCTCATACGGCTGGCCCCTCCCCAGCTGAGGGGGCAGAGCTCAGCCCTGGCAAGAGCACTCCATGGGGCATGGCCCTGGATATCCACGGGATCTGTGACATATTCATAGGATTTTCCTGTGCCTCTCCACAGGAAACAGTGATCACTAGGTCAGTTTTTTAATGCCTAAGGAGGAGACCCTCATCTCAAAGGTGTGAGCAAAGTTTATTCCTCTTCTCATGAAAATCACTTTAAGGAGCATCTTTAACCTGTGTTGATAGGTAGAGATGGCCAAGTCTTTATTTATTCTTCCCTGTGAGGGTGGGCAGGCCCTGGCACAGGGTGCCCAGGGAAGCTGTGGTTCCCCCCATCCAAGGCCACGTTGGAGCAACCTGGGATAGTGGGAGGTGTCCCTGCCCAGGTCAGGGAGTGGAATGAGATGGGCTTTAAGGTTCCTTCACACCCAAACCATGCTATGGTTCCATGTTTGTCTCCTCACTGGCTAACTGGGATCTGAACTGCCCCAAAGACTGGGTGAATGCCTTGACCACTGGAGCAGCTTTTATGTGCTCCTTGACCAGAAGTTCCTCCCTGGTCTGGAGACAATCCTTCCTGATCAAGTTGAAACCAGCATTAATATGCAGAATTTCCCCCATATTCACATTTTCTGATTAAAAATCACCTTTTAGAAGGGGAGACCTCAAAAAGGCCTTAAAAAAAAAGACACTGATGTTTGAGCTGCAGGTGAGGTTCAGGCTTAGATGGAGGAAGGAGGTGGGTTCTTGGGTGGGAAACTCAAGTCCCCAGCTCTGGTGGGTTTGTGACCCTGGAAAGCCATGCACAGATACACCCTTATGCAGGTGAACAGTTCAAGGAAATCACATGGCTTGTTCTTTCAGGGAACCTGGGGCCTGAGATCAGGGACTTGTCCTCTAGTTGCTGGCAGGAAAGGCCCACAGGCTTTCTGAGTGACATGGGGCAGTTTCCTTTCTCTCCAGATCTTTTTGCACTAACTCACTGAGGAATGTTTCCGTTTCAGGAAGCATTTCCTCTCCCACATCTGGGTGCTGTGCTGCTGTCACCCACGTCTGTGCTCTGCTGCCTTGGAGACACGGCATTTCTGTGCCTGAACCCTGGGAGAAGCGTCAGGCCAGACAGACCTACTCCTCTGCCCCTCCTCTCCGTGTTGTCCTTCTAGGGAAAGGTGGGATCTGGTCTCTTAGTGACAGGATGAGAGGAAACAGCCTCTGGTTGCTTCAGAAAAGGTTTAGGTTGAATTTTAGGGAAATTTTTTTCACTGAAAGGGTGACCAGCCACTGGCCCATGCTGTCCAGGCTGGTGGTGGAGTCCCCATCCCTGCAGGGATTTAAAGGACATGTAGATGTGGTGTTTGGAGATGTGGGTTAGTGGTGGCCTTGGCAATGCTGGGGAAAGGTTGGACTCGATAGTCTTAGAGGGCTTTTCCAACCTTAATGATTCCAGATGGGCTGGGCTTTCCTGGGCTCCACTGTCTTTGGGACACTGGGGGCAATATCCAAGAGGGATGTAGCATTCCTGCCAAGTGGGAGTGAAGGCAGTGAAAGGAGGTGACCTGATTTTACTCAAGTTATCCAAATTCCTGTGTTGGCACTGATGGTGCAGCTCCTTCAGGAGCAGAAAGGCAGTTGTTTCCCTTTCTTGGTAGGTTGAGAGGTCTGAATGTCCCTGACAAGGTTTATTCCATGTCTGATCCTAATAATGTGACATTTGAGCTCTTTGTGGCTTGTCCAAACCCCCATGGTGTCCCCAGTTTGTGTCTGTGCTGGGCTGACTGGGCCATGTGTATGACAGGAGCTCACAAATCATCTGGGCTGAAGGAGAACTTGCCAGGCACAGAGACAAAATCTGAATGTTCCCCAGACAGCATCTGAAAGCCCTGACAGGCTCCAGACAGGTAGTTTATAGAGCAGACTATTCTCCCCCTGCCCTGAGTCAGAAATGCTTCTCTGTTTCCTGCTGGCTGTGCCAACGGCTGTGCAGCCCCCAGAGCCCCCCGTGTCCCTCAGTGTCCACTCCTGGCCCCTGCACCCTCTGCTGACCATGTCCTGGGGGAGCACATTGTGCTGCCAGATCCCCCAGTGCTGCCCCTTGCAAGGCTCCAATGGATGTGAGTTTGTTCCCTAAGGACAGAGGTTGGGACCTTGGAGTCTGGAAATAGCAAAATCCACACAATTGCTGTGATTTTGTAAAAGGACAGTGTGGTCTCAGGCACTGTTGTCTGGATGGATGTCCACATGTCTAAAGGAGCAGGGGGGATGTGGGGACTCTCCAGCTGTGCTGACCTGGATGTCTCCAGCTGTTCCCAAAGCAGCTGTACAACACCCTGAGTGCTCGTGTCCCTTATCCCCAGCCAGGAGAACCCAGGGCATCATCCCAGCCCATCTCCTCAGGTACCTGTGCTAAA
This sequence comes from Serilophus lunatus, assembly GCA_013399895.1. Classification (NCBI taxonomy): domain Eukaryota; kingdom Metazoa; phylum Chordata; class Aves; order Passeriformes; family Eurylaimidae; genus Serilophus; species Serilophus lunatus. The sequence goes on from VXBA01000629.1 coordinate 216,846, forward strand.
GGTTTCCATCTACCACTACCTATCCCAGAACCATGGAATCATGGAGTGCTTTGGGTTGGAAGGGACCTTTAAATGTCAACTTGTTCCACCCCCTGCCATGGGCAGGGACACCTCCCACTATCCCAGGTTGCTCCAACGTGGCCTTGGACATTTCTAGGGATGGGACATCCATCCCCTCTCTGGGTGATCTGAGATTTCACCTGTTTGTATCTATTTTGTCACCTGTTTGAAGTCCCTTTCCAAGGAGGGTGACAGGTCCAGTCCCAGAACCCCCAGACCCACTCTGCACCCTCAGCATCCTCAGAGAGCTGGCTGGGGGTGCCAGGGGCCTTTGCTGACAGGCCTTTCCCAGGTTCCTGACCCAGTTAAAGCTCTGCAATGCCTGCTCTGGCACAGAAGGTGAGGTGGGTGGCCCACCCTGCACCTCCAGAGGGTGCACCCTGCCACCAGGGCCTCCTGCACAAGCTGATATGGGTTCTTGGTCATGCATCCATCCATCCATCTGTCCATCCATCCATCCCTGCCCATGGCAGAGGGGTTGGAATTAGATGATCTCTATGATCAGTTCTGGGATTGTGTGATCCAGCATGTGTGCACTGCAGGGATGTAGGGGTGTCTGTCCCCATTCCCATGTTCCTGGTGCTGCTTTGCTTGGCTCTGGAGTCAGTCTGTGGCTCCACATCTGCTGGGATATGTGAGCTGTGTGTGTTGGCTGTGGGTGCCCTGCTGTCTGAGCAGAGACAAGGCTGCCCCGTTAAAGCCACAGCCACTCATGCCTTACCCTTCTGGCCCTGCTAAGATCATGTTCCTTGGAATTGCCACTGATCTCTGCAGCATCTCCAGAGACAAGGGTGGCAAAGCTACCCAGGAGGCAGCCCTGGGTGCTGGGGGAGGGCAGGGTCATCTGGGTGCAGCTGAGGAGATGGTGGCTGGAGCTGGGTTTGGACTGGGAGTCTGGGGGGGGTCCTCCTGGGACAACTGGGGTGCTGTGCCTGCTCTTGTACTCATGAGCTGGCAGTGCCTAGCCAGCACTGAATCATAGAATCCTGGAATGGCTCGAGTTGGAAGGTGCCTCAAAGCCCATCCCATCCCACCCCCTGCCGTGGGCAGAGACACCTCCCACTATCCCGGGTGGCTCCAAGCCCTGTCCTGCCTGGCCTGGGACACTTGCAGGGATGGGGCTTGGAGCCACCTGAGATAGTGGAAGGTGTTCCTGCCCATGGCAGGGGGTAGGATGAGACGGGCTGTGAGTTCCCTTCCAACCCAAATATTCCCTGATCCTGTGATTCCAGGATTTTGGAGGAGACCTGCAGTGACAGCAGAGCGGCCCCTGCTCTGGGGCAGAGGCCTTTCTTCCAAAATTCAGGAGCAAACATGAGCTGCTTGTGCACATGTTGAACTGCAGCTGTAAAGGGAAGCAGCAGAGATTACAAGTGGCACTGCCTGTTTCACCATTTCAGGGAGAAGTGTCTCATTGTAATTGCCTTGCTTATTTGGAAAAAAATCCCACTGTAGTTACTAGAAATTCAATATAGAAATTACTAGTTACTACCCTCTGTAGACTAATTCTGAGGGTAGAAGAAGAATGAGGAATTTAATGCACACTGTAATGAATGTCAATCTTCTTTCTTAATGAATAGGAATCACAGTTTGCTGCACATTGTCGGGAAATGAAAAGCATCCAAAGTTCCATTCACTTTCTTCCCTTTTTCCTTTTTCTTTCCTTTTTTTTCCCCCTCTTTGAGAAAGATAATACTGTGCACAGCAGATGGGCACATTCATTTGTGAACGCTGAGGATTTTTATCTCTCACTGTACAAGTCAAGGTTTTCCTTCAGCTGAGCTTTGTAAAATTTCCTATACAAGCCAAACATAATGTTGCTACAGAGCTGGATCCTTAGAGCAAAGTGGGGTGGGTTTTTTTCCCTCCCTCCTGTAGCAATTCCTGAGAATTCAAAGCAGAGATGACCCAGCTTGTGCCTGATATATGTTTGCTATTCTCAGCCCTGCCTTTGCTTGCTGGGCTGGCAGAGGAGTGTGTGTGTGAGACTCTTGTGCAATTAGGTCCTCGAAGGGACACAAAGTCCCATCCTATCTCTGCACATGAAAGGTGCTTCCAAAAGCTTCCTGGGCTGCTTCCCTTGCCACCAGGGATCCCCCACAGGGGGACGTGGCAGCAAGAGCTCTGAATCTGTAAAGGCTGCTGGAATTCCCGTGGGGCAGCTCTGTCCTGGCTAAGGAGCTGTGCAGGAATCTGTGTTTTCCAGCAGGGAGAGGGTGAACAACTCGGCATCACCTGGCTCCATGGGCCTCAGGACCTGGATCTGAGGCAGGTTGGGTGACACAGGATCTCTGGAGGAGAAGAGCCTTGGTTTCACAAGGGGGAGGATGTCGGGGGAGCAGCAGAGGCTGTGCCATGACCCCTCCCTGCGCCTTGTCCCCCCTGTGCTGCTCCGTGGCAGCTTTGTCACTTGGGAGAACCAGCCTTGGTGTGGCTCAAGGACCTCCAGGAAATCGCTGAGCTCCTGGCTGTGGTCTCAGTTCAGGCAGGCTGGACATCGTGCCCTTCTGTAGGGCGCTGGCCATGCCTGAGCTGGCTGGAGGCAGGTCTGGGACATCTCACCCCAGGCAGCCCCTGGAAGCAGCAGTGGCTCCTGTGGCTGCTGGCAGAGCTCAGGGACATCAGTCCCCGTCTGCTGGACTCAGGAGTGGGGGGAAGGAGGATTTGGTGTTTATGTGAAGGTTTTTTGGGGTGTGTCTGGAGGCTTTAGCGGGTATGTGGGAGCTCTGGGGTGTATGTGGAGGCTTCGGGGTGTGTGAGGGCTGGGGGTACAAAAGACCCCCCCCTCCTGCAGGTACCAGCACCCAGGGCTCAGGGGTGGAAGGGATGAGCGGATTCAACAGGGGGAACGGGAATTTTGAGGAGGACCTGGGGCACAGAGCTCAGAGTGTGGCCACATCAAGTGAGTGAGTCCCAGGAAACACCCCCGGGAAGGGATGTGTCAGCAGAGCCTGGTTTGCACCTCTGTGAGTCTGGAGTCGGACACGGAGCTCAGAGGAGCCCTGGGAGGGAAGGCAGCTCTCCCCCAGCTGGAGGCAGGTCTGGAGAGGCTCTTTGCCCGTGTGATCCCGGGGATCCGGAAGGTATTTTTCCGTCTGCTTTCTCTGTGTGCAAATGGCATCTCCCGCTGAGCGGGGCCGGCTCTGCGCCAGAGGAGTTTAGAGTTCCACTGTTTTAAAATATTTATTAATGTGAAGATGTCGTTAGCACTTAAGCTGAGGCAATACAGTCGAAGTCTTTTTGTTGGAATGGAAGTTAGTGATGCTGAAAAGCCATTAAGCTGTAAATATAAACTATATTAAGTGCTCAGTAGCAACCTTAAATATCCCTTTGTCGGTTGCTTTGCTTCTGCAGGGCTGAGTGTCTGCACAGGGGATTATTCACAGCAGTGGATCCAGCTCTGCCCAGTGCCTCTGGGAGGGGGATCAGGGGATTTGCAGGACACGTTTCCTGAACAGCACAGCTCAGGGTTGCTGTTCAGGGCCTGATTATCCCACAGCCAGTGGGATTCTCACAGAGACTGGGAGCAGGGCAAGGCACAGTGTGCAACCGCTGTCCAGCCTGGCCTTGGACACTTCCAGGGATGGGGCAGCCACAGCTTCTCTGGGCACCCTGTGCCAGGGCGTCCCCACCCTCTCAGCCAGGAATTCCTTCCCAATCTCCCATCTCTCCCTGCCCTCTGGCACTGGGAAGCCATTCCCTATGTCCTGTCCCTCCATCCCTTGTCCAAAGTGCAGCCACTGGACAAGGTGATTCCTGGCAGCAGTGGGGCTGTGGGTGGGATTCCTGGATGATTTCTGTCCAGGCTCCCAGCCCGCTGCATTCACCTCCTGCAGAGGAGCTCCTTCCCATCCAGCTGGGCTCCTTGCCTAGTGCAGGGTCAGCCCTAATCCTCTATCCTCACAAATCAGGCAGAAGAGGTGGGATTTTCTTGGAAAGGGCTGCCAGAGCTCTGAGAAAGTGTCAGCGAGGCTGGAACCCCACACCACACTGAGCCTTCTCCTTCCCTGCGTGCAGGGACACGGGCCCAGAGCTGAGGGCAGGGAGGGAGGATTGCTGGGGTGTCTGTGCTCCCCTGGCCACGGCTGGGGCCCCTCAGGGCCTGCTCTGCACAAATCCTGAACCCTCCTGCTGTCCAGTGTCCTGTGCCTGCCCAGCCCTGCTGCCCACACTGTACCAAACTTGGCATTTTGGGACCAAGGAGATGCTCCAAGGGCTGGAGCCCCTCTGCTCTGGAGCCAGGCTGGGAGAGCTGGGGGTGTTCACCTGGAGAAGGGAAGGATCCAGGGAGACCTTGGAGCCCCTTCCAGAGCCTAAAGGGGCTCCAGGAGAGCTGGAGAGGGACTGGGGACAAGGGCTGGAGGGACAGGACACAGGGAATGGCTTCCCAGTGCCAGAGGGCAGGGAGAGATGGGATATTGGGAAGGAATTGTTGGCTGGGAGGGTGGGGAGGCCCTGGCACAGGGTGCCCAGAGAAGCTGTGGCTGCCCCATCCCTGGGAGTGTCCAAGGGCAGGTTGAAGCCACCTGGGACAGTGGGAGGTGTCCCTACCCATGGCAGGAGGTGAAACTGGATGGGCTTTAAGGTCCCTTCCAACCCAAACCATTTCATGATTTCATGATTTCTTTCTGAGCAAGACTTTGATGTTTCCTTGGGTCTGTGTGTCTCAGTGTGCTGAATCCCAGTAGTTGATTTTGGATGGATTATCTTCACCAGAAATGCTGTCTGGGCAGCCTGGCCTCTGGACATGTCCTTTTGTGCTCCAGCCTAACACTAGCACTTGATTTAGTAAACTCCCTGTGCCCATGAGAGCTCACATTTCAGTCTTTAAAACCAACCTGAATAAAGATTGCAAAAATAAGAAGCCTCTGCTCAGGCTGCTGAGAGCCTGAAGTGATATGGATTTCTTAGGCAATTAAATTGCACATAATAGAGTAACTAGATTGTAGAAATTTAAAGAGCACCTGGAATATGCAGGCATATTCTGAATTTTCTAATCTCATATTTCAGCTCTAGACCATTAATCTGTCATATTTAAGGCCTTTATTTCTTTTCTATCCACACTGCTTCAGAGCTGGGATATTGCTGGTAAATGCAGCCCTTCCATGTTCTCCTGCTCTCCTGTTCTGTCGGGTGCTGCTCCCTGAGTTCCTTTTCCTCTTCACATCCTGTGCTCAGGATCACTTCTTTTGAGGAGAATGAGGCTTGTCACCTGGGAAGCAGGGCTGGGACACTGCTTGGGAATGGGAGCCCAGGCCTTCCTGGGGAGAGGGGCTGCAGCCTGATGACACATCACCCCTGGAGGGGCTGCACTGAGGGGCAGTAGGAGGTGAGGCGGGGGTCACTGTGGTTATGGCCCTGAGGCTGCCAGAGCTCCAGGAGAATTTGAACAACACTCTCAGGGATAAGGTGGGATTGTTGGAGTGTCTGTGCAGGGCCTGGAGTAGGATCGAGGATCCTTGAGGGTCCCTTCCAACTCAGGATATTCTAGGATTCCATAAGTGTAGAACCCACATCAGAAAAACCTCTGGCAAAACCCGTATGCTCACACCCTGCCAAGTCTGTTGCTGTGGCTGAGTGTCACCTCTGTGTGCAGTCACACCCTCCTGAGCCCTCTGAGCTCCCTGCACACCCCACTGACCTCAAGGTGTCAGAAGGAGTTGTGATCCCTTCCCCTGGCTGAGCTGTGCTCCATTCATGCCCCACTCCCTCCCCCTGGCACTGATCCCTGGGTGGCAGCAGCCCCATCATGCCCAGCCTCCTGCCTGGCCAGCCCAACCCTGACTTCTTTTTTCCTCCCCTTCTCAGCTGGCTGTTCCCTGCCAGCCCAGGACATGCCAGAGCATGTAATCCCCTTTCCATTGGGCAGCTAATCCTGGTGTGCTGGCCCTTCCCTGCCACTCATCCCTGTGCTTACCCCTAAGCTGCTTTGCCAAGTCAGGTGGACAGCAGTGAGATCCCTCCTGGCAGGGGACATGTGCCTGTGCTGAGGTCTCCAAGCCTGAGCTCATACCTGGAAACAGAATTGTTGCTAATTCTTGATTATTTAAAGTCTGAGATGCAGCAAGTGGTCCCTGAGCCTGGGAAAGATCAGAAGGAACACCTGGATGTGCCATTAAAAGGAAATTAAGCCCTGGCACAGGCAGGGTAAAATTCCCATCCCTGGAGGGATTTAAAAGTTGTATGATTGTGGCACTTGGGGACATGGGCCAGTGGTGGCCTTGGCAGTGCTGTGGGAGCAGTTGTAATTGATGACCTCAGAGGGCTTTTCCAACCTCCATGATTCTGTGATTCCATGTTTTGTGCTCTCCCTGGTGTGGCAGCAGTGCCTGGGCCCTTCTCACCTTCACAGGGGGAGGTCCAAATCCCTTGGAGGGCAGCAGTTGTAGGAGTCCCATCTGTGTGAATCCCTCTGCTGCTGAAGGCTCAGTGGGCTCCAGGGCAGGGAGGAGGTGGCTCTGACAAGCTGATTCCCTGTGGAATTGTGCTTTTGCAGGTTTGGCTTTTGGGTCATGGAGTTAAGGGGGAGATTTCTCCCTGCACCCATCACAAAACCATCACCCTCAACTCGCCACATGGAGCCTTGTGAGCTCACTTGGAGTTGCAGATGCCCAGACCTGTAGAAAAGAGCCCCTGGTGTAGTTTTGTGCGTATCTGCAGGAAATCCATGGGTTCTCTGTTCAGCTGCAGACTTTGTTCCAGCAAAGTGAAGGGCTGAAGTCATGCCTGTAACAATGAAGGCTGTTCAGTGTTAGAACAAACATGAATTACAGCTCCTGTTTATTCCTAAGCCACATGTCCTGTTCCTCCTGTGCCTTTGATAGCTGGATCTGTTGCCAATCCCACCCTTTGCCACTGAGCCACAGCAGCTGCCCTGGGAGGTGTTACCACTGTAGAGCTGCTCCAGCCACGGGAGCTGCCTCCAGACCCCTTTCCCTGGATTAATCCAGGTCTTTTGTGTCTGTAGGAGCACTGGACATGACGTGAACTGATTTTGTTCTGGGATTCCATCTGCTTGTAATATCACAGAATTACAGACTGGTTTGGGTTGGAAGGGAACTTAAAGGTCATCCTATTCCATCCCCTGCCATGGGCAGGGACACCTCCCACTGTCCCAGGTTGCTCCAACCTGCCCTTGGACACTTCCAGGGATGGGGCAGCCACAGCTTCTCTGGGCAAAGTGGGAAGCCATTCCCTGTGTCTTGTCCCTCCATCCCTTGTCTCCAGTCCCTCTCCAGCTCTCCTGGAGCCCCTTCAGGCTCTGGAAGGGGCTCCAAGGTCTCCCTGGAACCTTCCCTTCTCCAGGTGAACACCCCCAGCTCTCCCAGCCTGGCTCCAGAGCAGAGGGGCTCCAGCCCTTGGAGCATCTCCGTGGCCTCCTCTGGACTCTCTCCAGCAGCTCCACGTCCTCCCTGTGCTGTTCCCCAGGGCTGGAGGCAGCTCTGCAGGTGGGGTCTCACCTGAGAAGAGTAGAAGGGCAGAACCAAGCCTCTGGCATCATATCAAAAGCTGAATTTACAGCTTGTCTGAGGTATTAGCAACTGCACAGGGCAGATGGAAGAAGCAGGATAGAAAAGAGCAGAGAGACAGAGCTTCTTTGAGGGACAACACATGGACACAGCGTGATCAAGAATATCTTTGGAGGAGCAGCTTATGGACACCTCGTGAACATCTCACTCTTAGGAATAATTGGCTAAGGACTAATCTCAAAGTATTCTATGACTATTAGAGATTGTACACAGGTCACTTCAGGATTGCCTGAAGAAGAGACTGATAGATAAACCTCCTGTTACTGGCCAAAGTCTTTTTGAAACACCCTATAAGCTCATAGAGACCTTTAAAATACGCTGTAACAAAAGCTTTAGTTACCCAAGTGTGATTAGAAAACAGAAACTATTCCCAGACTCTAAAGATAGCTTGTAACACAGAATAAACAGAATAAATGGATTTTCCTTGTGCACGATACATCTTGTGGTTATTCCTAAGGCACATCAGAACATCAGCCCAGCCCAGGCCAGCCTAAATGCTGATGGTATTTAAGGAGCCTGTCAATGGCTGAGGGAGGTGAAACCCCGCTCTGCTGCATCTAAACCGGGTCACAGGTTGCACTGATCATATGATGTCCCTGCCCACCATTCCTAGGAAAAGCCCTCTGGGGCATCTCCGAATTAAGGCATCTTCAAAATGCTCTTTTTTTGCCTCTCTGCTGGGGAAGGAGAAAGGTGGCAGCTTGAAGGTTTGGCTGCATCCCTGTCCCCAAGGAGCTTTTGGGAGGCTCTGGGGGAACAAGGTCCTGGAGGCAGCAGAACCAGGGAGCCACATCACACATCCCACCCTCCGTGGTGCATCCACAGGGGCCTCTGTGGGCTCAGGGCCTTTCCAACCCTCTCTGATGCAGCATCGTTCAGCTGAAACTGCATCAGCCTCTGGGAGCTCATCTGAAATCCAGCCAGAGGGAAAAGAGGGGAACAACTGACCTGTTTTTGTTTGCCTGTGCACAATCCAGACTCCTTGGCTGCTTCAAGCTCCTGGCCTCGATTAATAAAATATAAATTATTTTCACATGGAATAAATAGAGGTCTGGAGTGTTAATTTGCTCTTTGTTTTTGCTAAAAGAACTAAGGGGCTTTGGAGCCTGATTGCACAGGTTTGTGTTGGTTTGTTTGCAAAACAAAGTTGGAGGGATTGACTTTGCAGAGCAAATGAGCCAGAATGGTAGAAAAGATGTGAGTGCTCTCTCTGGAGAGCTTTAAACATTTGCACACCTCTGAGAAGGCTTAGAAATTCAGAGTTGACCCTGCTCACTTTGTTTAAAAAAATTAAAATATAAATAAAATCCTGCTGCACACACACACCTCCCCCCCATCCCCGTCGTGGCTTTCTTTGTGAGGAACTTCTGACAGACTCTGAAATGCTCTGGCTGCTGAATAAATTATAAACCCCCATCCTCGGGTAGAGTGAGTGGTTCAGGCTGCACATCCAGAAGCAAATGAAACACTCTTCAGTGGAATGTCAAATGGAGCAGTTTGCTTCATTTTGGAGATTGTGTATTCAAAGTATTTATCTTTTTTCCAGGCTACACAGGGGGGGAATCTATGAGGAAGGGCTGAGTGGGACCTGGTGTGTGATGCTCCCCAGTGCTCCTGGAGCCTTTTTAACGCAAGGAGAGCCCAGGAGCTGTGCCTGGGCTGGGGGAGGGTCCCCTTGCACAGCAGGGATGAGCTGGATGTCCTCTGAGCAGGGATTTGCTGTAGGGAACCACACCTGGCAAACAAACTGTGGCTGCTGTGCCTTGAGAACAGCCTGGAAATGGATCAGCAAAGAACTGGGGAGGTCTCTCCAGAGTGGTCCTCAAGGAACCTCACTGGAGGGCTCTTTGCAGCCCGGCCCTGTCTCAGGGACAAAAACAAGGTCAGGCCTCCCAAATCCATACGAGGAGATGATGCTCCAGGGCTGTGAGTTTGCTCAGAGCAGCAGCATCTCTGAACTGCCTGTGAGCTCCTCCTGGGCAGCCAGGAGTGTGAAAATCCCGGAGAAAAGTGGGTCCAGAGCTGCTCTAACTGTTCTAATTCTCCACAGCCGAGAGGGAGAGGCAAAAGCTGAACATTTAGGCATTAAGTTCTGTAAGCCCTTTATGCTGCAAAGCAATCCCAGCTGCACCTCCTCACCCTCCTGCCTCCTGCCTGCCCACTGGGGAGGGATGTGCCAGTTCCAGCTGGGCCTGTCCCCAGCCTGAGTTATCAGTCAGGAAAGGCTTGAAGCTTATTTGAAACATAAAGGAGAACAGAATCCTCCTGTATCTTCTCCATGAGCAGAGTCCAGGCAGAAATATTACAGATTGATCAGTATTTTATCTGGGGAGGAGGATGGCTCCTTAACATCATTAAGTGGTGACCTTTAAAACTCATATTCTCCTGCCAGCCCGATGGGGCAATGGATGGAGCGGAGACGGATGGCAGAGGTGGGGAATAAAATCGTTTGCTGAGATCAGTGTGTGTGTTTTCAGTGGTGTGAAGGTCCCTGGGCCACTGTTCCCTGGCTCTTTCTTTTTTACAGCAGAATAAATTCTGTTTGGTGCCCAAGATGAATTTTCAGAGTCATATGTCATGTTTTACAAGGGGCTGACAGCTCAAATTGGGGCAGAATAATGGTGCCCAGCCCTAACTCACCTCAATGACTTGATTAGATTTCTCATCCAGAAGCAGATGAGCAGCCTGGGTTCTGGGGGCTGTTGTCTCTTGGGAAGCTGATCTACTTACCTTCAGTTTGGAATTTGGGGGTGTGGTGGTGCTGTGCACAGATGGGGCGCTGGGACAGGGACAGGGACAAGGACAGGCTGGGTGGCAGCACCAGAGGCAGGAGGAGGCTGGGATATGCAGAGGCTCCACCCCAGGATGGTCCAGATGCAGCTCTGGGTCCTGCCCCCTCACCCTTGGTGACACTTGTTTGTAGCTTGGGAACGTGAAGGTGTTGATCCCACATGGATCTGGGCAGACTTGCCTTGAGCCCTGTGAGTTTCTGGTGCCCCTGGCAGTGTGCTGATGGGATCTGCTCTGTCAGGCCCTGTCCTGTGTGTTTGAAGCTCATGCAGCTGCTGGTGCTGTGCAAACAAGGCCTTCTCAGGGCACAGAGTTGGATCATGGCTGGCAAGTGCTGCCCCATGGCAATGTCTCCATTCTCCTGGCTGTCATCTTCCAACTCCTGCAGCCTGGGATAGTGGAAGGTCTGTGGCAGGGGTTGGAACTGGATGAACTTTAAGGTCCCTTCCAACCCAAACTATTCCATGATTCTGTGACTAACTGCTTGGAGCAGGAGAAATGCCCCAAAAGAAGCAAGAGCAAGGGAGGAAGGAATGGGGTGAAAGCTGCCCCAGGTCACTGGTGGCTCCTGTTCCCATGGGCTGTGGACAGGTTTGTTACTCCTGCCATCAGCCTGGAGCTGGATCCAGGATGGGAAATCCCAGTTTGGTCTCTGTTTCTATTTCTTTGCTTTCCATCCTAGGGCTCCCAGCACAGCCTGGAGCATCCATCCAGGCAGCAGGGATCCTGTTTGGGCTGTGGAGGTGGGAAGGAGGATGGGCCAGGGCAGAGTGAGCTCAGGCAGCCTTGGGGCAAGGCTGGGCTGGATCCTGAGCAGACACACAAGGCAGGAGGCCACAGTGACCCACCGGGCTCTGGAGCAGGAGGGGAGGCTCTGTGCTGTCCCAGAGCTACCTCTGCTCCTGCCAGGACACAGTGCAGAGTCATTCCAGGGTTGTGCTTTCAGAGGTGAGCAGGGAAGTGCTGCACCTTTTTTATGGCCCCTTTTCCTTGACCTCTGAGGGAATGCTGAGGACCCAGGGCTCATTCCCATGCCCTCAGTGTAGAGGCACCTTGTCATTCCACAGGGAGACAGTGTGACAGTCCAAACAGGGCCAGTGGCAGAGAGCAGCTGCATCACAAGGAGGGTGACAGGCCGTGGGGGCACCAGAAGCAGCTCAGACACCAGCTTTGGTCTCATCTGAGGACAGAAACTGGGGAGTTCTCCAAGCCCTGAGCAAACATTGACACAGGTTCCTTTCACCCCGAGCTGGAATGTTTGCCCCTTGTCCCAGACCTTTGTTCCCAAGGGAAATGAGGACAGAGTACCTGTGTCTTCAGTGAGGATCTGCCTGACTTTGGGATGTCTTTGCAGAGCTCAGACAGCCCTTAAAGCAGAAGGTTACCCTAATTTATAGTCCTTGGATTTATAGGAGGGATATATCAAGGCAGAGTGTAATAGGTTTGATGTGGCCCATCTGCAGAGGGGGGACCATCCTGGAGTCTCTGGGAGCAGGGACAGGGACAGCTGTAGGAACCTTCACCAGTGTAGCTGCTTTAACTCCTTCCCTTCAGGAGCAGGGAAGAGACAATCCTGCCACTCCCAGTGTTAAGTGGTTCTGAACCTGTCCTGGGAGGAAGCTGGAAGTGGCCTCCAGAGCCCCTTGGCTTCTGCAGTGAATAGGAAACTTAAGAAATGGAGGTTTCCCAAAGCTCATCCCATGCAGCCTGTGGGGCCAGAGATCTCACCAATTCCCCCCAGCCCTCTGCCCTGCCTGCAGGACCCTCCTACAGATTCCCTTGCCTGTGCATACCTTTCTTCCGTGCTCATCCCCCTCCATGACCACCTTTGCCTGCAGCTGTACCCAGAGCTGGTGCTGCTGTTGCTCTCTGTGCCCTTGGCCCAGCCCTGGGCACCTATCCCAAGGTGTCCCTTCAGCAGTGGCATCTCCTGGTGCTCCTCCCTGTGAAAATGGCCTCAGTGTCCCTTGGCTTGTCTGACAAGCAGGGCACAGTAGCTCCAGGTTTGCTTCCCACAATTCTTCTGAGCAGCCAGGAGCCCCTGGAGGAGAGAGCTGTGGGGGCTGATCTCTGTCCTGCTCCCTGCCCCGTGGAGCTGTGGCCAGCACCCCCTGCCAGGGAGATGCCCCAAGTGATGCCCTGGCTGAGAAGGTGGCCCAGGCTGGAGAAAGCTGGAATCGTTGTGGCTCTGTGCTTTTGTGGGTCATCCAGCATGCAGCAGACATGGAGAGCTGGAAGTTCCTCTGGGAGCTGGGGATCCCAGCAGCTGCTCCCTCCAGCAGCATCCCAATGGGAGCTGCTGGACCACAGCTGGGGATGCAGGCAGCTGCTGACTGGAGTAAATGGCATTCCAAGAGGAGCTGCTGGACTGGAGATGGGATCCCAGCAGCTGCTGAATGCAAAAGCAGCAGCAGCATCCCAGCTGGACTGGAGGCAGGGATCCACACAGCTGGTGGCTGCAGCAGGAGCATCCCAATGGGAGCTGCTGGGAGAGCCTGGAGCAGCTGCAGGAGCAGCCCAGGACTGAGAAAGACTGGGCTGGGTTCAGTGCTTGGCAGTGCTGGCTCTGGAGAGCTGTGTGGACTGAGCTGGGCTGGAGCAGACTGTATTCCCTGCAGGATAACTCCCTTTCTGACTCATTCCTGAGGCTGCAGGCAGGGCCTGGTGGGTGCTGAGGCACTGGAAGGAATGGGGAGAGCGAGGGAGGGGGGTGTAACCAGGTCCCAGGCACTGGGTGCTGCATCCAGCACCAGCCCCACGCAGGGTAGGGAGTGTGAACCTTCCTCACACATCCCAAAAACATAAATGGCTGGAGCATCTCAGCTCCCCAAGCATTTGCTCTCACTGAAATCCTGAAAATTCTGAAATCAGCAGGAATCACTTGGATTTCGTGGACCCAGCAGGGCAGGCTGAGCCCTTTGCCATCCAGCTGCCCCCACCAGCTGGAGCTGCACTTCTAGAGCTGCCTTGCTGTGAGCGTGGGAGGATGATGGTTACAAAACTATTCCTGGGGCCCAGGCTCTCATGTCCTTCCTCCTCCTCCTCCTCCTCCTCCTCCTCCTCCTCTGCAGTCCCTGTGTGGAAATGGTTGTGCCCACTCAAGAAGTTGGCATTGCTGCTCGAAGATGTTCTGCTTCTTTAGTAGAGCTTCAGCAGTTACAAAAACTCCTCTTTAAAAATTCATGCTGTTCTGTATCATGTTAAATATTTATTCTTAAGGAACAATGCGTTCTCCCCCTCCCCCATTCTGCTATCATACCTATTTTGCATATGAGCTGATTAATTATTAAGCATCTACATTTTATTTTGACTAACAGAAGATGTGCTCTAGTCAGTTGGATGCCTGTTGTGTTCTGCTGAGCTGTGAATTCACCTTCCCTCTGCAGACACAGATCCTCTCTGGTTGTATCTTGGAATCCGAGCTGCCCCTGGCCAGCCCTGGCCCATCTTCATAATAGTGCTGCAGAGCCCATGTTCACCTGGCCATGGAGAAAACTGCAGGATCCCCCCTGCCCTATCCATCCAGCAATAAATCAGGATGGGTTCTTCAGCCCCAGCTGTGTTTTCTCCCTGCCTTGTCACTTTGATGTGTTCAGATGGAGGCATCTCCCCAAGGCTGGGGCAAGAAAAAGATCTGGCTGTGCAGCCACGATGGCCCAGGGCAGCAGTGAATGCCTGGGTGTCAACTTTGCCCCTGGTGGAACAGGGAATGGGGGTGGAACTTGGTTGTTCAGGACCAAAGTCAGCTGTGTCCCAGCTGGTTCTGAGCCCAGATGGCTCCATGACAATCCCTGGTGGTGGCACAAGGTCCCAGGAGACAGTTCCCTCCAGTGGAGCTTTGAGCTCCTCTGGGCCTCTCTGAGGAAGCCACTGTGGAAGCTGAGGCCCAGACTCCCTAAATGAGTCCCTGGGGTGGGAGACCTGTGTCCTTGAAACAAAGAGGTGATGCAAAGAGGACTCTTGGCCCCATTGGACACTCCCTCCTTTGGAAGTGGTCGGTAGGTCCAGCTCTGTAACTGGAGCCTCCTCCACAGGAATTTTGTGGAAAAGGGAAGCAGCACCTTGTGGAACTTTGTGAAGCATCTACAGCTTCCCTGGGCATCCATGCCAGGGCCTCAACCACTCTCATAGGGAACAATTTCCCAATATCCTATCTGCCCCTTCCTTCTGGCAGTGGGAAGCCATTCCCCTTGTCCTGGCACTCCAGAGGGTGGGAATGGGCACAGCCACTGGCACCAGCTCCAGTGGACAAGGGACAACTGGAGTAAAGAGCTGCTGGCACCCTGGGATCCTGCTGCAGGGGCACCTCATGGCAATGCTGCTCTGGCACTGCTCAGCTCAGGGACAGGGGCTGTGGAGGGAGCTGATCCCGGGGCAAACGCTACTCTGGGATTATCAGGAATTAATCTTGCTAGGAAAACTGGATTATTATTCAGGAGAGAAGCTGAAACCCCAGCATTTCTAGTCTGTGGAAGATTCCTCTTCTCCTTGCCCCAGATTTCCCAGGGAAGAACAAAAATAACTCTTAAGTTTTCCCCTGGAAATATAATCTCGGCTGCTTTGCAAACACAGGAGCATCTTGCGTTCTGTACTTCCCAAGCAGAGTAAGAAACTGTGTTTGCACCAATAAAAATGCAGCTCCAGGATCCATTTTGGAATCAATTTTCAGGAGAAAAGGAAAATGAAGCAAATCGTGGGGAGATGCTTGGTTGGGGAGCTCTGTCAAAATCCACGTGATCCCTGCAGTGCTGCAGCTTCCAAATACCCAGTGAAAGCACTTCCACTGGCTCTATCCTGGAGACTGGAATCTCAAAACAAGGAGACTCTGCAAGGCAGAGATTTCCAGAAGCATTCGGCGCAGATTCCAATGGAATCTTTGTCTCCGGTTGCGTTTTCCCAGCCTGGTGTGTCAGCGCTGTCAGAAGGGGCAGAGTTTGCCGGGGAGAAGGTGGTGGGAGCAATCCTGGCTCATCAATTAACAGCTTCATTAGTGGGCTCAGGCAGCTCAGGCAGCCTGACAGTGACAGGCACAGATGGGGGGGAACTGGGAGGTGTTGGAAACAACGGTGCAGCGTGTGCTGAGAGCCCTAGGAGAGGCTGGAAAAGCGGCGCAATGGGATAATAATGCTCAGCTCACCAGCAAATGGCCCAGGGCAAAGTTGGCTGTCAAATCTTGTCCCATTGTGAGCGTGTTTGGGAGGTTGGCGGCAAGATCCTGGTTTCTGGATGGTCGGTGGCAGCATCCTGGCAGGTCCTCGTTTCTGAGGGTGCTCAGGAGGTTGGTGGCAGGAGTAACTTGTGCTGCAAACTCCTCCTTCCCTCCCCAGGCAGGGAGAGGCTCTGGGCATCGGAAGAGCTTTCTCGCTAGCTGCAGAGATTGGGAATTTCGGCAAAATCCTGAAAACCCGAAACTGGAGAGGGCAGCAAGTGTGAGTAAGCACTGGGAAGAATCACAGAATCATTTGGGTTGGAAGGGACCTTGAAGCTCATCTTGTCACACCCCCTGCCCTGGGCAGGGACACCTCCCACTGTCCCAGGTGGCTCCCACCTGCCCTTGGACACTTCCAGGGATGGGGCAGCCACAGCTTCTCTGGGCACCCTGTGCCAGGGCCTCCCCACCCTCACAGCCAGCAATCCCTTCCCAATATCCCATCTCTCCCTGCCCTCTGGCAGTGGGAAGCCATTCCCTGTGTCCTAGCACCCTGTGTGCTGTTTGCAGTGCTGGGTTTGCCTGTCCCTGTGTGAGCACACAGCTGTGTGTTACCATCAGCTTTTGGGAGCAGGAGGGACTATGAACGTTGAAGTCCCACCTTGAAAGAGCCAGTTTTGGTGTTGTCAGGCACTGGCTGTGACACAAACAGGGCTGTGGCATCATCTTAGGGATGGGGCTGGAGCAACCTGGGATAGTGGAAAGTGTCCCTGCCCACGGCAGGGGCTGGAATGAGATGGGCTTTAAGGTCCCTCCCAACTCAAATCATTCTATGGTTCTGTGATTCTGTGCCATGGGAGAATGAGAAATACTTGGAAAGGCAGGAGCAGAGCCTTCTCTGCCTCTGTGCCAAGGCTGTGCATCAGCAAATGCTCTCAAAAGGGCAAGATCTCCTGTTTGCCATTGGTAAGGCTTGGGAGCAGGGACATGGATGAGGCACCTCCAAGAGAGGGGTTGGGAATACAGCCTGTATTTTGGACAGTCTGGCTTTGAAGGCATCAGTCGATGGAGCAGCTGCTGTTTTCCTTCCCCCATTGTGGCTGTGGTTAATCACTGTGACTCACTTCTGAATTGAATTCTCTGCCTGTAGCTTTAAGCCTCTGGATCTTCCTTTGCCATCCTCCACTGGATTAAAGAGCCTTTGAGTGTCCAGTAGTTTCCTTCCCGGAAAGTGCTTAAGTGCTGTTATCAGGTCACCTTTTAGCTTCTCTCTGGAGGAGATGCAGATCATGTGTCTTCAACCCCACTCCATTTGTCCTGGCTGTTGACATCATTTTAGGCCCTTCTTTACAACTGCTCTCACTCTTCAGGCTTGTGCCTTTCTCTGAACTCCCTTGGGATGGTTTTGCACTGGGGAAATAATCCTGCCTTCCCTTAGTTGCAGTGTGGGCCAGTTCCCTCCTGGAATTGCAGAAGGCCCATGTGTGATCACATGTGTGATTAATGTTGGTGTTGAGTCCCAGCACCATGACTAGAACTTTGGCACTGACTGGAGGCTGCAGGTTTGATGAACAGTTACTATTTTTGGACATATCCCATCAGCCTTATGGATGAGTGGAGCAGGAAGAGTTGGATCTGGTGTGTTAGGACACAAAAAATGAAGTTTTGTTTTTTTATTCCCCTCTGTGTGAAGCTGGCTGCCCTTGTGCCAGCACCTCTCCTCTCCTCTGGGAGCTGTGGTAGGAACATGAGAATTCTAGGAACTTGCTGGACATGGTTATCTCGGGATGTGGAGCTAAAACCATCAGAATCCTTCAGCAGACCTGCTCTTGGGGCAGTGACAGTTTAAATTGTCAGTTCTGAGGGAAAAATAGCTGGTGCCTGAATTGCAGGGATAGAGGAGGAGCTGCAGGGGGGTGGTGCAGAGCAGGTACACCTGAGGTGTTACAAAGGCAGGTGTAAACATCAGCGTTGTTCCTGGTTCTTTCCCTTCTCTGCACATCTTTTCAGTGAAAATCCCTCTGGTTCTGCTGATTCTCCTCCTTTGTTCACACTGGTTTTGTAGAAATACTCCCTCTCTCTGAAAAAAATCACACACCCCTGGAAGTGGGATAGTGGGAGGTGTCCCTGCCTGTGGCAGGGGGTGGGATGGGATGAGCTTTAAGGTCCTTTCCAACCCAAACCGTTCTGGGATTCTGGGATTCTATAAAAGTGAAAAATCAGTACTTTGACAACACTCAGGGCAGGGGATGGACACATGAGAAAGGCTGGGGATGAACCAGGAGCCTTGATAATGAGAGTGAGCTACTCTCCTTCAGCCCAGGACCCTTCTCTGGGGTTGCAGGCACTGCCTGGGCCAGATTTCAGACGTTGGATGGCTTTCCTTTGGGCTTCCAGGGCAGCCAGGACCCATGTCAACCCTGGATCCCAGGATCCCTGACCTGCCTCCTCCTCTGCTGCCACCACCATGGCCCCATCCAGGCTGGGGTGGGCTTCCCTGTCTGCAGAGCTCAAGCAGAGGCACAAAGGTACAGAGCTGTTGGCTTTGTAAGTGTCTGAACAAAGACAAAACCCTGATGGCTGGGCAGGATGGTTCAAATCCTACAAAACCTCTGTCCCAGGAGGGACAGCACTCACTGACACATGGTCCACCTACAGGAGCCCGGTCCTGCTGTGCTGCTGTGCTGAACTTCCTGGTGTCTGTGTCCTTCTCAAGGGATATGGGGACTCTGAGCTTCACATGCCCTGTTGACTCTTTCCCTACATGGATGATCTGTCTCCATCATCAAGGAGAACTTCCCTCAGCTGGAGGGAGCTCAGATCCATACCTCCCTTAGCCAGGGATTTGTTCCTGCTCCAGCTGGAGTTATACTTGGGTCTGCATGAACCTCCAAGCAGGCACCACTTGTTGTCCTCCTTTTCCATGCTTGGCCCTGTTTTCTGCAGGAATCTCCTCCTCCACAGGTTCTCCAGCACCCATTTCAGGTATTTCATGGGTTTCAGGTGAAGCCAGGCCAGCAAAGCTCTCCTAAACGATATGTAGGAAGGCAGATAACTCCATCCTCTCCTAGTCTCTGCTTGTCTCGTGGGAAAGCCCCCTCTTTAAATAACAGGCTGAGTGTTTTTAGGTTCCAGAGTGGTTTTGCAAAGAATTGCATCAAGGACTCTTAATGCTTGACCTTTCCCATCTCCCTGCAATCTCTGAGTGTGAGGCTCGGGCTGTGAAGTGCCTGGAAACGTTCCCGACCCCAGAGGGCCTGTTCTTGGCAGAGATCAGAGCAGCAGCTGCATCCCGAGGGACCTGCCCTGCCATCCCCCACTGCTTGGGATGGCATTCAGGGAGACCTGGGCACCCCGGGCATGGCTGGTGTTGGTGAGAAGTGCAGTCACACCTCCACACATGGTTCTGCCTCTGTGCTGCTCCCACACCAGGAGTGGGGGGGTGTGCTGCTGCCTGGGGTCTGTAAGTCCCTCTGGCCAAAGCCAGGTGAGCACAGTGGCCCCAGAAATGAGGACAATGTGAGCTGGAGGAGGCAGAAGGTACCCTGGGGCTGGGCAGACCTGAGGAATACTGTCCAGCTCCCTGACAGGAGGGGGAGACAGGGGGTCAGGGTCTGCTCCCAAGGACAAAGGGACAGGGGTAGAGCAAGTGGTCTCAAGCTGTGCCAGGAGAGCTTTAGGTTGGACATCAGGAGGAATTTCTCCCTGGAAAGGGTGGTCAGGACTTGGAAGAGGCTGCCCAGGGAGGTTTGGAGTCCCATCCCTGGAGGTGTCCAAGGAATGACTTGATATCCCTCAGTGCTCTGGGCTGGGGGATGAGGTGGGGATGGGGCACAGCTTGGACTCGATGATCCTGGAGAGCGTTTCCAGCCTTAGAGATTCTGTGATTCTGGGACTTCCAAGTGCAGGAGCAGCTCAGAGCAGCCCCGTGCAGGGAGTGGGGTCTGTGTGGGGTCACCTCCCTGCAGAAGGTCCTGCACAGAGCTGGGGGTCCCATGCCCAGTGTGGCCACACCAACCCAGCTCAGATCCCCCCTCGGAGTTGGGGGATTGTTGGAGCTGGTCACAACACTGACACCTGCGTGAAGGAGCTCTTCAGGTGGTGGGATGAGGTGGGATAAGGGCTGGTGTCAGGAGCTGGAGCTAAAATCCCTGGGGCTTGAGGAACAGGAGCTGGCTGCTGTGCCAAGGGTGTGGCAGGTCTGATGTCACCAGGAGGTTCAGCTGCCAGATCTTGCATTTTCTTGATCAGCTGTGAGCTTGAAACAGGATTAAATCCAGTTGGCCTTCCTGTGTCTGTTTCAGGAGTCAGAGAACACAGTCGTGTCCTGTGGGCCAGGCAGGGATGCTGCCTGAGGGGCAGGTTTGGTGTCTCCTGCATGACCATGGCACCCACTGGAGGTCAGGGACAGGCTGTGGCTCCATCCCCTGCCCTGCAGAGAGCACATGGGGCCTTGGCAGTGCTGGAGGGTGGTTGGACTCCATGGCCTTAGAGAGCTTTTCCAACTGTAATGATTCCATGATTCCATGACTTCATGCCAAGAGGGCACTTACATGGCCTGGGACACTGGGCCTCACCCTGCAGGGGGATCTGGTGGTTCAAACACAGCTCTGCTTCAAATGCAGCTTTGTGAGGGAGGTGACTGAGCTGTGGCCTGGGGCTGGTGTGTCACAGAAACCAGAATAAGCACAAAGTAACAGGGAAAAAAAAATTTAAAAAAGAGTTTTTAAAATTTAAATTAGTTATATTTCTTTTCATGTTGAGGGGCTGCATTTTCTTTTCCTCATTTTCTGTTCCTCTTAGAAGCATGTACTGCTGAAGTGGTTGTTTTGTGCTTGTTTCTTTAATTAGTTTCTTAGCAGTTTCCCTGCTTTCCTATAGAGACTTGTTCTTCTTCTGAAGTTCATTTCATAAAGTTGGGCCTTAAGTGCTCAGCCACACTGAAAGGCAGTGCTGAAGTGAAAGGAAGAGGTTTGCTGTAGGAATGATGCAGAGACATTTGCTGAGCCACAAAGTCCATTTGCTGATGAACTGGGTCTCCCAGTAAGATCCAAGGACCTTTGATTTGACCTTACAGGTCACAGGGCCATGAGGATGATTCCAGAGGGCTGGAGCACCTCCCCTGTGGGGAAAGGCTGAGAGACTTGGGATTGTTCAGCCTGGAGGAGAGAAGCCTTAAAGCCCCTTCCAGTGCCCAAAGGGGCTCCAGGAGAGCTGGAGAGGGACTGGGGACAAGGGATGGAGGGACAGGACACAGGGAATGGCTTCCCAGTGGGTTAGATGGGATATTGGGAAGGAAGTCTTGGCTTTGAGGTCCTGGCACAGGGTGCCCAGAGAAGCTGTGGCTGCCCCATCCCTGGGAGTGTCCAAAGGCAGGTTGGAGCCACCTGGGACAGTGGGAGGTGTCCCTGCCCAGGGCAGGGGTGGGAGTGAATGGGCTTTAAGGCCCCTTCCAACTTAAACCATTCCATTATTTTATTAATCTCTATCTCATATTCAGAGTTTGCAGGTTGAACTTAGTGGGACTTCGGCTCCTCAAGCAGTTAAATGCTTCATCAAACCTTCCCTTTGGCTGGAGCATGAGGCTAATTTTATCCTGCTTCCTTTGGAAATGTCAGCTTGTGTGTACAAGAATTTTACAGCAACTTTGTGCCTTGAAAACTGAGATCACTTTTTAATGCTAACAAGGAATCAATTTGTTTTGAATGTGCAAAGATTTTATGCCACCAAGAGAGAAGGTTTTTTAACATGGATATAATAAGCCTATGGTATGTCAATGCTTTGAATAATCCATGGATTTCATATTGCCCTGCCTCAGAAAAGATGCTGGAGTAAAGGAAAAGCTTGGGAGAAAGGCAGCCAGGGTGATCAGAGGAACACAGCAGGTCTTGGCTGGGGAAGGAGCCATGGAGAGGTTTATATTTTTGGGCAGGGGGTCTCTGAGCAGTGTGTGAGGCAGGGGAGCACAGAGGAATCAATCATTATTTGTAACCCTGGTAGCACTCAGTAAAAATGGTGAAGCTTCATGACCCATGTATGACTTGTGGAGAACTTTGCCCCAGGATGCTGTGGCAGTCAAAGTAGAGAGTGAGTGTAAAGAGAGCACAGGTGAAGTGGCTTTCTGAGATCCATTGTGGCCATGAAGTGGGTGGTTCATGTGCAATCCCACTTCTCAATCCCTTTGGCAAAGTGGCAGGGCTGTCACACTCCTGCTCTGCTTCCCCTGCTCCTGGAGGCTGCTGGCAGGGACAGGATGAAAGCCACGATGGTCTTTGTACTGGTTCAATGTGCCAGTCCTTGTATAAAAAAAGAATTTTTAAAAGGCTTCACAGGAGCAGCTAAGACCCAGATTCAGAGCTGCTTAGGTGTTGCAGAAACAGGGATTTAACTTCTAGAAGCTTAAGATTTCTTTCTATTTCTCATCTGTCTTTCTTTTTAATGGTTTTCAAATATTACAGCAGAGCATCCCACAGATGGTGTTTTTCTGAAGGGTTTATTGTCTGAGTCTGTGTGAAAATCCACAGAACATTGGGGTCACTGCCTGGTCTCCAAGGACAGACAGACCATGCAGCTGCTTGGTAGAATCATGGAGTGGGTTGGGTTGGAAGGGACCTTTAAGGGTCATCTAATCCACCCCCTGCCATGAACAGGGACACCTTCCACTATCCCTCCCAGGTTACTCCAAGCTCCATCCAGCACTTTCAGGGATGGGGCAGCCCATGGCAGTCCTACAGATCTCATGAGTATCAAAAATCATTGCAGATGTTCTGAAACAGTAGGAAATCTATTTAAGTGAAAGCTGCCACTGTTGTTCAAATTGTCTTCCTGCTTCCCTGTGCTCTGCTCTGTCTGCTGGAGGCTTTGCTGGGAGTGGGGTGGGAACAGTAACTCTCCTTTGAGCTCGCTCTGAGCCCAGGCCTGGCTGTCACCTCCCAGGGATTGTGGTCAGGACATGGGATGTTACCAGGCCACAGGAGCAGGATGGTGACAAGTGTCTGCCCCAGCTTTCCATCCTCTCCCGGTGTGTGCTGGGATCAGAGTCACTCCAACTGGGCCACCTGGCACCATTAGATGCTGTCCTGCTGTCCTGGCTTTGGCTGGGATGGAACAGATTCTCCTAGGAGCTGGTCCAGGGCTGTGTGTTAGATTCAGTGGGGGAACAACACTGATGACACTGATGTTTTGGTTGGTACCAAGCTGGGCTTTTAAATCCAGGACTTTTCAGTGTCCCAGGCAGATGCACAAGAAGCTGGGAGGGACCATGGCGAGGGAAGGCGACCCAAAGTGGCCAGAGGGATGTTCCACACCATAGAATGTTTTGTTCAGTGTATAAACTGGGGAAGTGGTGAAATCTCCATCCCTGCCAGTGTTCAATGTGTAGATGTGGTGATTAGGGACATGGTTTTGGTGGTGGCCTTGGCAATGTTTGGTTAATTAAATTGATGGTTGTACTCAATGACCTTGGAGATCTTTTCCAACCTTAATGATTCTGTGATTCTACATATTGTGCATCACTTGTTTTTCTTGGTTATTTTTTATGGGTCCTCATTCTCTTTCCCATCCCTCCAGGGAGTCAAGGAAGGAACTTAATTGCTGGATGGGGTTAAACCACAATATCTGTGTGTGCCAGCTTGGCCTGAAGATCACCTAAGTCAGAGTGATCCTCCTGAAGCCTTCACACACCTACTGCCAGATGATGACAGAAAGTAACAGGTTGGCAAAGCCAACCAGCCAACCCAGTCCCACTCCCAGCAATGTCTGGATGATTATTCCCCCCAGCTTCTGCTCCACCATCACCCCCCTCCCAGCCCTCAACAATCCCAATCCCCCTCAACAAAATGAGTGTGGAGACACCAGGTACCTGTTTGGGCTGATGGACTGTGCTCTGGAGCCAGGCTGGGAGAGCTGGGGGTGTTCACCTGGAGAAGGGAAGGATCCAGAGAGACCTTGGAGCCCCTTCCAGAGCCTACAGGGGCTCCAGGAGAGCTGGAGAGGGACTGGGAACAAGGAATGGAGGGACAGGACACAGGGAATGGCTTCCCAGTGCCAGAGGGCAGGAAGAGATGGGATATTGGGAAGGGATTGTTGGCTGGGAGGGTGGGGCCCTGACACAGGGTGCCCAGAGAAGCTGTGGCTGCCCCTGGATCCCTGGGAGTGTCCAAGGGCAGGTTGGAGCAACCTGGGATAGTGGGAATGCTCATGGCAGGAGGTGGGACTGGATGAGCTTTAAGGCCCCTTCCACCCCAAACCATCCCATGATTCTGTGGTTCTATGACTTCTCATCCGTGCCCTTGGCAGGGGGAACCACAGAGCTCATGTGCAGGATCCAGTGACATCCTGGGGACCCTGGAATCCCATCCATCCACCTCACAGACACCATCTCAAGGAGCTTTTTGTTCTCCTGCTGTTTGTCCTTCCTTACATTGCTGCCTTGGAGCATCTGTGGGTCTGCTTACGAAATGTTCTAAAGTGAATTTGAAAAGAAACCTCTTTGATAAAAAGATGGGACCCTCAAGTGCTGATTTTCTGCCTGTTTACCTCTTCTTCCAAGAGGCAGTTGACCTGCAGCCCTAAGAACCTGTTGTAGCAGTTTGCAGATCACAGGTCCTTGATGTCCCTGCACTGTTTGATATCAGTTTTTCTCTCCTTGCCTTCCAACTGCAACCTTTTCAACTCCTTCGCAAAGAACTTGTAATAAGAGCACTTCAGAAATCATTGTTTATTCAATATTTATGACAAACCTTGGAATGCAAATTAGGTTTCAAAAAATTAGCACACAGGTGGTTACTTTGTTATTACACAATTTCTAAATTGCCTTCTTGGAACCCTTATTTTTCATGGTTTCCTTGCAAAGCTCTGATGTCTGAGAGTTCTGTACTTCACTTTTCTCTGTGAATCTACTTACATCTCTTTCCTTAGTTCCTCCAGCAGGAATAAGAGTTGTCCCCTGACCTTGACTTGCCACAGTGGAATCACAGGATGGTTTGGGTGGGAAGGGACCTTATTGGAAGGGACCTTAAAGCTCATCCCATTCCACCCACGGGCAGGGACACCTCCCACTCTCCCAGGTGGCTCCAACCTGCCCTTGGACACTTCCAGGGATCCAGGGGCAGCCACAGCTTCTCTGGGCACCCTGTGCCAGGGCCTCCCCACCCTCCCAGCCAACAATTCCCTCCCAATCTCCCATCTCTCCCTGCCCTCTGGCACTGGGAAGCCATTCCCTGTGTCCTGTCCCTCCATTCCTTGTTCCCAGTCCCTCTCCAGCTCTCCTGGAGCCCCTTTAGGCTCTGAAAGGGGCTCCAAGGTCTCCCTGAATCCTTCCCTTCTCCAGGTGAACACCCCCAGCTCTCCCAGCCTGGCTCCAGAGCAGAGGGGGTCCAGGTCTTGGAGCACCAAGACGTCCTGCTGCTCTTGGAGTACCCCAGGATGAGGTAACGAGTCTGCCATAGCCAGTGAAATGTTATTTGGATCCAAAATGTCCTGGGCTTTAGGTCATCTGTGTAAGTAATCTCAGTGAGTTCTTTGTCTAGCCATCACTCCCTCAACCCCCAGGCCCAGGAAAGGATGTTGTGCCTTCCTTTCACCTCCCTGGTCTCTTGCCAGGACCTACCACCTCCTGTGACACCAGCAGGCTTCTGGTTCTCTGCTCCTTGTCCACGCACACACACACACCAGGTTCAGCAGAAACACTTCCTTCAGGGCTTCCTGAGGGATCACTTCCCCATGGAGATGAATGCTGTGATGCCATTGTTTGCATTCCCCAAAGCAGCTCTCCCATCAGTGACAGGTAAGTTAAGAGATGCTCATCTCTCTGTCCCTGCACAGACCCTCCTGTGCCAGTCCCCACAGATGTCCAGCCTGTCACTGTCCCCAGCAAAAACAGCAGCTGCTGTGTTTAGCCTAACAATTAAGCAAGGAAAAACTGTGTTTGTAGCACCAAAACTTTGCTGCCCTCTGGGTTTCTCTTCTCTGGCAGCTGGAGCACAAACCAGATCATCAAGATTTAATTCAGCCTGTGGCTTGAGCATTATCTCTGCAGCTTGTCCTGCAGCCCTTTCCCTTCTCCACAAGCCATCTGCCACCCCTGTGTGATCTCAGCATGGATCACATTCCAGCTGACTGGATGTGATGGAGTTCTTGTCCCAGCAGGAGCCATATCTCGCTGTCTTTTGTTGCTTGAACATGTATTTGGTTCATCAGGTGTGATGTCCCCTGTCCCCAGCCCCCTGCCCAGCCATCCCTGGGCAGAGCCAGCTCTCATGTGGCTCTGCAGTGTGGGTGGAGGTGTCCTGGATGGGAGCTCTGAACACCTCCCTCTGGCCTTTCCCAAGCTGGGATAACATCCTGTCACTCCCCCAGACTTGACTGAACTCATTTGCAGTTGGTTCCTGACACACTGTGCTGCTGTGTCCCTGTTTCCTGCAGTGCAGGAGTGTTCCAGAGCACCCCAGGCTGCTTGCAGGGATTCTGTGCTGGAGAGCTTTATCCCTTTCCCTTGCCGTGGAGCAAAACCCTTTTGGGAAGCCTGAAGGCTCATCTGCCAGGGAGAATCACGGAATATCCTGGGTTGGGAGTGACCTACAAGGATCATCGGGCCACCTCCTGGTTCTGCACAGACACCCCAACATTCCCACCCTGTAGTTTCATGTTCCGCCTCAGAGTCCTTCCCTTGCCCTGGGTCTCCAAGGAAGTGACTTTCCAGGGCCTAAAGGGGCTCCAGGAGCTGGAAAACAACTTTGTACAAGGGTGTGGAATGACAGGACACAGGGAATGGCTTCCCACTGCCAGAGGGCATTGGGATATTGGGAAGGAATTATTCCCTGTGAGGCCCTGGCACAGGGTGCCCAGAGAAGCTGTGGCTGCCCCATCCCTGGGAGTGTCCAAGGCCAGGTTGGAGCCACCTGGGACAGTGGGAGGTGTCCCTGCTCATGGCAGGGGGTAGAACTGGATGGTGTTTAAGGTCCCTTCCAAACCATTCCTTGGTTCCATGGTGATTCTATGATGTGGCCCCCATGGATGGTGGGGCAACCTTGGCAACAGGGAAGAAGAGCTCCCTGGAAAACTGCAGAAGCCAAGGGGATGCATTCTCTCTCTGCTGGTGGATCTCAGCATGGGGACAGCCCTCTCCCTGTGTTGCCACAGGCAGATCCTTCCTGCTGCCACTGACCCGTGTCCTGGCTCGGCTCAGGGCTGGCTCCAGGAGAGCTGTGCTGGCACAGAATCCCAGGAGAGCAGCAGCAGTACCAGGCACATATTAATCCGAACAGGAGGAGGCAGAACCATTGTTTACCCTGCTTTTGTTAATCAGTTTGTTTCCCTTCGTGATCCCAAAATGAAATTAAAAGGCTCTGTTTACATTGCTGAATTATCATCTGCTCCAGCAGGTAAAGCACTTTGGCAGAGAATTAATGGAGCCACGGACAGATTTGTGTCAAAAATATGTGCATATTTTCCCACCAAAGGATTTGTTTGAACTGAGCTGGAATCTCATGCCTTTGTGTTTAAATAAAACATCATCCACCAACCACCCACACATGCTGCTGGGATGCTGTGGCCCTGAAACAAGTTCACCTTTAAAACAGCTGAGCTGAAGGCTTTTCCCTTGCTCAATTCAAAGGTGATTTTCCAGGACCAAAGGTACCCTTGGAGCGCAGCTTAAGGATTCAGAATCTTCTTGAAGGAAACAGCTAACCCCGATGCCAGAGAATGACAAGAGTGTGCACAGGGCTGGGCTTTGTCCTCGAGATCTTGTGCTAAATTGTGCTGGGAGCACAGTGCGTATTTCTGTCTCAACAGTAAAAGCCAACTTATTTTCTCTGGTGCTGCAACCCAGCACAGAATGGGGCCTTTGCACGTGCCTCAGAAGGCTGAAAAAAATCCAATTCTGATCATTTTTGCTCCAGCAGCACTAAATTTATAACCCAGCACAAGGAAGACAAGATCTAAAAACCAATTTAGCAAAAAATAGCCTTTGCAACTAAAAATTAATGCTTCGAAAGGCCTAAATGAAGCTTGAAAATAGCTTTTTTTCTTCTGCAGCCGATGATTCACGTGCCTATTTGCAAACAATTCAAATGCAGTAAATTGAGAGGAAATATAAATCAGGTTCCTAAGTGAAGCTGCATAAATCCAATAAATGATTGATGAGTGAATCCAGTTTTAACATGCTGTTGTCTGTCTCCAGTGCTGAGGCAGAAGATAGTGGTCCCTTCACCTCTTAGGGCTGTGGCCAATGGAGCAACTTGAACAACCTCTGATCCCCACTCAAGGTCAGATGCAGCTTTCCCTTTCCACCTGGCCAAGCTTCCCAGAAAGAGAACTGCACAACAAGGCTGTGCTTACCCAAGGACCTGGCACAGATCCTGGTGGTGTGTCCCCCAGGGAGGAGGAGGAGGGAACAGACTCAGCAGCTGTGCTGTACAAGAGCTTCCAGTGCAGCCCTGCAGAGGGTTCAGTGGCCCCCAAGAAACATGGCCATCAAGTTTAGACAAGGGCATGGGGTGACAGAACAAGGGGGAAGGGGCTTAAACTGAGAGAGAGTGCATTTGGATTAGATGTTAGGAAGAACTCCTTCCTTATGAGGATGGGGAGGCCCTGGTGTAGGTTGTCCAGAGAAGCTGTGGCTGCCCCATCCCTGGAAGTGTCCAAGGCCAGACTGGAGCCACCTGGGAGAGTGGGAGGTGTCCCTGCCCATGGCAGGGGGTGCGACTGGGTGAGCTTTAATGTCCCTTCCAACTCAAACCATTCCATGATTCTATGGTTCTGTGGATGCTGCAGTGAGTCAGGAGCCTCTTCCTGGTTCCAGGGCAAAGGAGCAGATGTGTTTGGCAAACGCTGGCTCTGCAGTAGGACCATGGCATGTTCCTCCACTCCTGTGGCAGCTCTGGGGCTGGCCATGCCCTGGGGTGAAGCTGTGGGCCCCATTGTGCTGTCTCTGTGCACAGGGATGTGTGTCCTGCTGGCTCAGGGCAGCTCTCAGAGCACAACTGCCCTGCAGCTGGAAAGGTGGCTGGAGCTGAGGATGGGCATGAAGGGCAGTGCAGAGACCTATGGCCAAACCTTTGCTTGGAGGTGCAGGGGATAACCAGTGCCTGGGAGCTGGTCAGCACGAAGGGGGTTGTGGCCAGAACACCTCTGTCATACATAGTTCTTGGTCCCAGAATCACAGGATCATTTCTTGGAAACTATCTGCAGGATCATCGAGTCCAAGCTGTGCCCAATCCCCACTTTTTCCCCCAGCCCAGGGCATTGAGTGCCACCTCCAGTCCTTCCTTGGACACCTCCAGGTATGGAGACTCCACCATCTCCCTGGGCAGCTCCTTCCAAGGCCTGACCTCCCTTTCCAGGAAGAAATTCCTCCTGATCTCCAACCTGACTCTTTCCTGGCACAACTTGAGGCTGTTTCCTCTCTTCTTGTCCCTTGTTCTCTGTGTGCAGAGCCTAACTCCTCTGGCTCCTTCCTCCTGTCAGGGAGTTGGAGGAGCCAGAAGGTCCTCCCTGAGCCTCCTTTTCTCCAGGCTGAGCCCCCCCAGCTCCCTCAGCCCCTCCTGGTGCCTCAGCCCCTTCCCCAGCTCCGTTCCCTTCCCTGGACACGCTCCAGCCTCTCAGTGTTTGTCACGTCATGAGAAGCCCAGAACTGGACACAGCCATCAGGATGCCTCAGCAGGGCCTAAAGGTCTTCATTCCTTGTTCTCCTTGTGACCAGCAGCTCCAGTGTCCCTGTTTGGAGTGCTGGGAGAGGTGTTCTCCACCCTGGCTCTGCTCCTGCCATGGGGGCACCATGAGGGCACACCCTGCACGTCCAGAGCAGCAGGTTGTGAGCTGGGGGGTGGATATGAGCACCATCCTGCAGGGACTGAGGAGTCTTTTACACAGCAGCAGGTGTTTGCAAAGCCCTGAGGGAAGAGTGTCTGAGAAATGGCAATCTGGGTACTGGGTCCAGCTGCCAATGTCCTGCCTCCAGCATGGAGCAGACTCCACAATATCCCAAGTGCCCTGAAGGGCTGGTTGCTTGTCCTGCTGGCAGTGGCCACCTCTGCAGCACTGACAGGGTGCCATGTGGCACTTGATCTGGTGCTGCCCTGAGGGCCAGCACTGAAGAGCAGCTTTTTCTGTCCACAGAGTGATGGGTGCACTGGGAAAAGCACAAACCTCAGACAAGTCACTCTGCAGCCCTGTAGTTCTGGAGATGCCACCTTTCCCATTTTTCCAGAGGAACACTGGGCTCCTGGGGCCCATGTGGTGCAGGGCTGTGCCCCACTAGTCCTGCTGTGGGGTCAGAGCAGAGCAGATCATCCCCAAATAGACTTTGCATTTCATTGCCCTCATCCTGCCCCACCATCACGGGCTCCCCAAAATGGGATGGTTTGCTCAGGGAGGCAGCAGTGCAGCCAGCAATGGGATGCCAAGGTGCTGGGAAGAGCCTGAGCAAAATCCAGAGCTTTGTTCCCTGCTTTGCCGTGGGATCGAGAGGTTCAACCACTTTTTCTGCACCTGACAGGTCAAGGCAGCTCTAGCTCCTGCTTCCAGGCAGCTTGGCATAAATCAGCATCAGAGGAACGAGGTGACTTGTCTCCACTCCAGGTAGTCCCTGTTAGGATTTGGCTCTGACATAGTTTTCATGAAAAATTTATTTTGTGAGAAAATGGATTTTCAATCAAACCAGGCATTTCTGCATGAAATATTGTTTGCATTGACATTTTCCCATTTTTTTTCAATGATACAGTTCCCTTCCTTCCTTCTCCCACCTTCTTCCAAAGAGACAAGCACAAAAATAATTCAGAAGCAGTGTTAATTTTTCAGTGAAACTGTCTGGCTTTGGGTAACAGAAGAACTGAATATTTTTGAAAAAAAAACCCCAACAAATATTTTTCCTCAAAACTGAGGAAAAAATCAGTTTTCAGAAATTAAACCAATCCACTGTTAATGGAGTGGGGTATCAGAACTATCTCAAAAGCTTGCAGAGAGAAATTGTGGGCTGTAAGCAGCCAGGCCGTTGTGTCCCACCCACGGGGGGAGTGGGGACAGCAGTGACAGTGCCCTCAGGTGGCTCCTCTTCCTCAGGACCCAAAGCCCAGGATGTCCTGCTCTGTGATGGAATTCCCTGTGTCCATCCTCCTGCTCTCAGCCAGCTCTGAGTGGATCCTAATGAGGCTGCACCAAGCACCTCATTAATCTCCTGTGGTGACAAAGGGAGTGTTGGGCAGAGCAAGGAGGGGGCAGCTCTGGGCTCTCAGGGGACTCCAGCTCTGTCATGGAGCTGATTTTGCACCCCCTGTGGGTGCTGCTGCTGGGGATGCTGCCAGCCCCTGCTGCCCTGGATTCCTTTTCCCTCTGCCCTATTTCTGCCTGGCCTGTTGTCAGGCTGAGGGAGACTCAGCTTTCCTAAGTTCCATGTGACAAAAATTTACACAGGCAAAGGCTTTTCCTCACCAAGCCCTGGGAGATTGGCCCTGGATCTTCTGGGGCACAAGTGAGCACTCGAGTGCAGGTCCTGCCTGCCTGGCAGAGCTCAGGATCAGGATGGGGAGCCCCAGGTCACCTGGTGGGTTCAGCTGGAGAAGAGGAGACTGAGAGCAGAGCTCAGCAGGTTTTGCATCTTCCTCATGAGGGGCAGCTCCATCTCTCCTCCCTGTGACAGTGCCAGGAGCCCAGGGAATGGGCTGGAGTTGTGTCAGGGCAGGGGCAGGGGGGATCTCAGGCCAAGGCTCTTCTTTGCCCAGAGGGGGGTTGGGCACTGCCCAGGCTCCCCAGGGCAGTGGGCACAGCCCCAAGGCTGCCAGAGCTGCAGGAGGGGTGGGATGATCCTCTGGGGACAGGGGGGACTCTTGGGGATGGGGCTGTGCAGGGCCAGGGGTTGGATGGATGATCCTCGGGGGGCCCTTCCAAGTGAGGATATTCTATGATTCTGTGATTCTATGCTCTCATAACCTGTGATTCCACAACAGGCCTGAGCTGGATATTCATCCTCACTCCCTGATCCAGCTGGGAGCAAAGGGTGCTGGTGCAAGGGAGGGGCTGAGGCAGTGGCTGTAGGATCAGGTGAAGCTGTCGAGGCCCTGCACGCTGCCTCCAGCACGGGGGATGCTGCTGGCTGCCCTTCCAAGGAGCAGAGCTAATTCCAGAGGGGCCTCAGTGAGGTTCACCCTGCCAGCTGTGGCTGGCAGCTGGCTGGGCACACAGCCTTGGGAAACTCGTGCTATTTTCCAGCTCTTGCTCTTTTGCAGGACTAGCAGAATTTCTCAGTGTAGAGACATTTGTCAATTTGCATAATTAAAGCACTGCAAACTCATCCAGATTCACAGATCCCTGCGCTGGCTCCCTGGAGACTCACCACTTCTCTCCCATGAATTATTTATTGGCAGTGCTGTTTCTAACAGACCCCTTTGTCTGCTGCAGTTTGCTCCACATTCCAGCTCTCTCGAGGTAGAGACGATGCTGGTCCTCTGAGGCAGAGCTGGGGAAAGGGACAGCTCCATTTCCCACAGCCCTTCCTGCTTCACTCTCCCTGTCAGGTGAGAACAAGGGAAATTCCTTGAGACTATGGGAATGCTGAAGGAATTCAGTCCAAGGTTGGACTCGATGGTCTTGAAAGTCTTTTCCAACCTCAGTGGTTCTGAAATGGCTGTGGCAGCAGCACAGGCTCCTGTGGAGGGGTCTGTGGCCCCACACTGCTCCATGTCAGGGTGCCTGGAACCTCTGCCCTGGGTGCTTCCCAAGGTATCCCTGAAGACTGTGCATGGGACAGGTGGGAATGCCTCTCCATCCCTGTGTGCTCTGTGATGGGAACTGGGGAGGCCCCACCTCAAATGGTGTGTCCATTTCTGGGCCCCTCATGACAAGAAAGACATTGAGGGGCTGGAGTGTACCCAGGAAAGGAGCTGGGAAAGGGCTGGAGCCCCAGGAGGGGCTGAGGGAGCTGGGGGGGCTCAGCCTGGAGAAAAGGAGGCTCAGGGGGCACCTGGAATTCTCTGCAACTCCCTGACGGAGGGAGGGGGTTGTGCTCTGCTCCCAGGAAACAAGGGACAGGAGGAGAGGAAACACAATAACATGTGTCAGGGGAGGTTTAAGTTAGAAATAAGGGAAAATTTATTTGTGGAAAAGATGGTCAGGCACTGGCACAGCTGCCCAGGGAAGTAGGGGCATCCCCATTGCTGGAGGGATTTAAAAGCTGTATGGATGTGGCACCTGGGGACACGGGTCAGTGGTGACCGTGGCAGCGCTGGGGAATGTTGGACTGGATGATCTCAGAGGGCTTTTCCAACCTGAATGGTTCTGGGATTCCGTGATTCTGGGAAGCAAAGGGACAGTCTGAGTGGTTCCAGTGCAGGCAGGCACCTCAAGCTCTCCTGTGTGCTCCCCTTCTCATGGGCTTCTTTGCCTTTGGAGAGAGCACCCATGGACTGATTCTGACCACATTTCTCTGGTTCTGGCACAGAAAAAATAAGAGATAACAGAAAAAATAATGGATAACATGAGAGAGAAAGCCAGAGAGACGGGGGAAAGCAGGAGCAAGTGGTAAGTACATAGAAACCTCGCCTGTGTTTGCAGGCTCTCCCTGCTGGAGTCGAGTGTGTGCTTGTAAATCCCACATCAGAGGAATACAAATATTTGTGCTGTGGAAACACTTCCAATGAAGTCCTGGAGCTCCCCTTCTCAATTCCTTTTAGCCTCTCTGAGGCTTGTTCACTTCTCAGTCTGTGGGAGATGGCAAGGAAGCAGCTGCTTTTACACGAGCAAGGAATGACAGGACAAGAGGGAATTAAATTAAATTAAAATAGGAGACATCTAGATTAGATGTTGGGAAGGAATTCTTGGCTTGGTGAGGGGGGTTAGGCTCTGGCACAGGGTGCCCAGAGGAGCTGTGGCTGCCACTGGATCCATGGAAGTGTCCAAGGCCAGGTTGGAGCCACCTGGGACAGTGGGAGGTGTCCCTGCCCAGGGCAGGGGGTGCAGTGAGAACAGAGCAGCACCTTCCAGTCCCACATCCCCAAGTGTCACCCTGGAGCTGGAGCTGGTGAGGGAGTTTGGAGCTGCAAATTCAGCTCTAAAAAGTTGCAACCTGCCCAAATTACAGATGCCTGTACAGTTCTCATCTCCTCCCCACCCATGAATATGGATGTACAGCAACGTGGATTTTAATAACATAAGCACTTGCTATTCCATGCCCTGGAGCTGTGCCAGCCTCAGGTCTGCAACAGGAGGGAATGCCCCAAAAAAACAGCTGAGCTTTAGGATCCCTCCCCATCCAAACCACTGTGTGATTCTGTGGCTGAACTGGGAGCACTGGGGTTGGCAGTGGGTGGGAAATTCGTGGTGCTTTGCTGTCCATGACAGCGGGGCTGGGGGTCTCCTGCAGTGCTGGGAGTGGGGTCTCCAGGATATCCAGCTGAAAACTGAGTCCTGGGAGGCTGGAGGGTTGTTTTTGGTGAGCCCAGCTCTGGCTGTGCTCATCACAAGGTGTGATCACACCTGCAGTGCCAAGGCCCACAAGTATAATTTTCAGCTCCTGTCCCCTTCATTAAATCAGACGAGGCGAGAAATGGTACAATGCAGTTGGGGACTATTGTGAAAAACCTCTGCAAAGGATTTTTCACAGTGTGATGGAAGCTGGAATATTCATCTGGGCTTCTTAGTTTTGATTTTTATTTATTTATTTATTTTTCCCAGGGACTGCTGTTGCTGATGTATTATTTATACAGCAGGAAATTAGACTCTGAGGATTCAAGTATTCTTCAAATAAGCTTCCTAATTCTGTCAATTAAGAATGCACAGGCTGCTGGGGCTCTGGCTTGGGATGAGCCACAGAGGAGTGCAAGCTGCCCCTGGTCATTGCTCTGATGTGCTGCTACAGATATTTCAGCTGGAGGAAAAATATCTTGGTCCCAAAATCAAACGTGTGAGATGCTGGGAGGGTTATATAGAGAAGCTCTGGCTGATTCCAGTGGGACAAATAACTTCCCTGTGCTCTGACAGGGGAATGCTGAAGTGCTGGATGTGTGGTCGCTCTTTGTTCTGGTTTGTAGTGAAATCCTTGCTGCTACAAACGGCTGCCAGGGCTGGGGGACCATTATTAGGGAGGAGTTTGGGGTCATTTACTCCCTAATTAATGCAGTAATTCTTCATGTGCTCCCGGTGTAGTTCTAGAGCGAATGAGTTGATGTGTAATTGATATATAAAAGAGCATCTTCCCTTTATTGCCCTTCCTTAACCAGCAGGCATTTGGAAATCAGTTTGGAATTCTCCTCCTGCACATGGCATGGGGTTTTGTTCCCAGCCATGGAAGCAGGATTGGGCTCAGGGCTGCAGGACGGGCTGTTCCTACCTCCCAGGGGCAGGGAATGTCATGGGGCAGAGGAAGGAGGAAGCAGATTGTCTCCAAAATGCAGCTGGGCACGGGGCCAGCACCGTGCTGGGAAACAGAGTGTTCCCTTCTACCTGCAAAGGCTGAGCCTGGAGCATCTCAGAGCCAGAAAACGGCCCGGGGGGAGCTGGGGCTCAGGGGGTTCTCTCCCAGCAGCACAGTTCCCAAGGTTTGGTGCAGTTCTGCCCCAGGATGGCAGCACAGCAAGAGCTCAGTGCTCCCCTCGGTGCTGCTGGGGGACAGCAGAGACCTCCCCAGGACACCCCTTGGTCCCCTCTGGGCCGGACACTGTCCCCCCCTGCCCTGCAGGAGCTCCGTGCTCTCAGCTGAGGGAGCAGCTTTATGGCTGCAGCACAATGTTTCTTTTTTATCATTGCTCCGAATTTAATGTCCACTGCAAATGCAGATCTGTCTGTCTGGAGGAGGGAGAAATGCCTGCGCTGCCTGCTCTGCTCAGGAGCTGCTTCTGGAGGTCACAGACACATCAGTGCAGCCCCTGCCCGAGGCCTGGGGACAGGGGGACACTGCTGCTCTGGGTCAGGGTGACCCCTCTTCTCCTGGGGGGCAAATCCTTCAGTACCACATGCCAAGACCAGTCCAGGAAAGGATGGATCCCTGTGTGCCCCCAGGAGTGTGGGGCTGGCCCCTGTACACTACCCCTGTCCCCAAAACCTTGCAGGTGACACCACAGCAACTAACTCGCCTGTGGGAATGAGCTGGGGATCTCCAGTCACAGAGGAGGAGGAAAAATAATTTCCCTTGCTTTGTGTAACCCTTCATGGCATTGGAAATGTCTCCTTGTCACTCTCCTTTGTCAGCTAAACAAGGTTTCCCTCCCAGCCTTCTGCAGCACTATCCTTTGTGGAAAAGCTGCTGGGAGCATGGGTTTCATTTTTAAAGTGGAAAAAGATGAAATAATTCATCCATTTGAATTCACACAGCAGAACCACGAATCAACAGCTCCACAACACTGAGCTGCTGTAGGAAATGCCATGTGCTGGTTTAGGGCTTGGATTTGTGCCTGGGAAGATGGATGTGGGAAGTCTCCTCTTCCCAATTTCCCAAACCATGGGCCTGTCCCTGTGCAAGCAGCTTCCCGTGGGAAGCAGAGATGCTGGAAGGTGACTGTGACCTGCAATGCTGTGGTTGCTGGAGGATGAGTGTGCCCCCTCCCTGTTGCTGGAGGACGAGAGAACATCCCCAGCCCAGTCTCAGCTTCCCTGGAGCACCGTGCAGGATCAGCACTGGGAGCTCAGAACAGCTCCCATGACAAGGGTGTCCCATCCTCCTCACTCCTCTCTTTTGGGCCTGGCAATGCCCAGCCCCTCCCTTGGTGCTTTCCAGAATCTGGCTCTCAACCCCCCGTGCCTGGACCTTGCTTTCTCTTTCCTGCTCCCACAGGAGCCACTCTTGGCCTCCTCCATCTGGTGTGCACTGCTGCTCTGCCTCGTCCTCCCACACCTGCTGCTGAGTTTCTGGTGCCTTCCCTCAGTCCTTGGTGCTGGTTTCTGTCTCTGCTTCCCAGCAGAGCACATGGGCCAAGGGCAGCACATCCTGCCTTTGTGTGGCCACTGCCAACCCTCAGATAGGTGTGAGACCAACAAACTGAGGAATTGGGAGCAAAACTCAGCTCTGAACTGCACAGGCTTCCACCCATGTGCTGAGTTGGAAAAGCTGCCAGCAGGCACTTGCTCACAGGCTATTTCTGCTTTGAAGCAGCTCGTGAAATCTAAAGCACACGTGGCATTAGAGTTCTTCATGTCCTTCATGCTTGGGGGGGGGGGGAGAATAACTGCTTTTCTTTTCAGCTCTGGTGAATGCAGGGCTGAGCCTCTCCATCTGAAAATGCTGGGTTTGCTATGGAAACCAGGCCCTGTTGTGACAGCTCTGCTGTCCTCATCCAGGGAGGAATCAGAGACAAGGCTCCTGGGTGGGGAACAACGAGCAGGAGAGAGACACTGATCCTCTTCTGCAGCTCATTGGGGAATGTGTGGAGCAGCTCCTTGCTGGGCTGGTCTTGCTCCCAGTTTGGGAGGGCAGTGATGGAGAGGGGGGACTCCACACAGCAGGAATCTCACTCATTTCTAAACTGATCCTTTTCTCCTTCTTCTCAATCTTCTCTTTTAGTCCTTTCAGATAGGAATGTACAGAAATATCAGCCACAGTATTTTAAAGAGGCAGCACACTTAGAGAACTAGGATATCTGTCATTAGAAGTTTGGATTATTCCTGCTTTTCTACTTCTTGCCAGGAGGCAGAGCTCTGCAGGGACCTGCCAGCCCTCTCCTGGGGATGTGTGTGCTCCACAGAGGGCTGGGACTGAGAAGCAAGAGCTGGACAGTCCTGGAGGGCACTTGCCTGTCACTCTCAGACATCTCTGTCATGTGTGTGATGCTCAACAGGAATGTCCTGGAATGATCAGGATTGGAGGAATCCATCAGGAGTTTCCTTGCCCACATTCCTGACCCCCTGCCTCTGCTTCCAAGGCTCTCCATGGTGCAGCAGGGATCAGCAGAGCCAGGAGACATCAGGAGGAGGCTTTGTAAAGCACCGAGGCAGATAGAGGGGCAAAACCTACTGCCCTCAGAGTCCACACAAGTTCTCACTGGAGGAACTTGCAGGGGTGTCCCTTCAAAAGAAAAGAGGGATCAGCCCAATTGTCCAGTGACATTTATCTGAGCAGGCCTGAAGGACTGTGAACCTTTGCACCTTCCCAGACAGAGGAGTCCAGAGAATGTTTCTCTCAACACCTGCAGTTTCTCAGCTCAGCTGTGTCCCAGGCTCTGCAGCCCAGACTGAAGGGATGCCCTTCCCCAAACTACAGTGGTGAAATGCAAACACCTCTGGGGTGTGTGGTGCACACAAATCCATGCTTGCATCCCTTCAAGAGCAGGAAAAAGAATTTTATCATTACCTCCAGGACCTTTTTTTGGGGGTCTCTGGCCCTGCCATTCCCCACAGGAACACTCCTGCCAGTCCCCAGCACTGCTGCAACAGGCAGGAGAGCCTGTGCTGCTCCTGTGCCTGACACCAAGCCTGTAAATCACCCACCCTCCTGCCTGCCCTCCCCAGGAGTGCTTAAATCAACGCTAAATGAGCTCCTTTAAGGAAATGTAGGCAATCAGTGGTGAGTTATTGCAAGGCACAGGGGCTTTCTTAAAAGCAATGAGCACTTATTGGTCATCTGGACTCCACAAGGCACAACCCTTTAAATCAGAGCTCACAGGTTGGGCTAAAGCAGCTCCTCTGCCACTTCCCGGAGCCGAGTCTGTGCTGGAGGTTTCACAGAATCCCAGGATGTGCTGGGCTGGGAGGGCCCCCCAAGGATCATCCATCCAACCCCTGGCCCTGCACAGGCCCATCCCCAAGAGTCCCCCCTGTCCCCAGAGGATCATCCCAACCCTCCTGCAGCTCTGGCAGCCTTGGGGCTGTGCCCACTGCCCTGGGGAGCCTGGGCAGTGCCCAACCCCCCTCTGGGCAAAGAAGAGCCTTGGCCTGAGATCCCCCCTGCCCCTGCCCTGACACAACTCCAGCCCATTCCCTGGGCTCCTGGCCCTGGTCCCCACAGAGCAGAGCTCAGTCCCTGCCCCTCCTCTGCCCCTCCCCACCAAGTTGTCCCTGCAATCAGCTCTCCCCTCAGTCTCCTCTTCTCCCCCTGAACACACCCAGTGCCCTCAGCTGCTCCTCACACCCTTCCCCTCCAGGCCCTTCCCCACCTTCCTTCCCTCCTTTGGACACTCTCCAGTGGCTCAACATCTTTCCCACATTGTGGTGCCCAAAGTGCCCCAGTTTTGCAGGGGAGGCCCCCCCAGGTCAGAGCAGAGCAGCACAATCCCCTCCCTCCTTACTGTCCTTCCAAACCATCACCTTCAGTGCTGAGTGTGCTCAAGCTTTGTCTGGTTTTGAGCCCTTCTCCAGCTCTATCCACAATCACGAGGTTGTGGATCCTGTTGCTGGGGAAAGGGGAGTCTCTGTCTTCAGGGGTGATGTGATTCATGAGCCTGTCCTTGAGCCTTCCTTCATCCACCGTGTTTGCAAACACAGCTGAAAAGCTCAGCTGTGAGTCAGGAAGGAAATTCTCCGAGCATACATAGTTTGGGCCGTTTCATTCACCTCCTTCTTTCTGAGGTTTGGGGAGATGGATGAGTTAATGTTTTCATCTTCTTTGCCAGAAAAGAAAAAATAGCATTAGAAAGAAAGTCGTGACGAGCTCCTGAGTCCAGAAGGTGGGACTTCAAAAAATTTGCTAAATATCATAAGATCAGTGACAAACCCCTGAAAGTTGGCAAGAACTGCAGCATGTGAGTGCCCACACATCTCCCTCCCCCGACAGCCAGGCTGGGGCTCAGGTGGGACTCTGCCCCTTCCCCCCTCCCCTGCCTTTCCTAAGCTGTTCCAGGGAGAGGGGCAATGGGATCAGAGCAGCCTGTGTTTAATGGGAAGACAAGACATTCCTCAGCAGCCTGATCCTGTAATTTCTGTTCTGTGTGGTGGCAGTGAGTGACAGCTCTATAATCTCACTCAGGGAAGTCA
This sequence comes from Serilophus lunatus, assembly GCA_013399895.1. NCBI lineage: Eukaryota > Metazoa > Chordata > Aves > Passeriformes > Eurylaimidae > Serilophus > Serilophus lunatus. Next base: position 256,269 of record VXBA01000629.1, read on the forward strand.
CTGTGTGGGTCACACTCTGTCAAGCAAACCACAGGTAATGTTTTGAGTTCCTTCTCTGAATTCTTCTGGTTTAAAAGCATTTCAGAGATTCCCTCCCATTGCCTGTGATGTCAAGGGAGTCACAATAAAAGGCTATCCCTCCCCCCCAAATATTGTAGCTGCAGTTAAGGCCTGTGTTGGTTTCTGACTGAGAAGGGGTGAGTTTGGGTGCAGAAAGGAAAGGAATGGCTGGATTTCAGAACAGTAGCAGTTGCAGAGCAGAGTTGTGTGGCAGCAGTTGGAAAATAATGTCTTAGGATGGCAAACCTTCGCTGACCTCCCTTTCTCCAGGGCCTGACATAATTTCATTCCAGCATTTATTAGTTGTTTCTCCACACCACACCTGCTATCCTGGGTGTCCAGCCTGGAAGACACTTCTGTGGCCATGATCAGGTACCAACACAACTCCTCACCTGCAGGGTGTGAGCCTCTGTATGAGGCAGAGCAGCTCTTCCTGCCCTTTAGGGGATGTGACACCTACATGTTACAGCCTTAGAGCTTCTTAGGTGTTCAGTCAACATGGGAAGGCCTGAAGTCAGAGAATCTCATTCCTTCCTACTCCCTTGGGTGGGGAGGGGGTGTCCCCAAGGCCCAGTGACCTGCAGGGCTGAGCCCCCGGCAGCTCTGGGCTGTTTGAGGTTCTTCTGCAGGATGTTTCTCTCCCCTGGAGCTCTCACTGCAAGCCAAGGAATGCAAGAGCTTCATCACCTCTGTCAATCCCATTGGCACCTTCCTGACCCCCTGGGGTTGGGATGCCTCTGAAAATCATGGAATCATGGGATGGTTTGGGTGGGAAGAGACATTAAAACTCATTCAGTCCCACCCCCTGCCATGGGCAGGGGCACCTCCCACTCTCCCAGGTGGCTCCAACCTGCCCTTGGACACTTCCAGGGATGGGGCAGCCACAGCTTCTCTGCCCAACCTGTGCCAGGACCTCGAAGCCAAGACTTCCTTCCCAGTATCCCATCTCTCCCTGCCCTCTAGCAGTGGGAAGCCATTCCCTGTGTCCTGTCCCTCCAGCCCTTGTCCCCAGTCCCTCTCCAGCTCTCCTGGAGCCCCTTTAGGCTCTGGAAGGGGCTCCAAAGTCTCCCTGGATCCTTCCCTTCTCCAGGTGAACACCCCCAGCTCTCCCAGCCTGGCTCCAGAGCAGAGGGGCTCCAGCCCTTGGAGCATCTCCGTGGCCTCCTCTGGACTCTCTCCAGCAGCTCCACGTCCTTCTGATGTTGTTCCCAGGTCTGGAGGCAGTTCTGCAGGTGGGGGTCTCATGAGGGCATCAGGTCAACAAGGAATGAACTCCAAATAATTCCTGGTTTGATGGCAATTCCTACCTGTGCTTGTGCCATCACCTGGGAGATTGAGGAGCCCAGACTGAGTGAGGAAGTCCATCCTCCCTCACCTTCAGTGGCCACCCCCCCAAGTGATGTCCATTTGTGGGGAGGGAAGCTGGGAGGGAACTGGTGTCTGCAGCTTCTCCTGACCCCAGGGGCAGCCAGGAGGGCTGAGAGACTGAGCAGGGGACAGCCTGGGCACACAGAATGGGAGGGAGCCCTCCCTCCTCATTTCTCCTCAGCGGTTTAATTCCCAGATGTGTCATGTCAAATACAAGAGCAGTGCTCTGAGCAGAGACTGAAATAGGCCTTCTCCCTTCTGCTCTCTGTCCTGGGCACAGGTTCATCTCCTTTTTTGCAAGCTCTCGTTGTATTTGTCATGGCAGAGACATTTCACTTGGCAGCCCCTCCCTCCTGCCTAGGTTCCTGATCCAGGCCTTTGGTGTCATCAGTTTTTCTTGAATCCACCTGCATGTGGTTGGATCTGGAGAGTTCCACGCCTGAAGTTGCCCCCCCCTTTCTCTGGATCCTCCCAGCAGCCATTGAGATGCTGCCCAGGGAGAGCTTTAGGTCTGGAATGTACCAGGGAGTGCAGGCTCCTGTTTCATGGGGCACCAGGTCTGTGAAGGAGCCTCTGCTTGTGCTGTGATGCTCCTACATCAACATAATCACTATGAATGGATGCCATTGGTGTCCTTTGCAAGGAATTGGTGATTTTTAACCTGCATATGGGATCTGACAGGATTCCTGTGCCTTGGACCAACCTGAGGAAATGCTGAGGAATGACTCCTGTCTGGGCAGGTGTGTGGGGCCACCAGTCTGCTGTGGGAGCTCACCAGCTGTCAGAGCTGACCAGCCCAGTCTGTATGCAAAGCATCATCTGTTTACACTGTAATGAGAAATTCAGCTGATTGTTCTTGTTAAAATTCATACAGGGGCTTTGCTTCCCACCCTTTAAAATAGTCTTTCCATTCCTAGGGTCTCTCTCCTGGTCTGTCCACTAACTTGTTAAAGGTGTCTAAAATGTATAGGACTCTTCATGTGCAAGAATATCTTAATTTACATCCTCATTTTTGCTCAAGTAGCCCATCAGCATCTGGTTTGGCTTGTAATGTGCTGTGTTTGGCCACCCTGCCCAACTTGGCTTCCCAAGTCCAGCCTGACACACCAGTGCTGGGAATGTGACAGGGATGGATGTGGTCGTTTCCAGTCAGCCTGGATTTTGGAGCTGATGTAAACTCTTGTAGTCTAACATTGTTTTCTCTTTCTAATGCCAGAGTCACCGCAGAGGCCTTGCTCTGAAATGTCACACTATTTGTCCTTTCTTTTGGGGATAACGGGTCAGTGCTTTCAGCTGAAGGTCAGCTCAGACCATTTGTCTTAAAGGTTGGTCCTTCATGCAAATGTTGTGAATTATTTCAGACAGAGCTGGGCCACCTTTCCTCCACTTTACTCATTATTTCACTCCCCAGAGACAGGGCTTGATTGATGGCAAACTTACCCTGAGGTCCAGCTGACCTGTTGCACCACAGGTGGGCAAAGCAAATGCAGAGGAGCCAGAGGTGATGGTGTGTCCTTTCAGCTAATTCCTCCCTGGTGTGGGACCCTCTGCTCCATCAAAGCCCATTCAATATGTTGTTTAAAGTACAACACATTCTCAGTGTCTTCCATATCACAGGATCCCAGAATGGGTCAGGTTGGAAGGGCCCACAGTGCCCCCTCTGGTGCCACCTCCCTGCTCCAGCAGAGCCATCCCACAGCACAGGATTGTGTCCAGATGGGTCTGGAATATCCTCAGTGAGGAGACTCCACCCCCTCTCTGGTCTCTGCCCAGTGCTGGGTCACTGCCCAGCCAAGAAGTTCTTCCTCCTGTCCGGGTGGCACTTGCTGGGTCTCAGTTCCTGCCCGTTCCTCTTGTGCCATTGCTGGGCCCCCCGAGCAGAGCCTGATCCATCCTCTGCCCCCTCCCTGCACCCCCGGACACACAGGGCTGGGGGCCCCTCTCAGGGGCTGCTCTGGAGGCTCAACAGCCCCAGCTCCCTCAGAGATGTTCCATTCCATCCATTCTCCTCATCCTCACCCCCTCAGTGGACCTGCTCCAGGAGCTCCACACCAACCCACAACTCAACTGAAGACTTTGGGTCTTACCCTGAAGGCTTCTTCTCTTGGATTAGGTATTTTATAACGAGGTTATAAGTTAAAAATGCTGATTTCACACCTTTTTTTATTTCATTTCTCTCTTCTGCTGAGTCGCTCGTGCCTGAGTGAGATCTGATCATTGGCTACACAATGTGTATTCAAATGAGAGGTTGGTAGCTGACAACCATTTATATATATATATATAGCTTTATTTTTTTAATCAGTGCCTTACATCACTCATGTATTAATTTCTGCAGGGCCTTGCATGTCTCAGATGCTCCAAGGCTTACATCTCACCAGAAACCTTTTGTGTCCCTGCCTACAAGTGCTTTTCAATTTTCTCTTTCTCATTTAGATTTTCTCCTCATTCTCCTGTAAATGCTTCTCAGCCATGGGCTTCACTCCTGTTGTGATTATCAGGAATGGTTGAATTCCCCCCATCAGGCATGAGGGATCCCATCCTTCCTGTCGTTGTGGGTCTGCTTCTCCTGACATGCAGGAATTATTTTGGCAGCATTAGAGAAATTGCTTTGATTTCGTGCATTAATGCTGCTCTCAAGACTTAACATTTTTTTTTCAGAGCATGCCTTGTTGCCTTGTCTCTGTTCTTCAGTAGCTGTTTTAAGTAGTCAGACTTCCACAATTGCCTTGAATATCTTCTCCCACTTTTTTGAAGTTCCTGCCTTTAGAAATGGGTTTAAGTACATTTAGCCTTTCATTGCAGTGATTTCAGAGCCCATGGACTGCAGCTGCTTTGAGTTGGCAGATTTCGGTGAAGTTCTGACTCAGACTGTAGAGCAGAACTTGGGGCACACACACACATTTCTACCCTTGCAAGGTGACATTTTGTTGTCCCTTCTCCTCCAAACATTTTCTTATGAAATATTTCTTATTGTGTAGAAATATTCCCTTCCCTTCCCTTCCCTTCCCTTCCCTTCCCTTCNGGAATCACACACTGGTTTGGGTTGGGAGGGACCTTAAAGCTCGTGTAGTTCCACCCCCTGCCATGGGCAGGGACACCTCCCACTCTCCCAGGTTGCTCCAAGCACCACCCAACCCAGCCTTGGACACTTTCATATGCTCTGTCCCCATGTAATGCAGGAATTAAGCTGGGACTATTTTGGTTTTTGTTTTTGCAGCTCTTTTTAACCTGCCCGGGGATGACCTGGTGTGCTTTTGAATCGCTGGCTCTGCAGCTGTGTCTCCATGTGGGTTCTCTGCCACTGCACAGCTCATTCTGAGGTTCACATGTGAACTTGAATGAACAGACATGTTTTCCCCTGCAGTCTTTCCACCTCTCCTTGGTGCTGAGCCCTGTGATAGTTCCTGGTAGGGCAGCTGCTCCTCCTTCAGCTCACTTGATTTTCCTTGTGACACTCCTTCCTCCTGTATTTCTCCAGGATTCTACAGCTCTTTGGACACACGATTAAGACATTTCAACCAGTGCCCAGAGCTGCTCCTCCGAGTTCACCTGTGGATAAAGCTCTTTCTCTCACCATTTCCATAAGTTTCTTGGTGTTTTGGTTAAACAAGAACATCAGCCTCTACGAGCGATCAATAATAACAATTGTATTCCTTCTGATAGTCTCCAGGAGCCCCAGGCAAGAACTAACATTTGGCAACACAAGCAGAGCAAAAATTCCCCCCCAAGTAACCCCCCCTTCCCTTCTCTCATTATCAGCCATCAGCTCCCAGCTCACTGGCAGCTCCTCACACAGGGCTCTTTTATCTCTCCCTTTCCCCTTCACACTGATGAGGTGGAAGGATGATCATTTTCCCCAGAAGTAGCATTTTTCTGGCCTGTAACAATCTGCCATTTTTTGCCACAGCCCTCCCTGTCATTTATCTTTCCCCACCAGTGCTGAAACCTTCTCCAGCTCAGTAGGGGCAAATTTAATTAACCTGCTATTTTTTCCCATTCTCATCTAGATCATTAACGACAGTTCTAATGAGCTGGGTCTGACTGGTCCCAGTGGCCTGGCCCAGCATATGGCTTCTCCTCCAGACATCAGGCAGTTAAAGCCAAGCCTCAGGTGGGATCCTGAAGCCAGAAAGGGTCATTCCTCCAACCCAGCATGAACTGCCCCCTGTCACAGGTCGGGGGGGAGCTGGGTCCTGCTGGGTGAGATCCTGCCTTGCCCAACCAACTGGGTATGAAGGTGCAGGTCTCTGCCTCAAGTCAGGCTTTGGAGGGATACAACAAACACATCTGTCACTGCATTGGGTGACACTTGTCAGTGGACACGTCTGCAAAACCTGCCATACTCTGGCCAAGAAAACCCTTCTGTGCTGAGATCCATCAACACCTGGAGATGGAGATGGGCACCTTCATGCTGGTAGGTGGCAAGAAAGTTTATGTGCCATAAAAGTCACTGAAATATAGTCTAATTTCACACCTAAACTTCCCAGGCGGCTGAGATGAGTCTGAGAACTGCAATTCAGGTGCTGGCAGCACCTGAGGACATTTGGCACTGCAGGAGCTCCCCTTTCCCAGAGACTGGTCACAGTGGCTGCTGCACTTGGAGAATCATCAAAGAGCTTGGGTTGGGATGGACCTTTAAAGCCCATCCAGTCCCACCCCCTGCCCTGGGCAGGGACACCTCCCGCTATCCCAGGTGGCTCCAACCTGCCCTTGGACACTTCCAGGGATGGGGCAGCCACAGCTTCTCTGGGCACCCTGTGCCAGGGCCTCCCCACCCTCACAGGGAACATTTTTTTCCATACAGCTAAACTAAATCGACCCCCTCTTCAGTTTAAAAGCATTGCCTCTGTCCTTTTTAGTCCTGTTAAAGTTTGTCCCCACAGCAAACATGACTCCCATCCCTGCTCCCTGAGCATCCCAAGGTGAAGAGACACTGCAGGGACTGGCCCAGGGAAGATGGTCAGGAGGACACTGAAGCTGTTTGATGTCAGTTCAGGCAGTGATTTTGAGCATTCCCAGCCATAAGACACTTCCGCCCCCTACCCCGTCACAGGAAACCCCCAAGGGACCTTCCAAATCCAGGATTAGCCATTCCCTGATACATAGCCTCTGGGCACCAGTGAGGAACCAGGGCCATGCGTCACCTTCCACGGGATTTACACACATAAGAGGAGAGGAGGAAGAAATAGCTGCTGGATTTTAACATTAGCAAACGTCAGACTGAACATTTGGGAGTGGAAAACATAAGGTGACCTCTGGATTGACTAGAAAGGTGCTGGAGTATTGTGATAATAAAGAGGACTTGGGCGTCCAAGAAGTGATACTCTGTGGATGAGGGACACATGGTGGCTCCAGCAAAGGATGCCTTCAGCTGGGAGGGCTAAAGATCCACAAGGAATGTCATCATTCAAGATCTGTGGGAGCCAGTGGAAGCCAACCAGTGCACATGGAGAGACACAGGGAGTGTGGGTGGCTCCAGGACAGGACAGAGACCTCCCCATCCACCAGAATGCAGGAGTTGAATCATAGAATGGCCTGAGCTCGAAGGGAACTTAAAACCCATCTTGTTCCACCCCCTGCCCTGGGCAGAGACACCTCCCACTCTCACAGGTGGCTCCAACCTGGCCTTGGACAGGTCCAGGGATGGGGCAGCCACAGCTTCTCTGGGCACCCTGTGCCAGGGCCTCCCCACCCTCACAGGGAGAAATTCCTTCCCAATATCCCATCCCTCCCTGCCCTCTGGGAAGCCATTCCCCTTGTCCTGACACTCCAGGCCCTTGTAAATAGGCTCATTCCATCTTGTCAGCCCCTTCAGGTTGTGGAAGGCCACAAGGTCATCCCAAAGCCTTCTCTTCTCCAGGTGAACAATCCATCCCTCTCATCATCTTGGGGCCTCCTCTGGACTCACTCCAGCAGCTCCATGTCCTTCCTGGAGGCAGCTCTGGGGACCCAGCTCTGCTGGGAGGAAAGGCTGAGAGAATTTGAATTGTTCAGCCTGGAGAAGAGAAGCTTTGGGGTGACCTGATTGTGCCCTCCCAGTATCTGAAGGGGCTGACAAGAAAGATGGAGAGAGACTATTTCCAAGGGCCTGGAGTGGCAGGACAAGGAGAATGCTGCAGCCCTGGACATGTACAAGGCAGTGCGGGTCCATGGTTTCCTTCGTCACCATCCTGGTTTGCTGTGTCTGTGAGCTCCCTGTGTCAGGATCCTCCTGCTCCTGCTGCTTCTCACACAGAGCTGCTGCACGTGGGGATTTCACCAGGCTGGGCAACAAGAGAGGCTGTTTTGGGCTCTTTTCTCAGGAAAAGGTGTGTGTGAAGGGGGTGCCACCCCAAATAACATATCGGAGGGAAAGTAGGAAGGGAGAGGCCAAGGCTGAAGCAGAACTGGCAGCTTTTAAATCCTGGGAGGAAATAGATTTTCATGAGGGGGTTGAGTGGTAATGAAGGAACTTTTTGGACTCTAATCAAAGTGAGATGGGCTGAGTTTGCTCAATGCTACAACTCTGAAAAAGTCCTTAAGGAGGGGAAGGCAGAGACAGAGGCACTGGAAGAAAAGGACAGTTCAGAATTCCTGGCTTCACTCCAAAGTATTAATGGTTTCCCTGTAAGAGATCCTGGGCTTTGAGGGGGTTTTCTGTGCACTTTTGAGGGAGTTTTGGGTTTGGGAGATGAGAATGCTGAAGAGGTTTGTAAACCAAAGCTGACACAAAGCACACTTTTGCGAGGTGGGATGTCGGGATCATTCCCTCTGGAATCAGCAGGATTTGTGTTCCTTGTCCTTGCTCCTGTCAGAAGTTGTACAAGCTGTTTCCCCAGAGAAAAGAGAGTTTGTTTTCCTTTGTCAGGGAAATTAGAGCAGGAGAGCATGAGGAGACAGTTTTTTCCATCTTCAAATCTACGAGATTTACTCCTTGACTTGCGTCATGTGGGAAATTCCAAAGAAAGTAACAGTGAATATGCTGGGATGAGCTTTTTCCAGGCTAGAAGAGATGGGATATTCTGCTTGTAAATGAATATATTTCCTACCAGGGGCCATTTGGGTGCCTGATGTTATTGCTTCTGCAGGATTGAGCTTCCCAGTTGCATTTTTGTGATTCTGCTGTAATTTCTATTCATAATTTGACCAATTTCTTCCTTTTTCTCACTTGAGTTAATTCCTTTGATGAGATGATTCATATTTCCCCCAAATCAGCAGCTGGTCTTTGGTCTCCCTTCTGTGCTGAAGGAGGTGAATTAAACAAAGATGGCAAATGAAATGGAAAAAAAGTTCACTTAGCACCATGAAATATTAATAGGCACTTAGGATGAGGGGAAGTGAGTCCTGCTGCACTGGGAATGCTCTGTGTGGAGTGAGGGACCTGCCCGTGGAAGGCTGTGGGCCCTGGAGATCTGCAGGACCTGGCTGGAGGATGAGGGTTGCCTTCAATAAACCTTGTGGTTTGGTTCTTTTAATTAAGTGATGTGCTTCATCCAGGGGCTGAACATCCTTTCTGAGCCAAGGCCACCAGTGGGGCAGCAAGGGCCTGCCTTGCCTGGGTGGGTAGAATCAGGAAAGGTGACCCTGCAGCAGGGGAGTGACAGGGATATCCAATCCTGGAGGAAAAAAACAGTCCTGGGGGGTCAGTGCCAAGGAAATCTCTCCTTTCTCTGAATTGATCCTCAATGTTTAAGCAACTTGCCTGTGAGGGCTGGGAAGGAGCATCTCCAGAGGGGGATGCCCAGCTGAGGGGAGGCACCATCCATCAGGAATGCTTTATGGACAGGGACAGCATTCCAGCCATGGATGGATGCACAAGGCTCTTCTCCTAAGGAGGGTGCATGGGAGCACTGCCAAAATTAAGTCCTGATTCTAATTCCTTAGAAATATCCAAAAACCAGGAGAGTTCCAGAGGCAGGGAAGGCCAGTGCCCACCACTGGTTGGAAGCAGCAAGTGGGAAAGCCTGGGAAGGGAGCAGAGGCTGGTCAGTCCAACCTCTGGAGAAAGAGGAAATGTTAACACAGCTGGAAATCAAAGACATAGAAGCACAGAGAAAAATACATAGGAAGCATTGGAACATTCCCCAACCCTGGAATTGCTCAGGAAACGTGGATGTGGCACTTGGGGGCATGGTTAGGTGGTGAACATGGTACTGGATTCCACTTGGCGATCTTAGGGGTCCTTCCCAATCCTATTGATTCTATGATTGCATGAAATGCCATTGATTTCCACTGGTAGATTTCCCAGAAAATATTCTTAAGCCCAGCTGACTTCTCATTATTTTCTAGTACCATTTTTAAAGAAGTTGTTGTCACTATTATTTATTAATCGTGTTGCCTCAATGCCAACAAGCCCCAGGCATGGACTAATGCCCTGGTGCATTAGATGTGGACAACAAACCACCAGTCTCTGCTCATGTATCTGGATTATCATAATAAATTTAGATTTATGTCAGGCACTTGATTTACTTGGTTGAGAATATACTCTCTATTGAATCAATGGACAGTTATTAAATGGATTAAGAAACAGGCAGCTTAAAGCTCTCAAAATGCGATTGTTGGTGGAGGATCAGTGCTGAACAAGCTGCTTGCACGGTGGCTTTGCAGGATTCAGCTTTCCCCCCACTGCATTTCACTATTTTCATGAATGATCTGGAAAATATATATAAATTAGTTGCCTATAAAGTTTGCAGCTGACTCGAATTTTGCCGTGAAAAATAATGATGGAGGCGGGTCTCTAATGCAGAGAAGTGCAAGGGCTCGGTGGATGGGCAACAGTGGAACAACATGAATTTTAATGGAGCCCAGTGCTCCGTCATCCATCTCAGAGAGCTGAATTTAGGCCACTCTGTCAGGCTGGGACCTGCCTGCTCCAGGGCACAGCTCCAAAATTGATTTAAGGGCCATGTTGAATAACAGGTGATTATGAACATTTAATGCCCTGAAGTGAGGAAATGGATGAACACGGGCTCTGGATACAGAGGGGAGGCTGGAGCCTGAGCAGGGAGGTTTTATCCCCCTTGATTAAGAAGCTGGAAGGTGCTGTCATCTCTCCTGTTCTAATGAGGCCTCCAGGCTGGGAGTTGGAGTGAGGGCTTTCAGCTTGGAAATCTGCTGCAAATTCCTGGTGGAACATCTCTGATCTCAGGGTGGGTATCTGCTGGATATGAGCTGAGGGCAGCTCAGCCAGGACCAGGGGCTTAAGCCTGGGGTGATCTTCCCATCACTCACGTCGCAATTCCCAGGAAAACGGGAAGTTGTATCATTAGCAACGTGTGGTGTTCTTGCTTAGCTTGGCTTCAGAGAGCTGCACATCTCAGAGATGTGCTTAGAGAGCTGAGAGGAGGAGGCTCCTTACTGGGGAAGTGGCTGAGGGACAGGCAAGGAGGGGCAGTGCTGGGACTGTGCTGAGGACAAACCACACCTGGGGAAGATGGAGGCGGGGTTTGCACATTTATTAAAAAGCAGTTTCAGCTTTTATCTGGGGATGAAAGAATGAGCCACATGAGCATAGCAAGGATGTGTGCCAGGGAGCTGGAGGGATCCCAGAATCCCAGGACCTGCTGAGCTGGAAGGGACCCCCAAGGATCATCCATCCAACCCCTGGCCCTGCACAGGCCCATCCCCAAGAGGCCCCCCTGTCCCCAGAGGATCATCCCCCCCCTCCTGCAGCTCTGGCAGCCTTAGGGCTGTCCCCACTGCCCTGGGGAGCCTGGGCAGTGCCCAAACCCCTCTGGGCAAAGAAGAGCCTTGGCCTGAGATCCCCCCTGCCCCTGCCCTGACACAACTCCAGCCCATTCCCTGGGCTCCTGGCACTGTCACAGGGAGGAGAGATGGAGCTGCCCCTCATGAGGAAGATGCAAAACCTGCTGGGCTCTGCTCTCAGTCTCCTCTTCTCCAGCTGAACACAGCAGATGACCCTGAGCTCTGCATCAGCAGAGCCAATCTCCCAGAGGAGGCAGGACCTGCAGTCGGGTGCTCACTTGTGCCAGGGTGGATAGATGCCAATGGAAACGGGGGAAAGGAGGGAGGCAGGGAGCATGGCTAGGCTGGGCTGGGCTGCCACAATTGTGAACAGGGTAGAGAAATACGACCTTCAGTCACCTGTGTCTGCTCTCTCATGTTTTCATTTTGAGCTGTTCTTTGGAAACCTGATTGTGTCTGAAGCTGAAGGTAAAATATTCTCCCTCTCCCTTGTCCTACTTGTGCTCCTGGAGCAGCAGCTCCCAATCTGTTCCTCCAGTCTGAATCCATGAAGACAACCAAACTCAGGTCATGGGGAATTTTTGGAACAACTTTTCCTTCCAGGCTCTTTCCTAAACTTCATCCCTCCACTCCACACTGTTCAGATGCTGGGTGTGTAAGGAAAAACTGAGGTTAGTGTCATTTTGGTGGAAAATGCTGCCTTGTGCAAAGGGACTCTTCCATTGCTGAAGCTGTGGGGGTGGGATTTGCAGCTGGCAGGTGGGGGGCAGTCCCATATGGCTGGGGGGCAGCAGGTGGAAATGCCATCTGGAGCTTTACCTCTCCTTTCTCTGAGTCACTCACACACCAATGCCAGGTTTGGAGCTGCAGGAAACTCTCCTTCTTAGTAATAATGTTTTGAAGCATTCCTGAGATACTTTGGGCTCCACAGGAGATCAAAATCATCTCAGGAGCCTGACTTTACTTCTCTTGGACACCTGTCGGTCCCTGATTTTTTTACAACTCTGGCACAGATAATACTGACTCTGGAGGAGCTGCTTGTGATTCACAATGCATATTTTCTCACTTCATTCTTCACAGCACGGGGAGGGAATGGTGGCAATATCACAGATGATCCTGTTCATGCTGGATGCATCCCATCTGGATGGGATGGAAATGAGGATTGTGACCACTTATGATCCCCACACCCTCTACAAGGAACTGGGCACAGCTTCTTCTGGTCTCTTTCTTAGGCAACATGGCATTTATTGAGCTGGGTATGGAATTTAGCCATAGCAACACTTAGAAAAGGCAGTGTGGCAAGGATAAATATTGGGAAAAAATTCTTCCCTGTGAGAGTGGTGAGGCCCTGGCACAGTTTGCCCAGAGAAGCTGTGGCTGCCCCATCCCTGGAAGTGTCCAAGGCCAGGCTGGAGCAACCTGGGACAGTGGAAGAGGGGTGGAACTGGATGATCTTTGAGGTCCCACCCAACCCAAACCATTGTGGGATTCTGTGACTATTTCTGTAAAGTCCTGCTGCAGCTTGGCTGAAGGGTCAGGAAGATGTCAGTGCTTACAACCACCTAACACTGTAAGATTTGGGCACAGCAGTGAGCTCTGGTAATATTGCCTTGCAGGGAAGTGGATGTTTGGGCACGTGATTTTTGTTGCAACGGAGGGTTTCACGGGAAAATTCCTAACCACAGCTGAGATGGCAGATGCAATTCAGCATTTACAAACCCCAAGTAATGCACACTGGCAACCAGCCCTAAACAAACCTGGGGATGGGCTCGAAATGAGCTGCTGCCACTCAGCAAAGTGATCTCCGGGACTTGAGGAAGGGGTCTGCAAAGCTCAGCTTGGTGCCTGTGGTGTCAGGTGGAGTGGAGGAGCTCTGAGGGACAGAGCAGAACATCTGAACCTCTGAAATTGTCCATCTAAACCTCTGAAAAGTCCCTCTGAACCTCTTCACTGACCATCAGAACCTCTGCTTAAGTCCATGCTGCAGTTGCAACCCCAGTATTGTCCTCCCACACCTACAGCAAAGAGAAAAAGATGTAGAGGAGGACAGCAGAAATGTCTGGAGCAGCATTCCTAGTGACCTAGGGCTTGGAAGAATCCTGAGAGAGGGGAGAGAAGGTTCCATAGTCAGTTAAGGAGACAGGGAAGTTTTGCCTCAAGCAGTTCCCAGGTCACTGTTTGCCCAGGGCTTGGAGAAGATTCCAAGGCAGCACTCCACAGTCAGTGTTGCTTCCTCATCCCCATCTGTGCCTGATGTGCCAGCCCAGCCCAAATGTCCCTTGTCTGGCTCTGCAGCTCTTCTCACCTTCTTCGGTTGGAATCAAAGCTTTTGTCATTTCCTGGCCTCCCAGGGCATTGCTGGGCTGTAATAATTGATATCAGTGTTATTGTTAAACAGGGACCTAATAACTCTTGTATTTAAATCCCTTGATATTTTCCCCTCTGAAGGTCTCTGGTGACCTTTTCTTTGAGAGGCTTTCACACCTCCATGCCTTGCAGCAAGCCTTTGAAATTCAGCAGGAGGAAAACCCTCTGGCTACAGAAGAGACTTCAATTTTTGTGCTCCTCGTCAAATTCTTGTTCAAATGGGCTGAAATATAAACTGTTAAATATCACCTTTTCCTTTCTCTCCCTGCTGTTGCTGAGTGAAATGCTGGCAAACCACCAAAAGCATAACCCTGCCCAAATATTCTTAAGCTAAAGCCATGGTGCTGCCAAAATGCTGGGATAGCTGGAGAGCCCCTGGCAGGGATGGGGAGCCCTGTGAACTGGGAGCTGCTTTGGCACATCCTGGGAAAGGATGGAGTTGCCCCAGTGAAGGTTTGTGCTGCTCTCAGCTCATGTAATGAGTTGTGTAGCTCAGCCCTAAGCGATGCTGAAGAATCAGCATTCAAACCTCCCTGGAGATTTGTGAGGATGGATTGGAAGAATTGCACATAACTCGCTTTTACCTTCTTCCCTTAAAAATATCCCTGCAATATTAAGTCCAAAAATCACATTAAACAGTATGATTTAGGTGGAAATGATGAACACCCAGAAGTTAGGAAATGGCACATCTATTGCCTCCCTCCCCTGCCTGGATGCATTACGGAAATGACCTTTCATTCCTGACCACAGATGATATTTTTTTTCTGCTGAAATCTTGTCTGGTTCAGGGAAGAGCCTGGATGTACCAAAGAGGCTGAGCTGCCAAAGACAATGAAGAGCAGCACAGTCCCAAAGGTTAATGGATCTGGATGCAGTCCCAGAGGGACTGAGATCAGAGGCTGTCCCTACACAAGTCAGGGGTGGGGTGCAGGTGCCTAAACATTCCTGCTGCTGCCCTTTCTATCCCAACCACATCCAGCTGCTGGCACAGCACAGGACTCAGAGGAGCTGTGCCAAATCTGCTGCTTTCAGACTGCCAAGGGGCTCCCTGTTTTTAGGCAGCTGGGTCATCACCAGCACAAGGTGTTTTGGTGTGAGCTGGGACTCTGAGCTCCAGCCCATGGCACAGGTCTGCTGAGCCTGGGCAGACATTGAGCACCTCAGTGACAGTGACCTCAGTGACAGTTCACCTTGAGAAGGGTATCTGACACCCCAACACCCCCATGGAGATGTGGATGTGCCACAAGACCTGCTTCAGCTCCCAGATTTCCTGCTGCAGCTGCCTGGGCGTGCCCAGCAGTGGGTCTTCAGTGCCCCAGAGCTGAGACACTGGATCCTTCCAGGTGCTTGTGTGGTGGCAGAGCATCACTCCTGTACTCTCCTTCCCACCTTAAAGCCACTCCATCATGGTCCCTCCTTCCTCTGGCAGCGGTGGAAGGAATGGAAACTCCAGCCCAGGATGAGACTGGTCTGAACTAATTCTCTTTCCTCATTCACGTCTCAATTCACCTTCGACTTGAAATGCATAAAAGTGCTGCCCTCTTCCCTCTGGCACAGGCACAGTGACAGCACAGCCCCACCTTTGGCCACAGGACAAAGCAGGAGCTGCTTTGCGGAGCCTCTTCCCAAGCCATGTGTGGAATTTCAAACAACGCCCACTCCAAACAGGGAATTAAGCAGCATAGTGTGTCCTACTATAAACAAAGGCAAAATGCTGTGTGCATCAGCAAAAGGCTTTGTATTGTAAAGTACTCCCTTTATGTCCAAGCAGGAGAGAATTCAAATGATTATTGACCCTCCACTGCAGGAAAGCCATATTATAATATCTCCAAATCAATAGAGACAAGTGCAGAGCAGCAGAGAAAGGCCAGGGCTCTGCAAACTGCAGAAAATTGCATTTTGCTTTGGCCTCTCAAAAAAAGTTTGCAAAGCATCTGTTAGAGGCCCCCGGAGCCTTTTCTTTCTAATTGCCACGTTTGACAACGCAGTGGCACAGGGGACTGGTGGGAAGACAGTTAATGGACCCACTTTAATTGCTTCCCAGTTCCATGAGTCATTACACTTGTGAGATGGCAAAGGGGAAGCGCAGCAGTTTGACTGAAGGAGGTTTCTAGCTTTTAAGAAAGCTCTGGAGGAAAAAATGCTGAACTCAAAGCCAAAGTCTTGGAGGGACTGAAGGTTCCAGGTACTGGATTTTCTTTCATCTTTTGCTTTTGACAGGAACTATCGAGTTAAGTTTTAATCATGATCTGGAAGAGGGAGGAATGGTTTCTCAACTGAGAGGAGGGGAAGGATGTTGTGCCAAGAGCCTTTTTCTTGGGGATGGGAACTGAGGTTGAGTCCTGAGGTGGAAGAGCCCAGCCAGTCGTGGAGGGTCCAGCATCAGCCAGGGGTGATGGGAGCACACTGTACATGCAGAGATCCAGATGGATTCTTTGGAAGGCGAAGGGAGGATGATGTAGTTCCTCACTGGGAGCTGAGCTTGGCATGGACTTCTGGAAATGGGCATCTTCTGACCTCCCTGTGACACCAGAACCACAGAATCACAGATTGGTTTGGGTTGGAAGGGACCTTAAAGCTCATGTGGTCCCACCTCCTGCCACAGACAGGGACACCTTCCACTATCCCAGGTTGCTCCAAGCTCCATCCAGCCTGGACTTGAATATCTCCTGTGTTTCTGGCCTAAGAGCAGGATGTGTTTTTCCTGGAAAAGGAAGGAATCCACAGCCAGAGCTGAATCCAGTGCTCCAGGAAAACAAACACAGACGCTTGCTGCCTGTGTCATCCGGTCTGTGGAGTATCTGAGCTTTTTCTGCCCAAGTCCTCTGGATTCTTGTCCCTCAACCAGGACCTTGACCTTTCTGCTGAGGACAGCACCCTGTGGGACTCCTCAGCATCATGGATGCTTGGTGCGTCCTGAATGGAGCAGAAGCCCACAACGCTCCCACTATTCCTGGCACATTTTCAGCTGTGTCTGGGTGATCTCTGCCTCAGCTGCAGTGCTGTGGACAGGACAATGTCCCAGCCCCTCTGGGGATGGACTGCTTTGCCTGGCTGCTGCTTTCACCTCAACTGGACAAGCCCCAGGACATGGTGGTTGTTAAGGAGAGGAGGAAGATGGAAAGGAGGAATTCAATAAAATATGGGACAAACAAGGGGAGGTGGAGAGAAGAGAAGAAAGTAGAGCACCTGGTGTTCAGCTGATGGGTGTTGGAATGAATTCCTCTGCAACAGAGTTTGCAGATCAGTGCTCTGGCTCCTTCCTCTCTGTTCAGGCCCCAGCTCTGTGCTGGAGGCCCAGTAAGATGATGCTCCACACAAAGCTCTGATGCTCAGCCAGCACAGAGGCCCCTGGGGCTGTGCTTTGTGCCATGACATTGGGCCACAAAATAGGTGCCAGTTTCCAGCTAATGGGGCTCCATCCTGGGGCACAGGGCAGTGGCACCATTAGCCTGGCTGGATCTTGCAGGGTTGGTCCAGAGAAAGAGTTGTCTGAAAATATGGGGTTGTATTCCAGGCAGACAGGAACAAGCTCTTCTGGACTTCAGAACATCTTAAAACTGTGGTAACGTGTCTTGATGCCAGGTCTCAGCAACCTTCCTGTCCCGGATGCCTTGTGCTCACCCCTGTCCTCAAATGGTCACTTGGCACCCGGTCAGAACAGCAAGGTGATTTGATTGGGATTGCATGGATCCAAATATCCTGGTGCAAGGTCTGTACGGCTCATGGCACCTGGTGGCCACTGTGGTGTGGGACACACTGGCACAAGGCACAGCTGCTGTTTGAACACCAGGGCTGGAGAAGGCCCTTGAGCAGCAGGGACAAGCTGTGTCATTGTCCATCGGGTCTCTGCCACATCACAGCCCAGTCTGGCTGGGCGGGAAGGGGTCACCTTGGCTTCCCACGGCCCTGCACTGACAGCTGCTGGGTGCTGAGCTTTGTCATGGATCAGTCAGGACACGGCTGAGCTGCACGGTGGGAAACTAAGTGGAAAAAGGCTTTGGGGGATGATTGACAGTAACTGTCTGCGGTGGAAGGAGCTAATCCAGCAGCTCATGAGCACCAGGTCCCTAATTAAAGCACACAGCTAGTCCTGCCTGTAATTAATTTCCCTGTGCTGCTCTGCTAGCAGCCAGCAGTGCCACTGAGTCACCACTCCCGGCGGGGCAGTGAGACAGGAAAGGCTGGGGCTCCAAGCAGGATTTGCCCCTTCCCTTCTGCCCCAAAAGCTTCGGGGTGTCTCCAGCTCTGTGCAGAGCCAGGGGCTGCGTCAGGACCTGGCTGCCCAGCCCAGGCAGCATTGTCTATAGGGAAAGGCTGGTGGTGTGGGCTCAGGGCACAAGCGATCCAGAGGGTGCTGCCAGGATGGGTTGGCACAGGGCAGGGTGATGTTCACGTGTGTGGGTTGTTCTGTGTAGGATGATGCTCACATGTATCATTTGTTCTCTGCAGGGTGATGTTCACATGTTTCTTTTGTTCTCTGCAGCTGCTCCATGTTCTCCCCTCCTCTCCCATGTATCTATGTGTTTTTTATGCACTTGCCTCCCTTGGCTGGAGGTGGAACAGGCACATTGTCATTGCAGTTCCTCTCCCATAGGAATGGGTCTCTGCATTCCCTCTGCTGAGTCACATATCCCTAATGCAGGTGGGATCATCCACGTTGTGGTTGGATTTTCCCCAGCTGGGCTGGAGCCAGTGGCAGGGAGGAGGAGCTGAGGAGAGTGTAGCCCCTGCAGAGGTGTCCCAACCCGAGCTCTGTTTTCCTGGAGTGGGTGGTGTTGTGTAGGGAGGTGAGTCCCATCACTCCAATGTCACCCCAGACCCCTTCATCTAAATGCCAGGACTGCAGAAAGAGGCTCCAGAAAGTCCTATTTCTCTGCCCACACGTTTTCATTATCAGCTGCAGGGGAACTGTGCTGCCCAGAGAGTTGCCAGCATTGTTTTAATTTCCCAGGAGGCTCCTCTTGGTGTGACATGTCTCTAGCAGGGAATTTCAGTTGTCTCATGTTACTTTGCTTCATACAATGGGATGTGACATGTCAAAACATGACAAGCCAGCCAGGATGTGTCATAACACTGCACTCAACACACTGCCTTCCAGGGTTGCTCAGCAGCTAATAATATCAGGCTCAAATTATCTCTGCATGCTGAGCTGTTATTTTCCTCCCATGTGGATTATGATATATAGGAGTCTCCTGCCTATATTGGACTGTTGGATCACAACAGATTTATTAGCCACACACAGTGAGTCATTCTGACTAGACTGAAATCCAAACCTGGGACTGAAACCCAAACCTGGGATCCTGTTATTGCAGAAAAGTGACTTCCCCACCTTGACTTCTCCAATTATTTTTACTTCAGTAAAACAGTTTGGTGAGAGTTCCGTGTGATTTAACCCTTTATTGTTGGTGTTTGGAGTTGCTGTTCTGCAGAGATGATGTGATTTATCAGCCACACAGTCGCCTTTCGTGCTGTAAGAGAAGTGAGCCCTCAGAACCCACCCTGCTCTCCCCAGTGTCCCCAGTTTATCCCATTCTGCAGGGCTGTGCTCCTGAACTCTGCTGTTTTACCTTATGCTGTGATGAGGCGTCAGTGTTCCTGGACAATGTTGTCAGTCTTTCCAGGAATGGAAAACTCTCTCACAACAGCAAAGAGGCAAAGCCGCTCTCGTCCCTGCGCTGGAGATCCCCAGGGATGGGGAGGAACGTGTCTCTTTGCCAGAGGTGCTGTGAGGAGCTGGGAAGGAGACACATGTCCCTGCTCCCACGTGGGTTTCCCAAATGGAGCCTCCTGCTGCTCCCGGTGCTGCCCATTTGTTTTAGCTCCCGTTTGTGGTTTGGAGGAAAGTCTAATTACTCCTGCTAATTGCTGGGAAAGCACTGCTGAAAGGGCCTCTCTTCCCTCCCTGGCAGGACAGAGCAGGTCTCCCTGCAGGGCTCTTGGCTGGAGGTTCCCATGGCCCCTCCCAGGTCCCTTTGCAGAAGGGGATGCTCTGCCCATCCCTGTCTTTCTCCAGGCTCTTTCCCAGTATCCCAGCGGAGCCTGAAGAATTTGGTGAACCGAAATGCCTCCTCGTGATTCCAGTGCAGACCAGCTCTTGGAGAAAGGGGTGGGCATCACCACGATAAAATGTTGCTCTCAGGAGCTGCCTGTGTGCTTGGAGCACGTGGAATCTACTCCTTCCAAACCCTGAATCCTTTGTGGAATCTCTGAATCAAGCGTTGCATGTGATTTCCTCTTGCTACAGCCCTGCTCTCTGGAAAAACATGTAGTTCCCTCCTCTTCCTTCATGGCTGCACAGATTCAAACGAAAAAAACAAAGGGGAGAGAGGAAGGGAAGCAGGAATATGTGGCTTAAAGTTTGGACCAAGAGAAGGAAAGGATGCTCTTGGCCCTGAGACCTCTACAGGGAGGTCTGACCTGAAAGTTATTCTGGGAATCTCTCACAGCTATTTCTTCCAGGAAGACCAGATCAGTCCAAAATTATTTATGGGATGTCACAGTTAGGTTTTGAGAGCAATGTAGGGACACCTGCTTGTTTTGGAGGGTTGCTGAGTTATCCTGAAAAGCCAGGAGCTGGTGGCACTGCTGACATGGGACTTGGAGTTGCCTGGTCCATCCATGTGGCTGCAGGTGCTTTCCCACAGCCTGGAATGATCTAATGTGCTCATGGAAAAAGAAAAGGCCCCCAGCAGTCAGTGCCTTACAGGTAAGGTCTTTGGAGCAGGCCTTGTGCTGGATGTGCATCCAGGATGCAATTCCATAATGATGATCCCTCTCTTTCACCACCCAAGTCAGGCGTGCAAGGCTGAGGAGGTGCTCAGACTTCATTGCTACAAGTGTATATTGATTTAAGCTATTGAGCTGAGTGGTAGAACATTTTTAATTCTACATTTTAATTGTTGGCTCCCCTGGCATATGTTGTTTGTGGTTAGTGGCAGCACACTCAGAAGGGTGATTTTCAGGCTCATCTATTAGTGCAGAGAGAAGCACTCTCCCATGACCCTGCCTAATTTGCATACTATTTTTGTTATCCTTTAGGAAGCAAACTGCTGATTTTGGTGCTTTGCTTGAACATCCAGTCAGAAGTGGAGTCTTGCCCCGGGGCCTGTGTATGCTACAGTGAACCCAAGATTACAATCAGTTGTCAGCAGCAGGGACTGACAGCAATCCCCACTGAGATCCCCATCCAGAGCCAGCGCATCTTCCTGCACAACAACAGGATAACCCTGGTGAGGGCCACCAGCTTCACCTCCTGCCGCAACATGACCATTCTTTGGATCCACTCCAACAACATCAGCCTCATCGAGCCTGGAGCCTTCTATGGGCTCAACAAACTGGAGGAGTTGGATCTCAGCGACAACACGAACCTGAAATCCATCAACCCCGTCACCTTCCGGGGTCTTGTTCACCTCCACACCCTCCACCTGGATCGCTGTGGGCTCCTGGAGCTCTCCACAGGGCTTTTTCGAGGCTTGTTCTCCTTGCAATATCTCTACCTTCAGGATAATAATCTTCAGATCCTGCTGGACGACACGTTCATCGATCTCGCAAACCTCACCTACCTGTTTTTGCATGGGAACAAAATCAAGAGCTTGTCAGAGAACGTCTTCCGTGGGCTCATCAACCTCGACCGGCTGCTGCTGCACCAGAACAGGGTCAGCCTGGTGCACCGGCGGGCTTTCCACGACCTGGGCAAAGTGCTGACCCTGTACCTGTTCAACAACAACCTGACGGTGCTGACGGGGGACACCATGGCCCCCCTGGTGTCCCTGCAGTACCTGCGCCTCAACGGCAACCAGTGGATCTGCGACTGCCAGGCTCGCTCCCTCTGGAATTGGTTTAAGCAGTTTAAAGGCTCCTCCTCGGAGCTGGAGTGTCACCTTCCCCCTCGCTTGGCAGGGAGGGACCTCAAAAGGCTGCAGAGCTCCGACTTGGAAGGGTGTGTTGACTCCTTCAACCAGATACGAACCAGTGTTTTTAGCACTAAAACCAGATCGGGAAAACTCCCGACAGGGCTCCCCCCTCTCGGATCCCACGACGGCTCCTCCAAGTGCTGCCAGCCAGAAACAGATAAGTCTTTTATTTATGAAGCTAAAGGCAAGGCAGGTCCTTCTTCCCACAGCAGCCGCTCCTCCAACAACCACCTCAAGGAAAAGGAGAACATGTCCAAACCCAAGTACGTTGAGACGGACCCTTCCAAAAATGGCAGCAACAAGCAGATAAATGATTCCCCCTTTGGGACCTTCCCCAGCATTGTAGACCCTCCTTTGACCAAGTTGAGACCAGAATTTCTAGAGCCTATTGAACCTTCCACAATCCCAACCAAAAAGAGGCAGGGCTGCTCTAAAAAGAACAGGTCAAAGGCCCAGTGCCGCCTCACCCAACAGGGGAACAGCTCCACGTTACAGCTCAGCCTAAGCCTTTTGATCCCCCCCTTGGTGTGGAGCTTACTGTTATTCTGCTAAAATTAACTCTTTTCCTGGGTTGATGATACTTTAATACTAGACTTTTGCTGACCTCCATAAATGTTGCAAACAAAAGCAAAACTACCGTCCACCCTGAGAAAGCTTTGTTACACAAAACTTAACTGGATGCCTTTATTAAAAAACAGACAGACAGACAAACAAACAAACAAAACAAAACAAAAAAGACAAACACTGAGATGTACATAATTTATTTGTCCTGAAACCTGTGAATTATACCTTTGGTCTTCGGAACTGCACTTGCCCACAAAGCAGCTTTTGCTACAGCAAATGGTAAAGAAATATGGTTTATTTACAGGAAAAAAAAAAAAAGTGTAAGAAATGCTCTGAAAAGAATGTCTAAAATCTGTTTGTAACTCGCCATCACACTGAACAATGTTGCAGGTTCCCATTCGCAGAGGTAATGAATTTGATGCTGTTTTGATCCTATGTTTATGAATATTGCAGTTTTTCCGTACTCATTCCATCCCACCATGTTTACGGGCAGCATTTGTTAAAGAATGCTGCCTTTTCCTTCACAAGATTGCAGTATATATAGATATGCATTTTATTTTACTTGTGTACAAGTATACAAAAAAAATATAAAATAAAGATTTCTTTTTCCTAAGTGGTTGTCATCTGCAAGGGGTGAAGGAGGCTATGCTGAAAAATTCAAAGGATGTGGAGTAATCCATGATCTGAAGGCAGGTGGAGCATTTAACATGACAAGAATAAATAAGACACTGGGCCTGGTTATACAACATTTAACTGGTGCCAGCAAAGGGGTTTGTGGCCTGAAGCATGCCCTGCTAATGCTCCTGTTTGCCTCCAAACTGTCCCAGGCCTGACATCATATTTCATATGCTCAGGATAGCAGGAAATATTGCCCAACCCCTTGGAGCTCAAGACTCCACGTTGCAGGTGGAGGAACATTAGAACCAATCCCAGGAAGTCAGACAGGGCTGTTTTACTTCTGGTCTGCATAGATGATGAGGCTCAGCTCTGCTGTAGATCCAGGGTGGAGCAGCACTCAGGCTTGGATTTATGGAATAGGTGTCTCTTCCCAAAACCACAGCTCCTTGCAGCTTAGGCTGTGCTGGAGAGCTGGGATCCATTCCTGGCTGTGCTGGAAAGCTGGGATCCATTCCTGGCTGCACCACCACTATGGGGTCACTGTGCACAAGCCTTTACCTTCAGTGTGATTTTGGGATGATAGAAAACAAACACTAGTGGCCACCATGGGACCCTGGGGGCCATAAAGCACCTTCCTGGACCTGGCTGTGCCATCCTGGGGCTGCACAATCCCCACGTGCCAGGTTTTGCAGAGACCTTGCCAGGAGGTTGCTTTTCCTTATCAAACTAGATTTTTTCCTGTGCCCTCTGGTCAGGAGGAGTGTGGAGGTTTTGAGGTCTGTGCTTGCAAGACCAGCCTGTCACACACAAGCGGCCAGAGGAGAACAAGGGCAGTGGCCCAGGGTCCTGGGATCATCCAGCAGGAGATCCTGTGGGAAGTCAGGCTGAGGATCTCCAGGCTGCACCATCCACCCCTGGGGCTCCCAGCACTGGGACTGGGGCTCAGCTTCCCACAAGAAGCAGACAGGGAGGAGGGAGGGACTGGCAGCCAAGAGTGAAGGGCATGACCATGATTTAGTACCAGCCTTGCTCTAGGCTTGATGGCTCATGGAGCAGGAGAATGCTTGGATGGCTGATGTCCCAGGGACTCTGATCTGCAGGCTGGGTATCCCCTGCAACAGCTCTGGGGGTGTTCCTGGGTACTTTATCCCTCTGTCACAGCCAGTTCCCCCCTGTGTGAACGACAGGGAGGGATGTGCCTTCCACCTGTCCTGGTGAGCAGCTGAGCCCTGGCACTGAGATGGGCACAGGGCTGTCTGTCCCAGCTGTATCCCTGGGCTGAGATCCTGGGCAGAGTGGACCTGGGATCCCAGCAGACCTGGCTGCTGCCATCCCAGCTCCACGACCAGTCTCTGCATGGAGACCAGGCATCTTTTGGTGCAAATATATGAAGCAAGAAATCCCTGCCCTGTGCTGGGATCATTAGTGCCTTGAGCCAGGCAGCTGTGACAACTCTGCTGCCTGCCCAGTTTGTGTGTGTCCTTATCCACACACATGAGAGTGATCAGTCGCTTCAGCTGCTCTCTGCCATACTTGGTTGGATTGGTCCCATCATTCCAGTGCTGAGAGATTTTTGAAGGTCCTCCACACCCAAAGCATCCCACTTGTCCAAAAGCATCATCAGACTCCTGAGGAATTCAAACCTACACTTAGATCTGATGCACAGTAGCAGAGCACCTTGGTCAGGGGGTCAGCACTGCTCCAAAGCCTGTAAGAAAGCCAAAAGATTTGCTGGATGCTGTGAGAGGCTCCTGTGGAACCTCCTGGTTTGGTTCCACTCCCCTGTACAGTGAGTTAGTGAGTCTTGTGCTCCAAACACCTGGAGCAGTGCCCACAGCTCCATGGGCATGAGGAAACCAGGTGGGGTGGCAAAAAGCAGGATGGACCTGAAAGAAAAAAAAAATAGGAAGAGGGAGAACACTTTCACATTGTGGTATTTCCCCACAGCAGCTGACTGGGCCCCGAGCAGAGCTGAGCTCTGGTCCTGCCTGTGCCCAACTCAGTATCACAGGGAGTTTGGCTCTGGTGTTCCCTGTAGATAACACAAAGCAGACAAGCAATTACTGTCACTTAATCCTGAATGGACCAGGAGTCACTTTCTGCCAACCCAGTGACACTCTTCCTGCTTTCTAGAGCTTGACTCTGCTGTGCTTTCAGTGGCTCCTAGGACTATATATTGGCCACAAGCCCAGAAGAGTCCCTTGTGCTAATTTCCTAGATTTCCTGCTGTCCAGATGCCAATTCCTGTGTTTACAGGCATTAGAAGGCTGTTTGAATGACAAATATTGAAGAAGGGGGTGCAGTGGGCAGCAAGAACTCCCTGGGAGCTTGGGAGAGGCAAAGTGGAAGCTCTGGTGGTGATGAGGGTAGAGAGGGACTTCAGATAAAGGGAGTTTCCTTTCTGCTTTGTGCTTTGCTGGCGTTGACCCAACTCTTGCAGGTATTCCCAGACATATTTTACACTCAGATGTCACTGAGTTAAGTAGGATTCACCCAACAGGGCTCAGGACCTTGTTGACTGTTCCCCATCTCATGAGCCTTTCTGTCCCTTCCTTTCTCGCTGCACAAGACCCAGTCAATTTTCTGCTCATGTCTTTGATGTCAGGAACAAAATCAAATAGACAAAGTCAACAGCAAGGAGCCAGAATGGATAGGATGCAGTCCAGAGTGCCATGGGGAGGAGGGAATTCCCATCAGAGAGCCCAGGGCTGCCCAACTCAGCAGTGTCACCATCAGACCTTTGGTAGCAGAGTGGCCACTTGGGAAGATGCAGTAAAAGCCCAGACCTTGAAGCAGTGGTGGGAAGACATTGTGTTCATGCTTAATTCTCAGGAATTTTTCTCCATGGATCCTTTGCTGGTAGTTGCACACTTGTCCTGGCAACAAGCAGGAACAGAACCAAAAAGAGGAACCCTTTTCCAGGCTTTCAGATCCTCCTGTAAGGACAAGCAGTCTTCAAGCTGGCCAAGATGATTATGCCCCTTCTTTCCATGGTGACATGTAAAATGGATTTATCCTCTGCTCCTTCCCTCCATCTTCCCACCATCCTGCAGAGGAGATGGGACTGTACCTCTGCCGAAGTGGATCCCAAAAGCATGTGCAGGTGGTGATTTGTCCCCTCCTAAGTGTGGTCCCTGCCACAGGTGTGGTGAGACTCACACCAGGGGTCCCATCTCTGCTGCCAAGTTGCAAAATCTGATGTGGACACGTTTCATGCAAAAGTAATTTCCTCAAACTGCTTTTGAAAGCTTATTTTTTTTTCTTTGTTGATGGATAACTGTGATTCACCAAGATCAAAACTCTAAAGAGGGAGTCTGTGGCTTTGACACCATTTCCATCAGCCGGACCTTTGGATCAAGGTCAGGGGGAAGAGAGAGGTGATGCAGTGGGAGAGAAACCCCACTAATGGCCCAGTTCATAGGATATTCCAGACACTGGTTGGAAAGATGAGATGCTCTCACATGCGATCCCCTGAGGATTCCTCATTCCCTGTCCAGAGCCCCTCCAAGCCTTCAAAAATTAACAGTCTGGGCACTGAACGTGTCCCACGGGGACAGGGCAGAACCTCATTGCTCCAGCTGCTGATCCAGCCTTTCTGGGAACCTGTCAGCAGATGGACAGGACAGGCTGGAGCAGGACAGGAGCAGCCACAGTGACCATGGGCTGGCACAGGACCTTCACAGCTCCATTCTCTGCCCACTGCCCACAACAGCCCGTGTTCCCAGGAGTGTTCCAGGAACTGGCATTTTGCTGCAGGGGATGAAGGAAAAGTGCAACACCCTGATGGAAACCAGCTCAGGCAGGGCTGGAATCATAGAATCCTGGAATGCCCTGAGCGTGAAGGGACCCCCAAGGATCATCCATCCAACCCCTGGCCCTGCACAGGCCCATCCCCAAGAGTCCCCCCTGTCCCCAGAGGATCATCCCAACCCTCCTGCAGCTCTGGCAGCCTTGGGGCTGTGCCCACTGCCCTGGGGAGCCTGGGCAGTGCCCAACCCCCCTCTGGGCAAAGAAGAGCCTTGGCCTGAGATCCCCCCTGCCCCTGCCCTGACACAACTCCAGCCCATTCCCTGTGTCCTGTTGCTGTAATGCAGAGCAGAGATGGAGCTGCCCCCGTGGTGTCCCTTGGCTTCAGACTTGAGAAATCTACAGCCCCCTCTCTTCCACTGGATGGAGAGGACATCCAAGCTGCCTTTGCCTCTCCTGCCCTTCCCCTGAGTCAGGACATTCCCATTTCCAAGCTGTTCCTCCAGACAGTAGCGCTAGAGATTCTCCAACTGCAAAACCCCACTGCTCAGCTCCCAAGCTGAAATCAGTTTCCTAAGGAAGCTCCTCTGAGTTCTGCTGAACTGCACACTGGCTTTGGAGACCGTGTTTCCAGGCTTTGTTCATCTGAGGCTGGGAACCAACAGAGAAGCCCCAAATCTCACCAGACTGAGGACAAAGTGCTGTGTCAGGGAGTGGAACCTGCTTCTGCAGTTACCTGTGAGGACACCTGGGCTGCTGGCAAGCGGCATCTCTGCCCCATTCTTCCCTCAAAGAAGATCATGGAGCAAGTGCTTGGCTGCCTGTGACTCCACAGGGCTGAGATCTCTGCTGTTGAAGAATCTCTCCTAAACCTTGTGAGCAAGCAGTGTTTCCCCATCTCTGCTCTGACATGGAGAAGATTATCCGAGCTGCTGAGTTTTGCTCCAAACAAACATGATGCATAGAAATAATAAAGGCTAGGAGGTTTTTTAATTCAAAGCTGTGTTTCTGGATTAGTTCCCCATCATTAGGCAGCCACAGCATAGAGTTACTGCTGCTCTGCTCCTTCTCAAAATCAGAAAAGGATAAAAACAGCCAGAGTCATTGAGAGCTGGGGGTGGGCAGAGAACAGGCAGGAGACACATTAGTGTTTTAGGGATGATATTGAACCATGGTTCATGATTGCTGGTGGGAAGCTCTGGAGACAGCAGGAACTCTGAGTCCAACCATGGAGAGGGCAAGGAGTCTGTGAAAACCTTCCCTGTAAACCCAAGGCCAAACATTTGAGTCTGACTTGGGACAGAAACTCTAATTAGACAGCCCTTGATTTGTGCCATAACTAGGGCACTGCAGGGGGAACTGCTGAGGCAGGTGAGACCTAATGGAATTGCATCCCAGGGTGTCTATAAATAGGGATAATGGAGACTTGGCAAAAAGAGGCACAATGAAAATAACAGTGTCCACTGCCCACTCACTGAACAGTGAAGCTCTTCAAATCTCAGACTGACCCACCTTCAGTGCCGTTTGAGAGACTTGTTCTAGGTCAGCAGGTACCAAAAAGGCCCAGCTGTCATCAAGCCTAAAAACAGTACCGGTTTGGGGGATGAAATCATAGCTTTTGATAGTCTGCTGCACTGCACATGGCACAGCACAGGCTGGGATGAGTCAGGGCTGGGCTCCTTCAGCCTCTCGGGGGAGGGGGTTCCAACTACAGGTTTGTTTGTGCCAGGATCCACCTGCAGGGCTTTAGTGGTGTCAGGGTCCATCTGCAGGGCTTCACTGGTGTCAGGATCCACCTGCAAGGGCTTTTTTTTGTGGGTAGGGTCCACTGGCAGTGGTTTGCTGAAGGCTCAGCTGCTTTCTGCTGGTGTGGTTGGGGCTGGGTCCTACTTGCATTTGTTGTTGAGTGTTATCCTTTGAATTTAAACTAGAAAGGGAACAACAGCAAGATCTGGTGTGAGGAGGGTGTGCTGGGCTTTTCCATGTGAGCGGGTAGCTAACAGTTTTAAACAGGGAAGCTGCATCTCTTGGCTGATGCTGTTTGCTGGGGTTTAAACCAGCACTCCCTGCTGAGCTGTGAGATTCTGCTCTGCTTTCTGCACAAGCCTCTGGTGCAGGTGTGACCCAGCACGTCCAGAGCAGGAAGCAGGGCCAGCTGAGAGCCCGGGAGCACAGCGCCTCTCTCCAGATGTGCTGCGTGGTCCCTCCCATCCTCCCAACGGGCTGCACGGATTCCCTGCTGCCCGTGGGCAGGAGGAGGCGCTGGGCATTCCCGGGTCCTTTCCCTCACAGCAGCCACCATGGACAGCTCCAAAGCCACGTGGAGCTGTCCCCAGCCCCTCAGCGGGCCTCCCCAGCCTTGCCCTGTCTGAGGAACTCTGGAGTCGCCTCTGAGCCTTGGGAAAAGCCCCAGGGATGCTGCCACCTCCAGCAGTGCCCCGGGCACACAGTGAGACCTTGGGGGAGTCACTAAACCCCTTCCCCAGGGCCCATCTGGGAGTGGTGGGGTTGGTGGTGGGAGACTGTGCTGGGTCTCCTTCAGCAGGAGAAGGGCAGGATGCTCGACTGCTCTGTTCCCACTGGAGCCCAGCCCTGGAGTGGGCTGCCTGAGGACTCTTATTTAGCTGCACGCTGGTAAATAAGGGCAGAGCTGCTCTTTTCTCCCTGGTATTTCCATTCAAACCACAACAACAGCGGCGGCAGGAGCAGCCGCTCCCATGGAATATTTATAAGCTGTTTGCAGAAATGTCAAGAAGAGCCAGTGGTTGTATTAACACACTCTCAGAGCAGCAGGCTTGGAAAGTTATCTTATGTGATTCTTAGTCAAAGTGCTTTATGTAATAGTCACAAACACTTACAAATCCCTGGGACATTTCCGTGCTTCTTGACAAACAGTCGCTCTGTGTCCTGACACCGAGACAGGAATCAATCACTAGCCCTCGTTCATTAGTGTTCCCATCCTCCCTCCCAAATTAACACGGGTTACCTGGAACGCTCAGGCTCTCTCTGCATGACAATGAGAGCCTGAGCTGCAGCAGGGCCGGGCTGCAGGCACGTCCCTGCAAGCCACGAATTTCAAGTTGACTTCAAGACGCTGGGACTAAATGTTCCTACTTGCTTTGGGCAGTAAAAGTTGGAATTCTAACGAGGTTTCCAAGCAAGAGTGTTAAATTCTGTATTTTGTAACTGCCTTTTTTTTTTTTTTTTTGCTTGTCACTGCCCTTCCCCTGCTGCCACACTGACCTTGCTGGGACCGTGGGGACAAAGGAAAAGCAGCTTGGATCCTGCCAAACAAGGAGGTCTGGGAATGCCTCCGCACCCCCCGCCCATTTCTGTGAGCTAAGGGTGTGGCTGAAAGGTACACTGGGATGTTTAACCCTGCTCTGGATGTTCTGAGGTCATGTGTCACTTTTAGGAGCATTTCCAGCAGTGACATCTCACCAGAGGGGTTCAATACCAAGGGCCTCCCACTTCTCCCAGTTCTTCGAGGCATTGTTGGTTTGGTTGGGCCTGAGAGGTGCTTTAGACTTTGACCACACTTTTCTTGGCCAACTCTTGTTACCTGGAGAAGTCGGGAATATTTAGGTGATGTCAGAGGACAATTCAGTTTCTTATTTGTTTCCACCCTTGGAACATTTTATTTATATCCACTGGAGTTGTGTCTTTACACAACCGAAGAGATTTTTTCCAACCACTGGGAGAAACAAGGGTCACCCCAGAAGGAAAGGATGTTTCACAGAGTCATGGAATGTCCTGGATTGGAAGAACCCAAAAGGATCACTAAGTCCAACTCCTGCCCCTGCACAGGACACCACAAGAATCCCACCATGTGCCTGGGTTTGTGGGGAAAAGTCAGCTTTCTCCTGCCAGGTAGTTCTGGGAAGGGGAAAACTGGCACATGGACACGTCCTTGCCCTCTGTGTGTTTCTGTCTCACTGGTGCAGTTCCCTCCCTGCCAGGGCCCTGAGCCAACTAATAGGTCCTCATGGTCCTGACCAGCCTTATTTGGGGTCTCCCCCCAAACTGTGGGGGCAGGATCTCTACGTGTGTTCATCCTGGTGCCTTTGGAGCCGTGCTGGGGAAGTGCTGCTCTGGGAACCAGCCTGGCTACTCTGCTGCTCTGGGAACTGATTTCATGGCTTGCCCTTGGGCCTGTCACCTCACTGGGAGCCTGCTGGATGACCGCTGACCTGTGGATTGACCTCCTGGCTTCACCTGGGACCTGCCCCACGGCTTGGGATGTTGCCCTGCGAGGTGGACTCTTGGCTGGACCATCTCGTGGCCTTGTTTCCTCACTCAGGTCCTGTGGGACGAGCTGTGCTGGTGGGGTCCCTTCCAGTCATGGGATCCTAATCATCCCCTGCCTTGTCTTCCCTGAGGGATCAGCCCTGCTCCTGCTGCTCCCTGACACATCTCCTGAGAGCCTGAGCCTCTCCCCCTCCAGCTGCATGACAAGAAGGGACCAGCAGAACAAAAGGCCACCCAGGAGGCCTGAAGTTTGTCTAAGGTACAGCCCCAGCCTTCTCCAGAGTTGCTAAATTTTCCTGCTTTCAAAACCTTTTGTGGTGCTGGAACAAAGCCTCTATGTGCAAGGGGTGTGTAGTCAAGATTTCTACTTTCCAGGTTATTTTTGGCTTGTTTGAGAAAAAAATGAGGAGGAGAGTGGGCTCCAAACCATGTACCAAAGGCTGGAAAGGAAGCATCTGGTGGGCCCAGAGGTTGTCATAGTGAAGATGAGTGACACATAATAATGATGGATCCAGAAACTTTCACCTTCATTTCTCTGCCTGTTGGAGCTTTGAAGTGAGCCTCTAATATTATGTTAGCAGTTTATTGTGTGTGCTTCATTAAAAATACATCACAGGCTTTTTGGAGCTGCAAGGGACGCAAATTAGGTCATCCAGAGCAGCCTCCTGCTGCTCTGCCAGGGCTCTGATCCTGCTAATGACTCCAGCCCAGCCCTGACAGGGGCTGTCTGGCTGCCAATTGAAGCTCTGGGCTGACAGGGCCAAACAGGCTCCACTGAGATGATTTCACTTTTTCAAACTTTCAGTCTTCTTGTTCAATGGGGTTTTATTTCAGGTTCCCACAGACCTGCTCAGCCTCTGTTTGAGCTGCAAGGAGGGCAGGTCTGCTCTGATGTGCTGCAGGCCCCCTCTGTGCTTTCAGTCAGGCACAAGCAGCCTCTGCATCCAGCCATGGATCCTGCATTGTAGGCAGGTGTGACCTGGGAGCTGCTCACGGGTGGGGTGTCTTCTCCAGGGCTGAAGGCACTTTGGTGGAGCGCTGGCTCCAGGACCTGCTGTGATGTTAGCTCAGGGCTGATCCACAGCCCTTTCCCAGCTTTGCTTTCCCTGTGTCTGTGCCCTGCTGTTCCCTTGACCACTCCTTTGGGATGGTGGGGCAGGGAAAGGTGTCCATCAGCACTACCAAGGGAAGAAGGATCCCTTTGTCTTGAGTTCTGTGATGTCAGAAATGTAGGGTTTGCCTCAAACCCTTTGTCAGTCAGAACTGGAGAACACGAGGGGCTGAGAAACAGCAGGATCTGCAGCCATCCTTCTGGGCTGGCTCTCTGGAGTGGTGAAGCTCCTGAGCTTTGGTGGGACCTCAGCACCACCCAACTGGCTTCTAGGGTGGGCTGCTGGTCATAGGATTGAGCCCAGTTCACCCTTGTGTTTTCCTGCCAAGGGAACTGGGCTAAAACCACCCCAGTGCTGGCTGTGGATGGACAACCCAGGGAGCTGCCCCTGTGACCTCGAGACTGAGCTCACCCAACACTGACCCATGGGCATAGAACAGCACTGAGATCCAGGCTGGATCCAGAGCAGCCCTGGGAGAAGGACTTTTTGGGGTGGGGAAGTGTCCAAGGGCAGGTTGGAGCCACCTGGGATAGTGGGAGGCGTCACTGCCCATGGCAGCGTGTGAAACTGGATGGGCTCTAAGGTCCCTTCCCACCCAAACCATTCCATGATTTTGTGGTTCTGTGGTCCACCAGTTCCATCACCTCTCCTGTGGGCTCTGTGCACTAAGCACTGCACCACTGGGACCTGCAGCCTGAGGTGCCTTCCCTGGACTTGGTGGCAGAAGAGACTTTTTGCAGCTTGAAGGTGCAGCTGGTTCTCAGTGGGGCTGTGCCTCCCCCAGGGCAGGGCAGGGCAGCACAGCCCTCCATCAGCTGTAATGACTGGCTGGGCCCTGGTTTGAGCAGAGCTGTGCTCAGCAGCCCGACTTGACCTAGAAAAACCTCTTAATGTGTTGTTCATTTTGCAAGGGGCAACGGTCTTATCTAATCACAAACCACATCCTTCAGCCCCAGAGCCACTGCAGCCAAGTTAACTCAATTAGGAAATCACCACGCCGAGCTATTTAGAGCCAGTTTTTAATGGCTGTAGCAACAGGAGGATAATAATATAGAAACAAAGTGCACTAATATGCTGTGATGGGCTAACTGGCACCTCTGTGCACCCCGTAGGGCCTCAGCAAAGCACTGCTGTTATATGGGGCTCTCTCCATCCATCCAGCCCCTCCCTGGCCCCTTCCCTGGGGCTCCTTCCTTGTCATCTCAGCAGCCTCAGAGAAACTCACACATTTCCAAAGCATGTGAGTTTGAGAGGGGGTGTGCTGGGGTTTGGGGCTCTTTTTTTGCTTTCCACAACAAGCTTATTTTAAATCTATCCTCCTCCTCTTCCCTGCTCCAGGGCTGGTTTGCCTTGTGTTAACTCCCTTGGGATGTGGGCACCTGCTGTCCCCTGGTTTGGGGGCACATGAAGCCCCAGGTGCTGTGCCGGGTAGAGGAGGTTCACCAGGGAATGGAGCCAGTCCCTGGAAGGGTGTTGACACCCTGAAAACCAGGACCATGGCACTCTTGGGACCTTTTCCATCCACCTGCAACAGCAACACGTAGCCAGAGCACAGAGGTTGGTAGAGAGCCCTGAGTCCTGTGTGACACGAGGCACAGAGAAAGGCAGAGCTCCTGCTACTCTTCAGTCTCTCCAGGAAGGGCTCAGCCCTATACTGTCATTACTCATAGGAGAAATGAAGGCTCTCAGTGGTTAAAACACCCCAGGTGCCTTTAAAGGGTGATAGTGGAAGTAGGATTTGGTTGCCAACTGCTGGGTTTTCATCCAGGGCTCATCAAATAATATTCAGAGAATTTAAATCCTGAACTTAGCAACAATCAGCATCTTTCCCAAATACAGACATATCCATATAAATGTGTATATTCACTTATATATTTCAGTGAATATTCTGAGTTGGAAGGGACTCACATGGATCATCGAGTCCAACTCTTCAGTGAGCAGGGACTGAACCCACACCTTGGGGTTATCAGCACCATGCTCTCATCCACTGAGCTAATCTCAGACTTGGTTTGGTTTCTTCCTTGCATTTAGTCTCATGTTTCACTATCAGTGGAATCTCTCTGAGTCAATTTTGGAGACATTTCCCCCCACAAGTGGCAGCTGCAGCTGCCAAGCCTGGCTCGAGGAGCGACCTTGTGGGAGGATGGTGCTCAGTCACAGGCTACGGAAGGAGGAATCCCAGGGCTGCCTCCCCATGTGGCCGTGCTGCAGACTCCCTGCAAACACGCTTTGGGATGAGGAACTAAATGAACTCATGGTTTTCCCACGTGGCCTCACCTCACTTAAGCTGCAGAGCACTGGGGTGGAGCCAGGGCTCTGCTCTGCTTCCCACAGGCACCGTTTAATATGTGGCCTCTCTCACCCAGCCCTGCCCTGAATACAGGTCTATGACTGGCCTGCTCCTTATTGCTATGGCACCTGAGAGCTTCCCAGCCAGCCTGGAAGGTTTGTAAGATCATTGTAAAATAGGGAGGTTATTTTAACAGTGTTTTCCAGGTGCTCAGACAGCAGGAATTGGTGCTGCTGCCCTCTCATCTGCTCAAAAGGCACCTGAGATTGGACATGTGAGAGCAGAAAAAGGCTGGGAAGTTGCTCTCAAACTCCTCCCTTTCAGCAAACCCAGAATCCCAGAATATACTGAGCTGGATGGGACCCCCAAGAATCATCCATCCAACCCCTGGCCCTGCACAGCCCCATCCCCAAGAGTCCCCCCTGTCCCCAGAGGATCATCCCAACCCTCCTGCAGCTCTGGCAGCCTTGGGGCTGTGCCCACTGCCCTGGGGAGCCTGGGCAGTGCCCAACCCCCCTCTGGGCAAAGAAGAGCCTTGGCCTGAGATCCAGCCTGCCCCTGCCCTGACACAACTCCAGCCCATTCTCTGTGATTTGACTGCTCTGAGGATGCTACACAAATAAAAAGAACCCCTGCAAGAATAACAAAAAAATCCCAAATTTGTAATATTTCTATTATTCTATTATTTTCTGACCCAAACTACTAACAGGGAGCATTTGTAAAATCATGGGGTGGTTTGGGTTAGGAGGGACCTTAAAGCTCATCACATTCCACCCTGTGCCACGGGTTGGGACACCTCCCACTATCCCAGGTTGCTCCAATCTGGCCTTGGACACTTCAATGTATGGGGCAGCCAGAGCTTCTCTGAGCAAACTTCCCAGTTACTTCCAGTGAGAGTGGTGTGTTTGTTCCACTGGGCTCTGGGTCCCTTGCTCTTGGACCCTACACCTCCACCTCAAGCATCTCCATGGCCACTGACTCCTGGTGCACAACCCTGTCCTGAAGCTTTGCCAGTGCTTTTTGTGCCCAGTGGCACTTCCTGGGGCAGTTTGGACAGCTCAGTGCTCCTCCCTCAATCTCAGCAGGGAGCTGATTCAACCAATATGCAGATAATCTATGAGGCATAAAATGGCCCAAAGAGTGGGACCCAAAGGAAATAACAGTGAGTTTCTACATTATTTTCTCTTTTTTCCTCAGGAGGAATAAAAAGACAAAAACTGTGTGTTCAACAGAAAAAAAATCCCTTAAATTGTTTCTATTTCAGGTTTTATAGTGGAAGCAAAGCTCAGAAATAGCAGCCTGCACTTAGGTGCCAGTCCCTGAGAGAGCCAGTGAAGGCCAACTCCTCTCTCCCAGCCCAGCCCTGGGAGCTCTGCCAAGGAAGAGGAACAAGTTCTGGTCTCTCCTCTTCTGTCCCTCAGGAGAGTGATCTCAGCAGTGATCAGCCAGGGGACAGAGATGCTGGAAGTGAAGAAAGGTCCCAGGGCATCCCTCTGCTCCTTCTTCTGGTCTGTGTTGGGCTTGTTGTGAACTCTCTGAATTCCCTCCTCTGTGGGATCACTGCCCCGAAGCTACAGCTTCATTCCAAGTTTTCCCCGTGGCAAACCCTGGGATGCTTTGCTGCAGAGTGGTCTCTGTGAGCTGAGACTGAGCAATCCCAGCTGTCCTTGGGTTCTGCAGGACCTTGGCCTCACCTTGGCTTTGGACAGATCCTCGTGGCCGTGGTTTTGCCACAGGGGCAGAAATGGGTCTGGGGCCTCAATGTCACAGTGAGGGAAACATCCGCATTTGAGTTCCTGATTGTGGGCTGCAAATTCCTTCCCTTGCCCTGGGACCTCACAACTCCACCTTCAGCATTTCCGTGGCCTCTCCCCCATGGTGCACCTTGGTATCTCAGAATCATGGAATAGCCCTCCAAGACCATCAAATCCAACTTTGACCAATCCCACCACACCCACTGAATCACATCTCATTTTTGAACCCCCCCAGGGATGGTGACTCCACCACTGTGCCAGGGCTATTAATCCACTCTTTCAGGGAAGAAATTTTCCCCACTCTCCAACCTGAACTTCCCCCGAAAGCTCAAAGCTTTGCAAACACTTTTGTGCCAAGTGTTACTTCCGAGGGAAGGTTGGAAGGCTCTGCTTCTACATCAGTCTCAGGGAACTGAGTCACAAGAAGACTAAAAAGCCTCCAAAACATCTCCATTATTTTTATGAGCTTCTCTTTTTCAGCCTCAGGAAATGTTTTTAGATGTTGAAAAGAGCCTGGGTGCCTCATACCTGAGACTGATAGGGTTTTGGTCAAGATGAAGCTGAGTGAATTAATCCCCCACCAAAAAATGTGCTTTTCCCCAAGATGCCTGTGTCCATCTGGGAATCTGAGAAGAGTCTGGAATCTTTTGCCTCAAGATTTTGCTGAAAATATTGCAACAGAAACATGCTGAGAGACTTTTCACAAGGAGATGCAGTGATAGGACAAGGGGGAATGGCTTTAGGCTGAGGGAGAAATTTAATTTGGGTATTAGGAGGAACGTGTTCCCTGTGAGGGTTGGGAAGGCCCTGGCACAGGGTGCCCAGAGAAGCTGTGGCTGCCCCATCCCTGGGAGTATCCAAGGGCAGGTTGGAGCCACCTGGGACAGTGGGAGGTGTCACTGCCCAGGACAGGGGTTAGGATGGGATGGGCTTTAAGGTCCTTTCCTACCTAAACCATCCCACAAATCTGTGATTCCACAGCACTGCAGCTTTCATTGAAAAAAAAAAACAAACCACCAAACAAAAGACATCACCTCTTGAAAAATTAAAATTTTAGTGGAAAACTGAAATTCCTGGGTGATTTCCTTCTCCAATGCTAAGGGGAAACGTTGAAAAAAGCCACATTTTCCTGCAAAGAAGTGGGAGCTGTTGCTGCTCTCCAGCAGCTGTGGCATGAGCTCATCGAAGCAAAATAGAGCTGCAGGCTGTGCACTGGGGGCGAGGGCGTGGGGGAACAGGAGCAGATTGTTGCACCAGGGAAAGGCATTAAGATTCAACAAGTGCAAACTGACAATCACGAGAAGGGAGCACGGAGGGAGAGGAGCAGGTTAATGAGCCTCCCGGAGGAATCAGAGGCCACGAGCTCAGCAGAACTTTGCGGAGGAATTAATTAAAGGTTTGTTTGTAGCTGAGCTTGATGACAAAAATAAATAAAAAAAAATAATGAAAGGAAAAAAATCCTCTCTTGCATCCTGACACAGCCAGCTCGTCCTGGAGGGATGCCAAGACTCCCAGCCTGGTGTTTACACCTCGGAAGAGTCAGTGGACAGGAGGGAGAATTAATTGCAGATGGGGCTGTCAGAGGAAGCCCATCAGAGCCGCTCCATCCCTGCAGCCCAGGGAGGCAGGATGAGGGGAAGGAGCTGCACAGGCAGAGGGGACACCCAGGGCTGGGGGGATGCAGGATGTGTCAGACAGCTCCTGGTGCTGCAACACTCTGGGGGCAGAGCCAGGATGAGTTTGGGGGCTGAGCATCCCAGAATCCCAGGATCTGCTGAGCTGGAAGGGACCCCCAAGGACAATCCACCCAACTCCTGGCCCTGAGGGGATCATCCCAACCCTTCTGGAGCTCTGACAGCCTTGGTGCTGTGACAGTCCTTGGGGTAGAGTGAATTCCTGTTTGGACTGGGATCACAGAATCCCGGGATGGTTGGGTTGGAAGGGACCTTTAACCTCATCCCATTCCAGCCCCAAAGCAGGGCAGGGACACCTTGCACTAGACCAGTTTCTCCAAACCCCATCCACCATGGCCTTGAACACTTCCAGGACCTTGAGGACTGATTTTTCCTTCTGTGCTGCTGTGAAGTTCAATGACCTTTGTGCATGGAGTGAACAAAGCAGGACACACGGACACAATAGTTGGGCTCCATGGCACTGAGGTTCCTCTCAGCTTGGAGCTGTCAGATATAACCCATGAAAGGCTTTTGCAAGGGATCTGACATCATATTCTGTTTTTAAACATTAGTATTGGGCATTACCTAATCCATGTTAAATGGGTTGGGAAGTGACAACAGACTACACAACACTAGTAATCAACACAAAACTGTCACTGAATGGGGACATTTCTGTCGGGATCTCAAGGAAACAGTGAAGCCTTTGTACTTTTCAACTCTCCTATCAATTACCTAAAAATAAATCTGAAATTTGCAGATAACACCAAGACTGGCAGAGAAAAGCAGGCAGCTTTAGAGCCTGAGCTGAATTCCTGGGCGAGGGGGCTGCTCAATTAAAAGGTGTTTTCTCACTGGCAGAGGAGGTTTTGGGGCAGAGCAGCTCGAGCTGGTGAGGGCTCCAGCTCCGACAGGGATCTGTGCAAGGTGAGTCTGCTGCCTGTCATTCCCAGGCCAGCAAACTGGGGGAGGATTTCAGAGGATTGAGGACAGGGCAGAGAAGGTAATTTTATCTTTTATGTAAGACGCTGTTGGGAGCGGCAGAAAGATGCTTTTCCTTTGATGCTCTTTGCGTAGTGAGTTCCAGGGAATATTGGTGCTGTGGGATTACTGGCATCTCCCTGAGCATCATGACTGTTGTTACTGGTGGGCACATGGCCAAGCTGGCCCACTGCAGCCCCAGCCACTCCCTGTGCTGTTTGGGTGATTCCTTAGGTGGGAATGGGGTGATTCCATCCCCAGATTCCTGCTAGGTGGCCATGGAGGGGCTCTATGACAGGGAATGCTCTGGGGCCAGACTTGTACTGTGTGGGACCACTGAAGGTGCTTCCATCAGTCTTAGATGTACCAGGAGCTGCATTCCCAGACACCACACTCAGCTGAGGCTCCCACAGGCACAAATCCCAACTCTGGGATCCCAACTGTAGGATCCAGGACCTCATGGGGCAAAAGAGATAAAAGTCCAACAGACACAACCTTTTCAGCTATATTTTTCTTGCCAAGGGAGGGTGTGTTAGGGTTGGACCCAAGAGGACACCAGCGTGGGGTCTCTGAGGACAAGTAGGAGTTGGGAATGCTCCAGTGGGACAGTGTAGGTGACTCTGGAAATGTCCCTCAGTACATTATAGAATCACAGAATGGATTTGATTGGAAGGGACCTGAGAGAGGCCTCTGATGTTTTATTTTGTCTCAGCTCTCTTGCATTTCAACATTTCAATTTTACACCTGAGTAAGAACATCCCTGTGCACCAGGGCACTGAGTCCCCTGCAATTCTGAGGGTGTTTTAAACCTGTTTCTGCTCTGTGGCGGCTTATAAATGTCTTGTGAAGGACTTTATGTGACATCAGGCACAACTTGTTCAGTTTTTGGATTAGAGCTGGACCTTCACTCTGCCTGATCAGCACATGGATGGAAAGGAACTGCCCTTTACTTCAGCACAGGCAGGTGCCAGGTGGAAAAGAAACAGTGCAGGTGCCTCTAAAAGAGAAATTTGAGTAGAATTATCAAGTTTTGCAGGAACTGGACCTGCAGCCTTAGAGGCAACGTGACCTCCCTTGTATCCAGAGGTGCAGGAGGAGCAGGGCCTGGCTGCAGCCACTGCTGGATGAAAGTGGTGGATGAGTCCTTTTACAGGCTGTGGAGAGAAATAAAGGGAGCTGAGGGCAGGAGGAAAGAAGATGGGAATGCTCTGGGGTGCTGGGCTGGTTTCAGAGGCAAAGCTCTGCAAGAAGACTTTTCTCAGTCATCTGTGCAGAACTAATGATACAGCTAAGGATGGAGTGAAATGCTATAGAAATCCTGAGATCAGAAGGAAGATAAGGACATGTAAACATCTCAAATTCCTACAATAGGGGGATTCTTTTTCTGAAACTGCTGAAGAGAAAAGAAGAGGCCCCGGAGCTGACTGGGGGTGAGGCAGCAGCCCCAAGCCTCCTGAGAGAGGGGGATTTATTTAGAAGACAACCACAGGCAAATATGGTCTTTTTTTCTTCCCCTGCTTTTTGATGAGGAATATTGCTGGAATCAGCTCAAGGGAGGGAGGCTTTGATCATGTTCTCGTAGAGAAAAAAAAAAAAAAGCTGCTTTGAATTCTGCTGCAAAGCAAATCCCAGGAGGGGCTGGTGTGGGATGCTCAATGTGGTGGAGAGGCCCCTGTGAGGTGTGGGACTGTCCAGGGACAATGGCTGTCCCCCCTGTCCATCCTGCCCTTCAAAGAGACATGGATGGACAAGGATGTCACAGAATCCTGGAATGGTTTGGGTGGCAAGGAACCTTAAAGCCCATCCAGTCCCACCCCTGCCATGGGCAGGGACACCTCCCACTGTCCCAGGTGGCTCCAGTCTGGCCTTGGACACTCCCAGGGATGGGGCAGCCACAGCTTCTCTGGGCACCCTGTGCCAGGGCCTCCCCACCCTCCCAGCCAACAATCTCTTCCCAATATCCCATGCATCCCTGTCCTCTGGCACTGGAAAGCCATTCCCTGTGTCTTGCCCTTCCATTCCTTGTCCCCAGTCCCTCTCCAGCTCCTGGAGCCCCTTTAGGCTCTGGAAGGGGCTCCAAGGTCACCCTGGTTCCTTCCCCCAGCTCTCCCAGCCTGTCACATCCTCCAAACGCTGCTGCTGAGCTGAGAAACTAAAGGAAACCACACAGATCTGATCTGTTGCTTGCAGGGTCTCCAGAAGACAACACATAGAAAGCACCTTAGAACCTGTTTTAAGATAAAAGCCCCCAGGACCGAAGTTGGGCTGGAGGAATCCAAAGTGCCAATACCATGAGGAGGTGGAAGGAGCAGCTTCCTCCAGCTGTGCTTGGGGAGTGTGTGGTAAAACCACTGCCCAGATGTGGTGGGGGAAGGAAATAGAAAGGGTGGGGGGTAGATTCATGGCAGGACCTGTTACACCTATTCCTGCTCAGTGTGCCAAGAAAAACAGTGGTGGCAGGAAATGTCTAAGAAAAATAGAACTGTGTTCAGGTGGGTTTTAAACTCACTTCACCCAGGAAACTGCCATTGGGATTTTTAAACAGTGACATTATTGCTGCTAAAGGACAGAAAAGATCCTATCCAGGAATATAAAATATGTGTGGATTTGCCTGGTTTGTCCTACACTCAGAAACAAAGTGTTTGTCTGGATGATGCTAATTGGAGTAGCATGACAAAATTCCCAAAATAAGTATCTTTTTTTATTCAAGAAACAGTGTTTCTCTGAAGGAAATTGCTTTGAGGGAGTGACACTAATTTTCAATTATTTTCTTCATTCACTGCTTCTATTTTTAAGCAAAATGTTTGGGAAACAAAACTTGACTAGATTTTGAGGATGCCTTTTATTGAATGTGGGGATTTTTCTTCTCTGTGGCCACTGAGAAACCCATGAGAATGAAGAAAATTCAACTCCCGTGTGGATATTGGCTTCCTACATGATAAGATCACCTTTTTTTTTTTTTATTTCCTGAGGGTAATATTCTGTATGAAATCATGAATATTTAAAAGCAAAGCTTCACCTTTTACAAATGAGAAGGTGTCCTCTGCTTGCCTATGTTTTTGAACTGGACAAAGTTCAAATGAGAGGGAAAATCACCAAATCCACATGGGAAAATGAAATCTTCATATGAAAGCAATGGTAAAGAGATTTCTTTTCTTCCTGAAAATACTGTAATTGAAAAAAACAATCAGGGACCACCTCAGTTTTCTTATCAGCTTTTGTGTTATTATTTCACTGAGCCAAGATTTTTCTCAGACTGGTGATGGAGACAAACCAAGCCAAATTTATTCCCAACACCTGCACAACGTGGCAAAGAGCTGCAGGTTTCCTGATAGGCTTCCAAGATAATTGCTATGGCATCCTTTCTTTGCAGCAAAACCTGGCCTGGCACCTCAGCTTTGGGCATTGAATCCCATTTGTCTCCCCCAGAGTGATTAAACTCTCAGAAGGGTTGTCTGTCTGGGCAGCAATGCCAGGACTGATCCTACTTAGGTGGGACCTGCTTGGTCTCTGCAACTCCCTGACAGGAGGGGTCAGGCTCTGTTCCCAGGGAACCAGTGACAGGAGGAGGGAACAGCCTCAGGCTGTGCCAGGAGGGGCTCAGGTTCCCAGAACCATTAGGATGGGAAGGGCCCTCTGGAGATCCCCCAGGCAGGGTCACTGGAGCAGGTGACACAGGGACACATCCAGGTGGGGTTGGAATGTCTCCAGAGACAGGGACTCCAGGTCCTCCCTGGGCAGCTGTTCCAGGGCTCTGCCACCCCCATGGAAAAAAAATTCTTCATGTAGAGGTGGAACTTGTTGTGTTTTAATTTCTGGC
Source organism: Serilophus lunatus (assembly GCA_013399895.1). Taxonomy (NCBI): domain Eukaryota; kingdom Metazoa; phylum Chordata; class Aves; order Passeriformes; family Eurylaimidae; genus Serilophus; species Serilophus lunatus. The sequence goes on from VXBA01000629.1 coordinate 298,468, forward strand.
CATTGCTGTCACTGGCACCACTGAACAATCTGGCACCACTCTCTGACACCCCTTGGAGATTTTTATATGCACTCATGAGATCCCTCTCAGTCTTCTCCAGACCAACCAGGCCCAGCTCCTGCAGTGTCTCCTCATCAGGGAGATGCTCCAGACCCCAAACCATCTTCTTGGCCTCTGCTGAACCCTCTCCAGCGTCTCATTGTCTCTCTTGTCCTGAGGAGCCCAGAACTGGACACAGCTCCAGTTGTGCCTCAGAGGGGCAGGACCCGCTCTCTGACCTGCTGGAAATGCTCTTCCTAATGCACCCCAAGATCCCACTGTCTCTCCTGGCCTCCAGGACACTCTGCTGGCTCATGATCAACTTGTCACCCACCAAGACTTCCACGACCTTCTCCAGAGCTGCTCTCTAGTTACTCAGCCCCCTTGGAGCTATTCCTCTCCAGGTGCAGGACCCTACACTTGCCCTTGTTGAACCTCAAAAAATTCTCACCTGCAGGAGTGGTTATGATTGGAAAGGGCTGCCCAGGGCAGTGGTGGAGGTTCCATCCATGGAGGAGCTCAGGAAATCACCAAACAAGGCACTGGGGGATGTGGTTTTGTGGGAATGGGGGTGTTATTGAAGGTTAGACTTGATGAGCTTGGAAATTGTTTCCAACCTTAATGATTCCATGAGTCTCTGATTCCCTGTGTGCCCCATGCCATTCCCCCAGGGCAGTGGGCACAGCCCCAAGGCTGCCAGAGCTGCAGGAGGGTTGGGATGATCCTCTGGGGACAGGGGGGACTCTTGGGGATGGGCCTGTGCAGGGCCAGGGGTTGGATGGATGATCCTTGGGGGGCCCTTCCAGCTCAGGATATCTGGGATTCCTCAGCTTTTCCACGCACAACCTCCCACTTTCCCAAGTTCTCCAGGCAGTGGCCGTTGTGCCAGGGCCCTGCTGTGGCCCCACAGCTTTAGCCCAGAGCTCCCAGGCTTTGCACTTGGCTGCTGCCTTTGTTCCCTTTTTAGCTTCCCTTTATCCTCTCCAGCCAGGCAGCGCTTCCAGCCCAGCAATTAACAGTGGCAATTAAGAGTTGCAGAGGTAGGTGTTTCCCCTCTGAAGGGACCTGATGTTTTCCATGCTGAGCATGAGAGAGATTCCCACCAAGGGAGCTAATTTGTGCTGATGAGTAAATGCAGCTGAATGTTGTCCTTGTTGGAATCTGGTGAGCTCAGACTAAAAAGTTGCAAAGTATTACATCGGGGTTTTGCTACCTCTTGACAATCCCGAATTCCTGTTGAAAAGTGAAAATACATAAATTTTAGGTGATTGTTGCACAGCCTGTGCTCTTTCAGAGCTGCTGAGCAGTTTAGAAAATCAGGTAAACAATGAGGAAATACAGTAGATACCCAGTAAAGGACTTTTCCCACATCCATTTGAAGGAAATTGTTGTTATGTGAAAGGCAGGATATTAGGACTGTCCAGAGAATACAGTCACTGCTAAGCAAATGGGGCATCAAAATGTTTCTGTTAAACCTCTCAAACCCTTTAGTGAATGATAAAATGGGAGAAGCTGGGAAATAATGGGAAAAGATAATCTGGACCCAAATGGAAAAACACATCTGCAAAAATCTAATCAAAGCCCCAGTGACACGGAGTATTTTCACTGACTTTTAGCTCCTGACTTCAAACATGTTTCTAGTGTCCCATAATGGTGTTTTATGTCTTGTGCAGTGGGTGCCAGTATGAAATTAAGGGGGAAAATATGTATTTTTCCAAATCAGGCTGTTTGTCATTAGCTGGAGGGTAAAATATGCTGAGGTCTCACCCTTCTTGTTGCCCAAAGTGATCTAATGTTGTGAGTGAAACAAGAAAACCTCCAACGTTGTCTGTGTGGGGATGAGAAATGATTAATCTAATCCCTGCTGGAATAGCTTCCAAGGCATCCCCAGGACATCTGGATGGATTGTACCCTCCACAGAGATGCAGCACCACGCAAATAAAACAAGAAATAAGGAAGTGTTATTGATGGACATTATTTCTCCCCTTACTTATCATAACAGTTTTATATCAGTGTAAAGATGAATTCTGGTTGGTAATGTGGTCTCAGGGAGTTGTATTTATTCTGCTTATTGGTATCAGGAACTTATTACGTTGCATAAATTATTCATGGGAATTAGACACGCTTATGATGCTCCTGTTATTTGTGGTGGGAGGGATGGGGAGCAGAAAGGCACCAGGAAACTTCTCGTTGGGTTCTTTGGAGAAAGAGGATTTGGAAATGATGGGACATTGGAGAAGCCCAGTGTGAGTGGCATCATTCTGCACACCCTGCTCACCCCTGAGTAAGTCATGAGGGGTCTTGGGGTACCTTTGCCACACAGGGTAAAGCAGCACTGCTGGGACTTTGTGGGGACACAGAGAGGGCCCTCAAAGCAGCAAAGGAGAGTAGAAAAGATGCTCCCCCCTAGCAAGGCACAAAGTTCATCCCACAGCCTTTAAAAGTGGAGGATTCTGTGCAGACAAAGCATATAGGGGAAGATTTAACATCTTGCTGGAGCATCTGTTCTCCTTTAGCCATAAAAAAGAGGCTGGATGGCAATTGCTCTGAGAGCAGCAGGAGATGGGAAAAGATCAATAGAACTGTCCCCTCTGGTTAGGAATTTGTGACAAAGGCTACAACCTCTTCATTCACAGAATCCTGGATTCATTAAGGTTGGAAAACCCAGCCCATGGAGTCCAAGCTGTGCTCCCATCCCCACCTTTTTCCCCAGCCCAGAGCACTGAGGGACATCCAGTCCTTCCTTGGACACTTCCAGGGATGGGGACTCCAAATCTCCCTGGGCAGCCTCTTCCAAGGCCTGACCACCCTTTTCAGGGAGAAATTCCTCCTGATGTCCACCCTGCCCCTCCCCTGGCCCAGCCTGAGGCCGTTCCCTCTCCTCCTGACCCTTGTTCCCTGGGAACAGAGCCCACCCCCCCCCCAGCTCCCCCCTCCTGTCAAGAGAGTTGGAGAGAATTCCAGGTGCCCCCTGAGCCTCCTTTGCTCCAGTTTTTGGTGAGTTGGTGCAGAAGGGAATTCTGGCACATGTGTGAGTACCAGCTTCAGGCTCAACTGCAGATGTTGGGAACAACACAGAGCAAGGACATTTTGTAGGCAGAGAGATCCAGTGCAGGGATTTTCACTGGTCTCCACTGGCAGATGCCAGGCAGGAGGAGCCCAGGAGATGAGTGACAAGCCACTGGGCTTGTGCTCAGAGTTGCTGCTTGACCCATGTTTCACCTACCAGGGGCACATGTGGATTCTTGGCCTTGGCCAGGGGCGCTCTTGCAAACCATTTGTCTTCTATTTCCCTCTGCAGTCAGTGTATCTTAATAGCCTATTTCTTCCCTAATGTGATTGAATTATGAGTAAAATACTATTCCAGTGTGGTTCTGGGCTCTAGAGATGGATCTGGGGGGGTGCTGCTGGGATGAGCCCCTGCAGCTGGAAGGGCTGGAGCTGCTGCACCTCTTACTCAGCTCTTCTCACTTCCCCAGGGCTGTTTCTGCAAAACCATTCCCTCCACTAGCTGTTTTGTTGCCTTTTTTGCTAGTGGTAATTCCAGAGGCTTGGCTGACTTGCAGGTTTTTTGAGAATTCTTGGAACTGCTGGGATGTTTTTGTGTCCACCTGAGCCACGTGTCCACCCCTTTGCAGCTGGACCTTCATTAAGCAACCCCAGTGGCGATGTTCTCAGCAAGCTGCAAAATGGGTTTGCTGCTCATCCTGTCTCAATATCCCATTTGGAGCAAAGCTGGAAATTCCTGTGGAGCACCTTTCTACAGCTGCTGCCTGTATTTTCTGCACAGAGCTAAAATTCACACCTGCACAGGCTGATAGTGCCCCCTCCACCTGGGCTGGGGGAGAGCAGAGCCCACCCTGAGGCTCTGGGGGTTTGTTGTAGAAAAGGAGCAGCTCTCTGGCAGCACCACAGGCCCCACACTGCAGCCCCAGAGGCTGAGGGTCAATTTTTAACTGTCTAAGTGGCTCAGTCCTCCTGCAGAAATTTGGGAAGTGGTGAGGAAATGGCCCAAGTGCTCTGTGACTTGCACTTCTCCACTGCCAAGGGAAGAAAGGAGCATCCTGGCAAAAGCCACATTGCAATGGAGGTGGAAAACGAGGCAGAGGAGGCAAAAACTGTGGTATGAGGAAATAGCAACTTCTTTTTCTAAGCATGCAGGAATCACATAAAATCTTCCTGAGGAAGGTGGTAAGGCCTCGCTCACTTCCTCATGGAGTGGTGTCATCCCACATAGGAAATCCTAGGAAGCAAACACAGCCCCTGCAGTGAGCTTCCCTCCATCTCCTCCTCCCACCTGCTGGGGGACTGTTCTCAGCCCCAAAACATTCCCATTCCTCACGGCTGAGCTGGAGTGACCTGCAGGGGGCTTAGAACACTGGAGGGATGGCAGGTCAGCTGGAAAGGTCAGTGTGAGCAGGGCTGAGGGCACTTGGTGTGTTCAGCTGGAGAGAAGGTTGAGGTCAGACCTCTTTGGGGTCTTCAACATCCTCCCAAGGGGCAGCTCCATCTCCTCTCCCTGTGAGCAGGGCCAGGAGCCCAGGGAATGGGCTGGAGTTGTGTCAGGGCAGGGGCAGGGGGGATCTCAGGCCAAGGCTCTTCTTTGCCCAGAGGGGGGTTGGGCACTGCCCAGGCTCCCCAGGGCAGTGGGCACAGCCCCAAGGCTGCCAGAGCTGCAGGAGGGTTGGGATGATCCTCTGGGGACAGGGGGGACTCTTGGGGATGGGGCTGTGCAGGGCCAGGGGTTGGATGGATGATCCTTGGGGGGCCCTTCCAGCCCAGCACATTCTATGGCTTTATGAACGATGCACATCTGAGCCCACCACACACAAGAGCCTAAACCAAGGCACAGACAGCACAGATCAAACTGGTGATATGAGAAATGGTAAAGCCATGACCCCACAAATGACTCAGAGATGAACAGAGATAACAACCTAATGGAAGCTCACTCTGAGATAAGGAAACTGGAATGGTGAATATGAGCCAGAAATGTATTCACAGGGAAATGGCAAGTGCACAGAAAGAGGTGGTGTGATTTCTGCACAAGACAATAGGGAGGGCAAGATAAACTGCTGCATCCAGAGCTGATACCCACATTGTTAAAATATGTTGTCAAGCTGGAAAAGGTAGACAAAGACTTGTGAGGATGAGTCAAGGTTTGGAAAACCTGCCTGAGTGTGGCAAACAGAAGGAGCTCCATCTTCCAGTTTATTAAAGTGAAGTTTATGAATAATAGTCACAGCATAAAAATCCACCCAGAGGGTGCAGATATCTGATAGCAAAACAATGTCTAATTCTGCAGATAAGGACAGATCAAAATCCAGTGGTAGGAAATTGCAGGCATGGAAGGCTGAGTCTGGGAATGACGCACAGACTCCATTTCTGATAACATTAACTATTTAAAAGGGGCTGGATTTTTTTGTTGGAACCTCTAAAAACCACACACACTGCAGCAGTGCACCGTGGAGTTTGGCTTGGAAAGGCTGGGTCTTGCCTAGAAATTCAGAGCCTGAGGCTACACAAAGTCCAAAGAAAGAGATTTTTTTAGGCAGCAGCCTGAGATGGACTGAAATTTAGGAAGTGTGTTCCCAAATTACACCCAGAGGCAGGCCCACCACCCACATTTTCCTGGGTGTTGCCTTGCTGGACCCTAATTCTTCAGTGTGTCAGAGAAGGAGGGAATGTTGAGCAACAAGTTCCTATTTCAGGCAGAACTAAGAAGGTTGTGCTGTGTGGGATGCCAGGCTGGCCTGGATGGCTCTGCTTCCCTGACTCTGAATCCCAAATATTCCCTGCTCACTGGGTGCATCCTGCTGGCAGCACTTCACACACCATGAGGAATCAGCTCCTGATCACAGATATAAAATCCAGAGGCAAACAAAGATCAAGATGTCAGTCCATCCTTCCCAGGCGTGATTTGGTTCCACAGATTGTCCCTTTCCATAGAGGCAGAAATGACACTGATTCCCCAGGGGACATAGTGGGAACCACTGGAATCAATTCAAGAGTGGCCAGTGAACAACAAAACACACTTTATGTCCATCCTGCCTGGCATCTACATCCCCATCCTCACTCTGAGGGGCTGGAACACACACGGTGCATCCTCTGTGCTCTCTGCAGTTCTGAGTCCCCTCACACAGAGCAGGATGTGGAGTTTGCTGGAAAGAAGATGTGAACCCACAACTACAAGCCTTGGAAAACGTTTTTCCTTTACAACTCACAGTGTATTTGCCTCTTGTTTTCTGAATTTCTCTGATTTATGTGCTCTTGTTACCTGAAAGAAATGGCAGCAGTAAGAGGAGAGCTGTCCTCCAGTGCATACACTGAAAAAAAAGAATCACCAGGATGTCTCCAAGAAACTGCAAATACTTAATTATCAACAGCTTTGGGCCAGAATCCGATGTTATTAGATCACATCTGTAATAAGTCTAATTGGGAACAGTCCTTAATAGAGGTGCTGGGCCCTCGTCTGAGGGTGACACTCACTTTCCTGGAAACATCAATGCTGGTTGTGACGTGGGGCTCTGCATTTCATTTCTTTTCCAAGCTGGCTTTTCCATGAATCTCCAAACCACATCCATTCTCTGAATCACAGCCCCATCCCTCCCTCACTGCTCCAGGGAAAGGAGCTCAAAAAATAATTAACTTTCCTGTTTCCTGTAAAATCCGTTGTTTCCCTGGGCCCTGGGAGGCAGGAGCTGCCAGCACTGTGTGTGTTGGTGACAGCTCAGATCTTTCACCTCCTTTTGCTGTTGTGCAAATAGAGGGCAAGGCTGCCCTGGCTCATCATCACGAGCAGGGAGAGGCAGGGAATTGTTTTCTCCATTTGATTGGTGATCCAGAAAAAAATAATTGTTTGAGGCAACTTTACAGAGATTTTGGTAAAGTGGAACTGCTCGTCTTGGGTTAAAATGCCAAATGAAACACTTTCTCTGACAAGAAGTGGATTGTTTCGTCTTGGAGGAGTTGTTTTTAATATTTATAGGAAGGGGTGAGTTTCCAGTGTAGCTGCTCAGCTGGGTCATGTTGGAGCTGGGATGGGAGCCCAGCATTCCTGTGACTGAGGGCTTGGATGCACGCAACCCACCCTGGGCTGTGGGGCAGGAATCATGGAATGGGTTGGGTTGGAAGGGACCTAAAAGCCCATCCAGTTCCACCCCCTGCCAAGGGCAGGAGAATATAAAGCTGCTTGAGGTGGTGCCTCTGAGGTGGATGGATGTGATTCCAGAGTCTCCAGGACATCACTGGATGCTGCATGTGAGCTCTGTGGTTCCCCCTGCCCAGGGCAAGGACAAGAAGTCATAGAACCATGGAATCATGGAATGGTTTGGGTTGGAAGGGGCCTTAAAGCTCATCTAATTCCATGGGCAGGAACTCCTTTCACTAGAGCAGGTTGTTCCAAGCCCTGTCCAGCCTGGCCTGGAACAATTCCAGGGGTGAGGACTGAGGGATTCACAAGGACAGGACGTGACCCTCCTGCCTGTGCTGAGCCATTAATGATGGTAGAGCTCCTGGAGTGTGGGAGTGACTGGGAGCCAGGCAGGATTCACCCCTGGGGCAGAGGGGAGATGTCTCCATCTGAGCAATCACCTCCAGTCCCTCTGTGGTGAACAGTGAGGAATCAGCTGTGCCAGGGACACCCAGCCATGCCAGGGACAGCTCTAAGGAGGCAAGAGCAGAGACTCAAATGCAGAAACACGGATTTTCTCTTGCTTGGCTGCAGGTGGCTGGGCTGTCAAAGGAGAAATTTGGGCTGATACATTTCTCCTTTCCTTGCTCCTTCTCCAATATCCAGTTTACTCCTGAAGCAGTGGGTGCAGGGCTGGAGGAGCAGTGGTGGATCCCTGCCCCCGGGTTGAGGCTCACCCACACACATCCCTGGGGGGGCCCTGAGCAGCACAGACAGCTCCTCTCTCAGCTTCAGTATCCATGTACTCCCACCCCAGGGTGATACCTGCAGTCCAGCATCTTCGAAAATCACCCCTGGGACTTCAGCATCCCCCAAGCCTGCAGATTTTCTCTCAGCCAGTGCAATCTATGGATTTCAGTCATTCTTTATGATGCCTCCCCAGCTCTGACCCATCGTGGTCAGTCACAGAGCTGGGATTTCCTCACCAAATGCTGAGGCCTTTTGGGAAAAGCTGTGCTGAGTTTGGAAGAGGAGAGAAGAATCCCAACTGTGACTGCTGGGTTTCCTGCTCAGAAGCCCTGGTTTGTCAGGAGGATTGGGAGCATGAACCAGGTTGTCTGCTCCTGGGAAAGAGAAATACCTATTTTAGTCTATTTCCACAATGAATGTTGGATAAATTCCAGAAGCTTTGCTTATCCCATCAGACTCCTTACTTTTCTTTTTCTTTGTTTTTCTCTTTCATTATCACCTGTCCAGGAAATGGAAACACTCCTCTGCCTTCCTGTGTGATGGAAACCTCATAAAAGAACCCCAAAATCCCAGGACATGTTGAGTTGGATGGGCCCTCCAAGGATCATCCATCCAACCCCTGGCCCTGCACAGGCCCATCCCCAAGAGTCCCCCCTGTCCCCAGAGGATCATCCCAACCCTCCTGCAGCTCTGGCAGCCTTGGGGCTGTGCCCACTGCCCTGGGGAGCCTGGGCAGTGCCCAACCCCCCTCTGGGCAAAGAAGAACCTTGGCCTGAGATCCCCCCTGACCCTGCCCTGACACAACTCCAGCCCATTCCCTGGGTCCTGTCCTGGAGTCTGGGCTCACAGAGGTGGGGTTTGTGTTGTACTGTGAAAACACCAGCTTGGGCATTGTCTCTCCATTCTGGGATCTCGCCTTCCTGCCTGTGAGAGAGAAGTGAGGGATGCCAGGGGGCAGTGCCCCTTGTCTTCTCCCATTGCAGTGATTCCCTCACAGCAAAGACCTCCTGTGTATTTTTGGCTCCATCCTCTTGGCCTCATCCTCAAAATCCTCTCATTCCTCCCATTTTCCACTGGGACTTCCCTCCCCACCACCACTTTCAGAAGAAGGGCCCCCCCCAGGATCTCCCAGTGCAGCCCAGGTCCATCAGCACCATCCCAAGCACAGGGAGCTGGGGAAGACGTTTGGAGAGAGAGGAAAATGTGCCCACGAAGAAATCACTGACACACTGGGAACTCTCTGAGGGCCATGGGAAGGTACAACCCACACGAGGCCCATCAGGGGCAAATGACAAATAGGCCAATTTTCCAGGGTGGCAAAGGCTTTTAACAGGAAAAAACAGCTGAGAATGGAGAATGTCCCTTACTGTGCCCTTCAGTTCCCAGCACTGGATGCTGATTTCCCCAGGATTTTGCACTTGAAAGGAAGAAGAAAGGAAGGAGAAGAGATTCTGACTAATTTGCTGACTAAGTGTTTATTAAAATAGACTGTAGCAATTAAAGACAAAGGCTCCCCAAAGTTAGGATGCAAATTGAAGGGCTAGAAAACACAAAAGGAGAATTCTGGTGACAACTTTAACTCTGTCCAAGTTCATAGATAAACCCAGAATTTTTCACAGAATAAGAAAATTCAGTTCCAAGCTAAAGCCAAACTGCAAGAGAAATTTTTGGAAAACCAGAAACTCAAAGAATTTCTTTTGGCTAAAGGGAAAATTAATTTGACAAACCACAAACATTTCAATTTAGAACAGGGACATTCTTTTTTTCCCCCCTTCTCTTTTTAATTAACCTCAAACTTTCAAAAGCACAATGATTGGAAACCAAAGAATGTGACATTGCCCAAGTGTCTCTAATAAATGCACAAGCTGCAAAACAAATATGGATTTGCAAAACATTTTGTTGTTAACACATTTACATTTTCACTGACTAGAACTATTCCTACAAAATTCCAGCCAATTCCCTCTCTAATATTCTGCCTCCTTAATGCAATCATTTAATACTGATTTAAAGTCTGTGAAATGAAGGATGAAGGGCTGATATTTCTCTGTAACCTTTTGAATTTCTATATTCTGACTTCGGTCCATTTGATCCATAACATCCAGATTGCAGGAGCATAAGGGGTTTTTTACATTTATTTTCATAATTTAATGTTTGTTTTAGAAAAAGGAGGGGTGGAAAAGCTGCTAGGGCTTAATCATGCAGCAATCTTGAAAATCTTACCACGACTGGGGGAGGAAAAGAAGGTTTGGCATCTTTGCTGCAGTGCTAATTTGCATTGAGGAGGATCTTTACCCTTCACAGCTAAAAAAGATGAAGTGCTAAGTTCCAAAGTGACATTTTGGAATTTGTGTGGAGGTTCTCAGCTGCTGGGGCTGCGTTTAACGCTCTGCCTGTTTCTTTTATTAAGGCAGGGATGGCAAATTTGTCCAGAGGAATCGATGCTGTGGGGGAAGGTGCTGGTGGTGAATTCAGGAAGAGGAGCTTGGCCCCCCAAATAAATCCATGTGGTAAGAGAAGACACGACCCTGGAGGTGGAAGGCACTGATCACCATGGCACGAGTTCCTCAGCAAAGGTCCCTTTGTCCCCCACCCAAAGGCCCTTCTCACCTTTTTATTAGGTCAAAATGAAGAAAAAGTTGTGTTTGCCCACACGGTGGTCATTGCTCTGTGTTTCACACCTCAGTTCCCACTCTGGGGAATTCCTGCTTCTGCTCTGTCACACGGCAGGGTCCTGCACCTGATCCGGGGCAACCCCAAGCACAAATCCAGGCTGAGCAGGGAATGGCTGGAGAGAAGCCCTGGGAGAAGGACTCGGGGGGGCTGGTGGGTGAGAGGCTGGACATGACCCAGCGCAGAAACCCCCCTGTGCCCTGGGCTGATCCCCCAGCGTGGGCAGCAGGGGAGGGAGGAATTCTGCCCCTCAGGTGAAACCCCACCTGCAGAGCTGCTCCAGCCCTGGGGAACAGCACAGGGAGGACGTGGAGCTGCTGGAGAGAGTCCAGAGGAGGCCACGGAGATGCTCCAAGGGCTGGAGCCCCTCTGCTCTGGAGCCAGGCTGGGAGAGCTGGGGGTGTTCACCTGGAGAAGGGAAGGATCCAGGGAGACCTTGGAGCCCCTTCCAGAGCCTAAAGGGGCTCCAGGAGAGCTGGAGAGGGACTGGGGACAAGGAATGGAGGGACAGGACACAGGGAATGGCTTCCCACTGCCAGAGGGCAGGGAGAGGTGGGATATTGGGAAGGAATTGTTGGCTGGNTGATTTGTGACCTTTGTGGACACTTAAAGCTGCTTTTTCCCAAGTCATCTCTCCATAGCCATTCAAAGTGGGCAGGAAATCACATCCTTGTTCTGCAGCTCTGCCTGGGAAAGGCTTAGGCAGAGCTCTGGACATTCAGCCTGTGGTTTCCACTGAGAACATCCTGGTCCATGCACAGCCTCCCAATCCTGGGTGCAGCACTGGGCACCCTCAGGCCACAGGGGTTTCTACAAGCTCCTGGCTTTGCTGATTAGGAAGGAAAAATCCATAAGGAATCCATAAGGAATTTGTGTGAGTGGATGTGTGTGTGTGTGTGTGTGTGTGTGTGTTCCCAAGGTGAGGAGGTTCCCCCCTCTTCCTCCTTTCTGCTGCTCACCCTGGAAGCCTCCTTGGAAATGGAGCATCTGAAGGCTCAGGATGGTGTCTTTAGTCATCCAGGTGGTTTCTTTCCAGTTATAATTCAGAAAGCATTTTTCCTCATTAAACATTAATGAGCAGCCTGAGTAATGGATGTCCATGTGGTGCCAATATGGAGCAGCTCTTGCAGCTCATGCCAGTCAAACCCTTTATCCTGGGAGTTTGTGCTCAGCACAGGGATCACATGGAACTAAGCATGAAATCATGGCAGGCATTGAACACTGAGCATTTTCCCTCAGTGCTCAAAAAATGGGGCAGGAAGCTCCTCTAGGAATATTTGTTGGTGAGTTATGGATTTTTGGGGCACTGAAAAGACACAGTCCTGTTAGAACAGGAGCTCAGAGCTCTGTTTCAGGCACAGTCTGGAAAAGGGGAAAGGCTTCCTGGACTTTGGGTATTTTCCTACTACTGTGATGGAGAGCCGAGCATGCTGAGGCCTCATGGATTTGGGGTTGCATTTATAATGTTTCAAAGCTGTAGCCCCATTTCCCACCTCTCCTCAGTGTCCCTCTGGATGAGACAACACACTCTGCACAACCTGCTCTGGTGGAAGGTGTCCCTGTCCATGGAAGGGGCTGGGAACTGGATCATCTTTTCAGTCCTTTCCAGCCCAAACTATTTGGTGATTCTGTGATTCTATTTTGAAGCTGAGAAAATGCCTGGTTTGGATTTGTAGTAACAGTGCTGGAAGGGACTGGCCACAGGAGGGGTGTCAGGGGGAGCAGGGAGAATTAGGGGAAGAATTCCATTTCACCCTCAAGGATTTCTTTGAATTCATGGGGTAAAAATATCACAACTAAAAGATAACTAACACAGGACTCCTTAAAGCCTTTCAAAAGCTCCTGTTTGCCATATGCTTCGTTCCAAGCCTGGTCACCAGGGACTGGCAGGAACTGTAGGCAGATGATTTAGGCTGCTCTTTCATGCCTGGCTGAGTGGGGCTGTCCCAGCTGCCTGCAAGGGCCAGATGAAGGAACTGTTTTATGGCCCTTCACTGGGACATCCTATCCCTTGGCTGGGCTTTGGGGCTCACGGAAAAAGAATAACAGCAAAAGACGAAGCCTTGGCAAATCCTCAGTTCTGCTCAGTCCCCCAGCAGCAAATAGTCCTGGGAAGGACAGGACATCAGGAAACCTGCTGAAGACATGATGGAGCCAAGTGTGGGGAAGTGTTTGTTAAGGTAAAATAACAACAGAAAATCCCTGTGAGTTCTTGGAGACAGTCCTTGACTGGGGTGATGGGAGAGACAAATAAGAGGAACAAGCTCAGACTGAAGAGTCAGGAGGAGGGGTTTGGAGTGAATCAATACAGCGAGGAACGATAAATTGCCAGGCCCGGCTGGCCCTGGGTGCCATTCTCATTGTAAGGAGCTCAGGGATGGAATTGCTGAGCTACTCACTGGGCCTGGGAAGCCACTGCTTCAACTGACATCACTGCCAAAGGAATAGGAGGTGGCAGCAGAGATGGCAGTTCTTGAAATGAGCTCCCAGGAAGATGGGAATGCAGAGCAGTAACTGCTGCTCTGGGAAAACTTAAAAAAGCTGGAGTGCACAATGAATGAGTAGTCATGGATGTAGAGCAAATAGAAATGCTTCAGACATTCATGTGAGCCCTTTGGAGGAGCTGACAGGAAGGTAAAGGGTGATCCAGCTTCTTACATCACATCTGGATTCCCAAATGCATCCTGCAGGCTCCTCATTAGGAGCTCTGCAAGAACTGCCTGCCTTGGCATCAGTGGGAACATGGCAGAGGTTAAAGAAGAGGAATAAAGATCAGGAATAAATGAAACTGGTTGCCAGCAGTGTTTCCCAAAGGTCTGCACTGAGATTTGGGTTGTATAATATTCCTAAACTACCTGAAAAGGGAGCAAATTGAAAGGAGGCAGCATTTGTAAATGCTGTGCATTACAGAGAGCAGCCAAATCTGAGGCTGCCTGGGAAGAAATGGAGAGATGTTTGTGGGTCCCTCATCACCACACAGCCCATGAGTCTGCCCCGGTTTTCAAACTACTCTCTCAAGTTCTCAGCTGTTTTTTCCAAGCTCAGACTTAACATGAACAGCTTTCTCAAATGCTCTGGCTCCTTTGGCTCATCATCCTTACTTGGCCTAGGGAATTTCCATGAGGATTACCTTCCTTTTCTCTTGTAGTCTTCCACGGCATTAGATTTTTTAAATTCTTACTGCCAGCAAAATACTCTGTTCAACAGTAAAAGAAAATAATCAGAATACATTTATTATTAGATGTGAGTTAAACTCCCACTGAACAGTTTTGGACTGCAGGTGGACAACAGGCCTGAAAGGAGTCTCAGAGCAAATCTGTTTGTTATAATGAGAACAAAGTCACCAAATGTCTCATTACTCCAAGGAACTTACAGTGCTGCTGGATCTCTTACAAGAGACAAGAAGACAAGAGAGGCAAACCAGACATTCCCAACATGGAATTTTATCCAGGGCAGTGGGCACAGCACCAAGGCTGGATTGGAGTCCCTTCCAACTAAGGTTAATCTGATTACACAATCCCAGAATCTCAGAATCTCCTGAGCTGGAAGGGCCCCCCAAGGATCATCCATCCAACCCCTGGCCCTGCACAGGCCCATCCCCAAGAGTCCCCCCTGTCCCCAGAGGATCATCCCAACCCTCCTGCAGCTCTGGCAGCCTTGGGGCTGTGCCCACTGCCCTGGGGAGCCTGGGCAGTGCCCAACCCCCCTCTGGGCAAAG
>VXBA01000629.1:312867-331684 GCA_013399895.1 Serilophus lunatus
TGCCCCAGTTTTGCAGGGGAGTCCCCCCAGGTCAGAGCAGAGCAGCACAATCCCCTCCCTGATGCCCCCAGGACACGGTTGCCCCTCCTGGCTGCCAGGGCACTGCTCCCTCGTGGCCAATGCACCAGGACCCTTTCCCAGCTCCCTTCCAAGATGCTGCTTCCAGTGTGGCTGTACATCCAGGGTTGCCCCATCCCAGGTGCAGAATCCAGCACTTGACCCTGTCCGGGGGGATCCCTGTGAACACTCTCCAGGATCTCAGCAAACTCAGGATGTTGCCCCCGCACAGCAGCCAGGGCACAGAGATGTCAGATGAGCTGCCCAGCTTTGTAACACAGTTCATTATGTTTGACAGGAATCCACCTCTCCAGTGCTTTTAAGACCTTGGCACATTGGCAGTTGCAATTTGGTCTCTGCCCATGTGGCTCCTAATTCTCCAATTATAAATTTGTGTCGGAGCCCTCGGACACGAAGCCCGAGGCCAAAACTGTCTGTGCAGGGCCGGGGGCTCCCGGCTGAGCAGAGCTTTGCCTTTGGCAGAGCTTCCCTGCAAAACCTTTCACCTCAGCATGGAAGTGTCAGCACTTTCCTCGGCATCACCTGACTGCCTTTTCATCACAGATTGGGGGGGATTTTGCTTTTGGAAAAAGCCAAATTAAGAAATGAGCAAAAAGACTTTTTGATGTCAAGAAAACCTGAAGTGCTGCATAGTGGAGAATCCATGTGGATTCTTCCTGGAGGCTGCTGAGGGCAACTTCCTCCATTTTTTCCATGTCCTGGAAACTCAGCCTGGGAGAATGGGGACAGACTTTAATTCAGGGATCAGGGAAACCTCTGAAAAGCCTAAAAGCTGCTTAAGCAGCTCTACTGGTGCTGTCTGGGGTTTAACAGGATGCCCAGGAAAGTATTGGGAATAATGAGCACAGCCCATGTGTTGGAAACCATCCCAAAGCTGGGTCAGTCCAACCTTCAGGACGTGCCATCTCTTATTCTGTGCACATACCAGTGCTCACAGATTTACAGCAAAAACAGTTCCTTCAGGCCTCTGCCATTAACATGCAACTAATTTGTAATGATCAATATTGGAGGGAGGCTGGGACAACCATTATAGCTCCAGGTCCCCATAAACAGGGAATGTCCGTGTGCCTGAATGAAGTCCAGGCAGGTGAGACTTTCATCAGGCTCAGAAAAGAAAAAAATAAGGATAAAATAAAGAAGTAAAACAGCCAGGAGGGGATAAAGACCGAGAACTACTTAATGACTTCTTCAGGGACTGCAAATATTCCAGAACAAACTCAACAGCACTTTCTGTGCTGTGCAGGAGACGGATGTGGGGGTTGGGAAGAGGGTGTCACTTGCAATATGGAGAGAAAGGCAAGTATTCTCTGCCCAAACTGTTTCTGGATGGAAAGTTGGATTCTTGACTAAGCCAAATTGATTTCAGAAAGTACCTGATTCCTGTAGGGATACAAAATCATATTTCCAACTGAAATTTTTAGGCAGAAAAAAAGAGAGAGTTTTGATGAAAAGTCAGCTCCAAGAAATAAGCTTCTATCTGCAGCTATTTCCCTCCTGATCCAATGTTGTTACAGCTGGTTAATATTTCCCCAGTTAAGCTCTATTTTGATGGAGAATTGAATATTTTTTTTCTAAATGACTTCTTTTTTTTTACAAAGTTTCTCTTGTGCAGACTGTTGAACTTTTCACAAAAACACTTCAGATAAACCTCCTGCTTTAATTTTTTAATGAATAATAGAAAATGCTCAGGGAAATCTTCAAATCACTTTCCACAGACATTTTCATTCGAACAAAACCCATCACTCACCCAGCCCCCAAAGCAAGATTTCCCTGGCTGCTTCTGCCTCTATTTTTTCATGAAGTTGGTGCCAACTAAGCTCCCAAAATCCTGGACACCATTTGTTGTGGGAAAGTCCTGATGGACACACAAACTGGTGGGTGTCCCAGAGTGTAGAGTCAAAGGCTGAGCCTGAAAGGCTGAAAGCTCAGGGCAGAAGCTGAGTCCCACTCCAGCCTTGGAAAGGGATGTGTGAGGTACAACTCTGGGTTTGGGAGATGCTCAATCTGACTCTTGTTCACGGCCAGGCTGGACCGAGGTTGGAGCAACCTGGAATAGTGGAAGGTGTCCCTGCCCATGGCAGGAGGTTGAATGGGATGATATTTAAAGTCTCTTCCAGCCTAAACCATTCTGAGAGTCTGTGATTCAGCAGCCTGTGGGCAAGCACAGGGTGTCATTGGTGCTCCAGCATCTCTGGAGCCTCATCCCTGGGGAACTTGGTTAATGCACAAGTCAATGAGCAAGGGGAGGAAGCAAATGAGGCATGTGAAGTACAACTGTAAAGCAAGCTTCATCAGGGCTTTGTGAGACACCAGACAGTGATTTAACACAATCCCAGAATACCAGAACCTCCTGAGCAGGAAGGGCCCCCCAAGGATCATCCATCCAACCCCTGGCCCTGCACAGCCCCATCCCCAAGAGTCCCCCCTGTCCCCAGAGGATCATCCCAACCCTCCTGCAGCTCTGGCAGCCTTGGGGCTGTGCCCACTGCCCTGGGGAGCCTGGGCAGTGCCCAACCCCTCTCTGGGCAAAGAAGAGCCTTGGCCTGAGATCCCCCCTGCCCCTGCCCTGACACAACTCCAGCCCATTCCCTGGGCTCCTGGCCCTGGTCCCCACAGAGCAGAGCTCAGTCCCTGCCCCTCCTCTGCCCCTCCCCACCGAGTTGTCCCTGCAATCAGGTCTCCCCTCAGTCTCCTCCCCCTGAACACACCAAGTTTCTCTCTGACCTGCCATGTTGTCAGACTGTTGTGGTGGGCAGTGAAGCCAAGGTGGTTTGAAGGACCTGTCTGATATTCTGGGAGCAGGGTGGGAAGTCAACAGGAGGGAAAACTCATGGGAGGAAAAGTCCAAGACTCTCCAGTCAGACAGGGAAATTCAAGACAGAGCTGGTCCCTCAGGTGGGCAGCAGAGAAGGATGGAGAAGAGGGATAGAGCAGCAAAGGCACGAGAGAGACAATGGAGAAGAGAGCTGGCGAAAGGAGCAGGGAGAAGGAGAGCAGGGGAGATTCTGGGGTCCAGAGACAGAGTTTCTCCTCAGATATGACGCCAAAATACAGTGGGTGGACTCATCATGCAAAGGAGGGGGAAAGGCAATGAGGGGGCACGGGGGAGCCTTGCAGCAAAATCAATTAATACTTGAGCAAGTCAGCTGCTATTGAATGAGATTTGAATTTCACACCATTGCTGGAAACCTCAAAATAAACCTTTCCCCTTCCCAGTGCGTCAGAAATTCTGCCTTATAAGGCAATAATCCCTGCTGGATGTTGTGGGGGCAGGAGAGGGAGAGAAAATAGGCTCCAGAGCCCCTCTCCTCTTGCATCTCTGTAGCCCTTCATTTTGCTCTAATCCACAGGTCATGGTGGAGTTGGGAAGGGCTGTTCTCATCCAGCCTGGACCAGGAGGGAGGAGAATTCCCATGGGATGATGTGCAACAAAATGAGAATTTCTGATCAGTGCCTGCAGTCAATTCAGTGTCCTGCTGCTTATAAGTGGGGGGGAAAGGCACCTGGCAAGGTGTGCTCTGCTGGGAGGCCCTGGGAGAAAGGTCCTGCAGGAAACAGGGGCAGGGAAGGGTGGTTGGGGCCCTTCAGTTCCACTGGTGGCTGGGGCAGACTGAATTCTGAGGGGACAGCTGTGGGACAGAGCAGAAGGATATTTGTGATGGGATTTAATGAAGGAGAGAAGTGTCCTCTGTGTCCAAGGGGCTTCCAGTTACAGGGGATTGCAAAGCTTTCCATTCCCAAATGAGCACAGAAATACCTGCCTGACAAACCTTACCAGGCATTTCTTGACTTCCAAGAGCTTTGGCAGCCCCAGAGAAAAGCTCCAAGTGCTGCCCAGAGCCAGGAGCACTTGCATTCCTCTGGCACCTCAGGGACATCACTGAGGGCAGGGATTGCAGCTACAGCCAGCCCAGAGAATCATGGAATGATATGGGTTGGAAGGGACCTCAAAGCTCATCTCATTCCACCTCTGCCACAGGCAGGGACGTCTTCCACTCTCCCAGGCCTTGGACACTTCCAGGGATGGGGCAGCTTCTCTGGGCAACGTGTGTCTCACCACCCTCACAGGGAGGAATTTCTTCCCAATGTCTAATCTGAATTTACCCTCCTTCAGATGGCAGAAGGGTACAGAGCCCTTGAGCCCTGCTGTGCTCCACCCTCATTTCCATATATCTGACTGCTGTCAGTGTTGGCAGCATTGTGCAGCCTCCAGGACTGGCCCTGGATCCCTGCACCCCTGTCCATGGTCACTTGTCTGCTGAGCTCCCCAATTTCTGGAACCATGAGAAACTTTAACCAGGAATTCTTCCAAGAGGTGGGTAGACCCTGGAGAGGGGCTATCCAGTCAAACCTCTCCTCCCCCTGAAAGAATCACGGAATCCTTTGGGTTGGAAGGCACCTCTAGAGATCCAAACCTTTGCCAAGGCAGCAGTCACTAGAGCAGGTGAGTTTGGCATGTCTGCAGAGACTCTCCATGAGCTCCCTGGGCAGCTGTATAAAGCAGCATCAGTTCCAAACCTCCTCCCTCTCACCTGGATTCGATGTGTCTTCCCACACCTGCTGAGAAAATTTCATCCCTGTAGACAGATTTCCCTGAAGCCACAGGGAGAAGACCAGGTCTCCTTGATTTCCTAGCCATCATTCCAAGAAGTCAGGGCCAAGGCCCTTCCCATCATGTACAACCTCCTTGTGCTCCCCGGGGCAGCTCCACAAGGACCTGCAGTTGGGCCATGGGCTTTTCTTCCTGTCCTCAGCTCCTGAGCCACTCCCTGCTGCTGTTTCCCAGCCTCCAAACCAGGGTCTTTTCTTTCTCCTGAACCATTTTCCCACATCCAACTTGCCCAAGCCCAGAGTCCTTGTGGTCATTTAAGAAAAGTCAGAACTAACCCAGGACTTGTGACCTGCAATCCATTCTTAATTTCTTATAGCTTGCTTTTTTTGTTTGTTTGTTTTGTTTTTTTGTTTTTGTTTTTTGTGCAGACTGAGCTGGTGATTCTCTACTACACACAAATAACACAGTTTTTACCATGTCTAAAACACTGGAATTTTATGAGCTCGTGGAAAACCTCCTTGAAGGATCTACAGAGCTGAGACTTAATTACCTCTGCCGTAGATAATTCCTACAATGTTCATTTCAAATGCAGAGGAGCTGAACAACCACATTTATTCCCCCTAACAGAAACAAGCATAGGAATGGTCTCAGTTACCCCGTGCTTCATCCACCCCACTGAGTCTGCTCTGGGAAGTGCCATGGCATGGATTCTCCATCCTTTTCCATAGGGAAGGACCGCAGGACACCATCTGTGCCTCTCCATCCTCCTCTGCTCTCCCTATCATTGGGGAAATTCTAACATCTTCCAGCAGGGTTTTTTCAATCTATTCGGAAACAGCTGCACCAAGACTGTTCCCATGTCTCCTGCTCCTGTCTAGATTCATGTTCGTGGGGACTGCTGAGCCCCTCTGTCCCACTTCCAATCTCCTGGGAGATATTTTCACTTGTATTTGCTTCCTCCCTCCTGCGGCTCCTTTACCCTGAGCCTGGGAAACATCCCTCTGGCTGTTTGCAGTGATGGATGGATGGATGGATGGATGGATGGATGGATGGATGGATGGATGGATGGATGGATGGATGGATGGACAGTGCAGGGCTGACAAAGACCATCATTTGTGCTCATGAGACCAAACTGCAGCTCCATCTCTGTTTCCTGAGGATCCTGAGTTTGTGCCCAGCTCATTCATCAGCTCCAGATGGATCATTTCCTGTTCCTGACATGCAGAAATCCCGCTCTGGAATGGAAGTGAGGCAGCAACTCCTCCTGACCTGCCTTTGAACTGGCAGCCCAGCAAGCACAGACACAACCTGCCATTCCACAAGAGTGCCCTTTTGGGTGGGAGCACCCTCTCCTCCCTCCCCCTGGAGCAGGATCCACCCTGGGGTTTCCCAGGAGCTGCAAACTGGAGGAGGGAAGCACAAACCCCCCTCTCGTGTGTCAGCTGTTCACTGTTGGCCAATCCATCCTTCCCTTAATGGTGATTTATTCCCCAACATCTCAGCAGAGATAATTTCCATATGGCACAGGCTGCTGGATTGGGCATTTTTCATGATATTTAGAAGCCAAGTCACTTCCATTTGCATAATATTCCAATGATTTCTAAATGCTGAAAACAGTTCACAGGAGAAAAAACAAAAAGGTTACTCTTAAATTCCACGACTTTTCTACTGCCTCTGCATGCAGGGAAACTGGTCAGGATGCATGTGATGCATCCTGGATCCCGCTGGGAGAGCAGGGAGTGTCTTTGGAGTCACCTGGTGGGAAAAGGGAAGCCAGTGGAGAGGGAAATGTGCACGTGCAGAGCAGGGGGCTCTTTCAGGTCACTGGTACCAGGAAGAAGGGTTGGTGTGATCTGGAAATTTAATACCATTCCCTCCTGTGATAACATGATGTCCCCTGGACTTCACCTCCACCTGTCTGCCCAGGCAGCCCCGTCTTTCGTTTTCCTTGTCTGGCCAACCCATGTGACTTGAGGAGCTGGAACAGGGAGACAAGAGACCTGCCTTCCCACTATACTCATTCCCATCGTACTCATTCCCATCCTACACCTTCCTATCACACTCATTCCCATCACACACCTTCTCATCCTACAGTTTCTGTCCATGTGGGCAACACCCCCGTGTGCAGAGGAAAAGGATTCCCCTGCTCCTCACAGGAACTACCAGGGAAATCAGCACATTCACACAGGATTCCCATCAGGGCTGGGTGCTGCCCTTGAGGAGATCCCAGCCCTGCTCTCCAAGCTGATCCTTGCACAGGATCCCTTCCCTGAGCTGATCCCTGCACTGGATCCCTTCCATACCTCACCCTGTTTTCCCCTCAGCAGTTCATTCCAAGCTGGCTCCTCACTGTGTTTGGTCCCAAACAAACTTTGACAAATATTTGCAGATTTTGGATCCCTCCCAGCCTTGGGAAAGATCACAAACCCTCCCCAGCTCCGTCCCTTCACATGCAGGATCAAACCCAGGGCAAGCCCCTGCAAAGCCTTGGGCTGGGCTTTCCACACGAGCTGCCTGCACATCTGGGTGCTTGGGATTCCCTGGGAGTGCTCTGGGAGATCCTGGCCATGATTTATCCCTTGATTTCACTGAAATGGAATAAATAGGAAGGCAAGAAAAAAGACTCCAAGTTCTTTTCATCCCATTGGCTTTGATAAAGATCCAGGGTTTGTTTCCTTTAAAATTTTTCACATTAAATATATATATGATTCAAAAGGGACATTTTATCCCCTCCTCACCCTTGTACTTCCATGCCTGGGTTTTAGGGTTTAGGGTTTGGCTTTAGGTTTTAGGTTTTGCAGTTTGGGTTTTGGGTTTGAGGTTTTAGGGTTCAGGGTTTAGAGTTTAAGATTTCAGTTTTAGGTTTTGAGGTTTGGGGTTTATGTTTTGGGTTTTAGGGCTTAGGGTTTAGGGTCTAGTGCTTAGGGTTTAGGGTTTTAGGGTTTAGGTTTTGAGCTTGGGGGTTTGAGTTTTAGGGTTTAGGTTTGGGGTTTTGAGTTTTAGGGTTTAGGGTTAAGGGGTTTTAGGGTTTAGGATTAAGGATTTAGGGTTTAGGCTTTAGGGTTTAAGTGTCATGGCTGGTAGAAGAGGCCAAGTGGCAATTTGGCTTCACTGGGCACCTGGAAAGGTTCTCATGTGGGGGATGGGAACTGGAGCAAAAGAAGTGGGAGGCAGGGAGAGGCTGTGATTTTTTATTTCTGGAATGGGAAGCACCTCCCAGTCTCAGCTCTGTTCTTGTGGAGCACAAATAAGCAGCTCATCCCTAATGACTCTGCTCTCTTTAGGAGGGAGCCTCCTCCAGGAGCTTTGTGCAGTCACTTCATGTGCAAAGTGCCTCTTGCTGGCTTTTTGATCCCACAGAGCTCTGGAGGACAGGGCTGAGCAGGAAGCTCCATGTGCAGGTTCCTCCTGGAGGTCTCACACCTGCCCTGGGGGTCCATCGAGGGGTAAGGGGGGAGCTCTGGGCAGCACTTGGGTGTTGGAAGGCCCTGGAAGGTGGAGTAAGCCCTCCTTCCCCACCTACCTGAGGGAAAAGGGGATGCTGACCCTGTGTGGAATCTCCATCTTCCCCCATTGAGCTCATGGATCAGGACATGTCCTCGAGGGGAACATCCCTTGGAAGATCCAGCTGGGCTTTCCATAACCTGGGAATCATGCAAAAGGCACCTCTGGCATCACACTGGCAGGAAAAACCACAGCACTTCCCCAAAATCTGTTTGGGGCAAGATAATCCCACCGCTCCCTGGGGCTTGCTGGCTGCACTCATCTGTTTTCTGTGCTGCAGGATCTTTGGAGAAGGAAGGATCTCATTTTGTTTGTTGAGGCCCCAGAATAGTGGGATCTTGGCCCGTGGTTGGGACACTTGCATGTTCCATGAATACAAATGGAATTAATTAACGAAAATAACCAGTGGGAAGCCAGAGCTCGTGGCTGGAGGGACCAATCCTGGGCAATAACGTTTCTTTGATTCATTCCAAGCTCTTCTGGGCAGGAAGCAGCTCTGTAGCTGGTGTGGCTGAACAAAGGTTCTCCCACCATTCCCAGCATTAATCCTTGCAGCACCAGCTTGGCCAGTCAAGTGAGATCCCCATTGGGTGGAGGTGTCCTGGGCAGAGCCCCTCCAGCACCTCTGCAGGGTGGCTTGGGGAGCTTGGAGGGTCCCTTTGGTGTCTCTGAGCTGGGCAGGAAGGAGCTCCAGGGCTCCTCATTAATCAGCAGCACGCAGGGACATTCTGGTGTCTTGCAGCAGGCTTTTTGCACCATGTTAGGAAGCAGCTGCCTTTTAATTAGAGGCCAGCTAAGTGCTGCCTTGTGATCTGCCAGGTTCTGCATATTTAATAGCCAGCTCCCATCTGCTGCTGCCTGGTGCTGTGTTTTAGGAAGTGCAGGAAAGTCCCCTTTGATGTTTCCTCACGCTGGTTGTTCTTAGAAACAGGGAGAGAACAGCAACTGAACCATTCCAAAATGTGGGGGAAAGCACGTTGTGCAGGGAGGTTCCTCCCCTGCCTGTGTGGGAGATGGATCCAGCTGTTTTCCTGGGGGTGCAGCAGGTTCAGCTGGAGCAGGAGGTGCTTCTGGATGCTCTGGGTGAGGAGAAGTGTTGACCTGGAGCGGGAAGGGGAAGCAGATAAAGGGAAATATCCAACTACAGTCAGTCTGAGCTCCTTCTCCTGATGCTGGGGGGGGGGGGGGGGGAGAGAGATGAGCACCAGTCTGTTGGAGCAAAAGCTCCAGTTCTTCAAACCTTCCAAAGGTGCCCTCAGCTGTGCTGTCACCTTGGGGGAGCAGCAGCAGAGAAGGTGGAATGTGTTGAAGTGAGGGTGAAGAAGGAAGAGGTGTTGAAGTTCTTCCAGGTGCTGTGTCAGGGAGCACAGAGACCTCCTGCCCAGCCCTTCTGCAATCACGAGTTGGACAAGAAATAGTAGGAATGATGCAGCTGAATATTTTTGTAACTATCCTGTTCAACTGAGTTTTAAGACTGGCCACTATGGTAATTTTTCCATGGCACGGCCAGAATATATTTGATAAATGACAAAATTCAACAGGAACAAAATGTGACATTAGGGGGATGAGGATATTCAAATTTGAAGTGATGGGGGCAACCAGAGGAGGCGTAACATGGCAAAAGAACATCAAGAAATCATTCAAATCCAAATCAAACCACCCAGCAAAAATCCACAGTCAGCTCAAAACTCCAGAAGACATTTCATTCTAGAAAGACAACAAAAGGAGCAAAGCAAACCAAATGTATCAAGGCTTCTGTGAGAATTTAACACATCATCTACAGCCTCCCAAGCTCTGCTCAAGCTCCACAGGGGAAGCTGCCTTTGTCCTGCAGAGCTTGGTCTGCAGGAAGGGGATGGATGAAGGAGAACGTCAAATCCTGAGATGTCCGCATTTGCAAAGCAGTGTCAGAGTCAGAAGTAAATGTAAGTGTCCTTTCTCTGGGAGCAGCAAAACCCTAATTTCAGCATCAACCTTGGCTTTGATCTTGGTCATATCATTTAAGTGCTGCAGCTTCACTTTGAGATTTACAAAACACAAAATTGCAGAACTCAAAACTCTACTTCCTGCTCGTGTTCCAGCCCTTGGTAATGGTGGTTGAGATATCCTTCCCTCTGTATTTTCTGCTCTCTATTCCATGTTCTCCATGTAGCTCTCTAGATATTTCCATGTCTATCTGCTCCTCCATTTCTTGATCCTCCCTGAGGCATTTTGCAATTTTAAATTACAGTGCTTTGGCACTTTACCCTTTCCAACTCAATGCATTTAGGTGGCACCAAATTGCTCTCAGGATCTTTAGTTTTCCTCCTTGAATGTCAAGAAAGAGCTCCACAACTTTTAGATAAAATTCCAGTGTAGGGAGCCATCCACAGAGGAGGAAATCCTCCTAAATCTGCATGTGAAACCACCATCTGGAGTCCAAAGGGACTGAAAGAGGAGGCAGCTCCCAGCAAGAGCAAACCTGACTGCATTGATTTTCCTTCTCTGACACGAGGAAAATGCAAAAAGATAATAAATAGCTGGAAAGGAGGAGGCACCAGGCTGTCACAGCACTTCTGCAGTGTCATGTTCGTGACACAGGCAAAGCTGGAAGTGTCACATCCCAGTGGTACCACCCCAGTGCCCTGTTCCAGCAGGGCCATGTGGCCTTGGAGATGCTCTGGAACCATTCCAGGTGGCCCAAGCACTGGCTCTGGGAGAGCCCTTCCCTGGAGCAGGGGCTGCTCTGAGCTGCCATGGCCTGAAGCAGCTCTGCACATGCTCCTGTGACACGGGACCAGCCTGGTGCCTGCAGCTGCTACTCTTGCTGTCCTGAGGACTTATGGAATCCCAGAATCACTGACGTTGGAAAAGCTCTCCAAGTCCACCCTGTGACTCCAACCCACCTTGTCCCCCAGCCCAGAGCACTGAGGGACATCCAGTCCTTCCTTGAACACCTCCAGGGATGGGGACTCCAAACCTCTCCGTGCTCTGACAACCCTTTCCATGAGAAAATTCCTCCTGATGTCCAATCTGAGCCTCCCCTGGCACAGCCTGAGGCCGTTCCCTCTCCTCCTGTCCCTTGTTCCCTAAGAGCAGAGCCCCACCTCCCCCCCACCCCGGCTCCTCCCTCCTGTCAGGGAGTTGTGGAGAGTGAGAAGGTCCCTCCTGAGCCTCCTTTTCCTCTCCTTTCTCCCACTGTAGCTCCCTGTGCCCCCAGGGCCTCGCTCCTCTGTTGCCAGAGCCCATCAAACAGCAGAGCAGCACCTTCAGCATGACAGTTCAGAGGGAGGGGAGCAAGGGCATCACCTCCAAGAGGTTGTTCCCTCTTGGCCAAATGGACTCTGCAGCCCAGGACTAAGCTCAGACCATTCCTGTGCAGGGAGGTTTAGCAGGATCCCCACCCGGAGGAACCGTGGGGCACCAGCATCTTGGAAGGACCTGATTCCCAGTTGCTGGAGCTCAATCCATTGGAAGGATGGGCAGGAGCAGCTCTGTAGGCAGCCAAAGCAAGGTGCCCACAGGCTTGATTTGCAGGAACAAAAGCAGAATTTGTATGGAATGGAGAGAGCCAAGAAGCTGATTGGGGAATTTGCGAAATAAAATCTTTTTTTTTTGCCAGCTTTGCTTGTTTGTTTATTTTTATTTTTTTTTTAAGTCAAAAGTGAAATGTCTTGCTGGAAAGTCTCCATTGAAGCTGAACTGGGAAAGCTGCCAAGATCTGGGATGGGATCTCAGGTCAAAAACAATGTACTGGGGAGTCAACCTAAAAAGCAAACCTCTTGTACAGGGGATTTGCCATGGAGTGGGAGCTCTGTGCTCCAGTCCCTTCTGGAGGATTGGAATTTCTTTGGAGTCCTGTTCAATGCCCCAAACACGGGGCAACACGTTGTTGTAGTTCTGTCATTCACTTGTTGAAAGTTCTCCTGGACCAGAGAAACTGTTTTCCCATGAATATTTCATCAAAACCAATGTGTTTGGGTGGAAAAAAAAAACAACCCGACAAAACTGATGAAATGTTTTTTTCTGCAATACAAACACACACTGCATCAAAACCAATCCCACACACAACGCTGCCCATCCCCAACCCTGCTGTGCCAAAATTGCCCTTCTGAGCCCTGAGAGGATCTTGGAGCTCAGCCTGGGCAGCAGGAGCCTGGATCCAAGCTGGCCTTTGCCTGGATTCGTGGCCCTGAGCTTCCCTTCTGTTCTATTACAGGAGAACGGGGTATTTCACCTCTAATTGTGGCAAGAGGAGACTGAGGTCAGACATGGGGTCTGCAGCTTCCTCAGAGGGGCAGCTCCAAACTCTGCTCCCTGTGACCAGTGGCAGGAGCCCAGGGAATGGCTGGAGCTGTGCCAGGAGAGGGTTAGGTTGGATTTTAGGGAAATGTTCTTCCCCCAGAGGGTGGTTGGGCACTGCCCAGGCTCTCCAGGGTTTGGTCACAGCCTCAAAGCTGCCAGAGCTCCAGGAGGGTTTGGACAACACTCGGGGACAGGGTGGGATTGTTGGAGTGTCCTGGGAAGGGCCTGGAGTTGGACTGGATGATCCTGGTGGGTCCCTTCCAAGTGAGGATATTCTGTGATTCTGTGATCTCACAACCTGAGATCCCACAACAGCCTTGAGCTGGATACTCCTCCCCACTCCCTGAGCAGGCTGGGAACAAAGGCTGAGGCCGTGGCTGTGGGGTCAGGATAAGCTGCCGAGGCTGGGTGGGAAGTAGAGACCTGTTTCTACTCACTGCAGCCCCAGGCCATGGAAGCAGCTGCTGGCACTGCTGGGAGGAGATGCTCCAGGGATGCTGCTGATGCTGAAGGACACATTGTGCTCCTCCATCCTCTCAGATGTTGGGCAGGAGAATTCCAGCTCAGCCCCCTCTGGTCAGGAATTCAGTTTGTATTTCAATAACAAATCTCCAAAAGTCGGACTCCCTGTGGGGCTGGCATTGATTACTGATTCTCAGAGCTTCACTCTTCCTTCCTTCAAATCTCCCCTAGGCTGGGAAGGCGGCTGCTTATTGATATTCCAAGGCAAACGTTGCAGTCTTTCAAATACTGCCAGGCTTTGGGAAGAGCTGTTAATAAAATGGATTCACCCGGCAGCAGAAGCAAAGGGAAGAGGGAAAAAAGGCTGGAAGGAGGCAGAAGGGACATTTCCAGGCAACTGAGGACTTTTCCCTATCATGCCTCCAAGATCTGAATCTCCATTCTGAGTCTTTAAGGGAAGAATGTCTCACCCACTAGGGCACTGTGGGACCCTTGTACCACACAGAAACCATCACAGCAGCTCAGACAACAGCCAACACTTGTTTCCAGGATCCCTGAGTTTGGTCTCCAACAGAGAGGAAGCCAAGAAAACAGAGTCGTTTAAAAGAGATCAGTTTGGAAAAGCAAGTCCAAGATAAAAAATCCATTCCAGTGATGCCTGAAATCAAGGCTTTTCCTGGGTGTTGACAGCAAGGAGGAGGAAGGGGGAATACTTGGCTCCCTGCAACTGGAAAGATCTGAATGTGGTTCCTTTCCTCCCCCACAAGAAGGGCTGTAGGTTCCCCTTCACTGGTCACAGCTTTGCCTGAGCTCAGCATGGACAGGGCAGGGACCTGCCCCGAGCAGCAGAGCTGATCCCTGGGGTGCTGGACTGAGCAGGAGCTACCAGAAGGGCCATGCCCACACCTTCCCGGGATGTGGCTGCTCCTTCTGGGCACTGAGGGCACACTGTCCTCTCCTCCTGAAACCTCTCTCTGTGCCCCTGCCATGGTCCCATCTGTTCCTCCTCACTCCTGGGGCTGGATGGGACGTGTGGGTCACAGGGATTTGTGTTGGGAGGGGGAACACAAGAACAGCTCCGAGCCTGCCACAGCCCAGGGAGCATCTGGACATCAGGCTCAGGTGGGACTGCTGGGCCAGGAGCTGAACTTGCTGATCCTTCCAGCCCAGGATATTCCATGGTTCTATGGTTGTCCTGCTGGCCGCAGACCACACTGTGATCTGGGGTGGTGCCACCCATTTTTAAAGGCTTCTGAAAAGCAATGTGTGACAAAGAGGGCTGGGTGCTGGAGCTGTGTGTGTCAGCACAGAGCCAGGCTGTGTGTGACTTCCAGAGCCTCTGGCCATTCCATCCCTGTTGCTCTCCTTGACATTGCAGGGATTACAGGGCTTTTGTCTGGCAGCTGCTACACTCTGGGATTTAGGTACTTGATTTCTCCATTTGGGCAGTCATTGGGGATTTGGGGCTGAATGGCCATTGTTTACTTCAGGCCTGGAAAGGACAGCAGGAAACATGCCCCCAGTGCTGGGCTGGGAGATTGACTTGGACACACAACACAAAAGTCTAGGAAGCCACAAAACACAGAGTGACTCATCTGCTTCCAAAATGACTTTGACAGTCCTCAGAAGTCACTGTGGTCTGTCTTCCCTTCTGGAAGGGCTGTGGTTGTTTACATCAGGCTAAAATCCTCCAGAAGAGTCATAGGGAAGATGAGACACTGGAGCTGGTCCTGAAGGTGAACCTCTGCAGCCAGACCCCTCCTCCTGTCTCCTGAGCCTCACAGTGCCATGGAGGTGCCTTGATAGTTCACAGAATCCCAGGATCTGGGAGGGAGTTGGAAGGGCCCCCCAAGGATCATCCATCCAACCGCTGGCCCTGCACAGGCCCATCCCCAAGAGTCCCCCCTGTCCCCAGAGGATCATCCCAACCCTCCTGCAGCTCTGGCAGCCTTGGGGCTGTGCCCACTGCCCTGGGGAGCCTGGGCAGTGCCCAACCCCCCTCTGGGCAAAGGAGAGCCTTGGCCTGAGATCCCCCCTGCCCCTGCCCACCAAGTTGTCCCTGCAATCAGGTCTCCCCTCAGTCTCTTCTTCTCCAGCATTTCTCTTTTGGAAGGGCCGAGAGCTACCGTTGAACAGGGAAACAAAAGACTTTCCAAGTGATCTGTTGAGGCTTCCAACCTTTCAGTAACACCTCATCACACCTTTGCAGGGTACCCTGGGCTCGGATCTGCACCAGCCCTTGCTCCTGGAACCATCCTAATTACCAGAGACTCAGCACTGGGAGGAAGCAAGAGGAATTGTTCTTCCAGCTCAGGACCAGCTCATTAGCAATGGGCACTTTGCTTTTTAATGTCTGAAAGCTCAGGCCTCGAGAAAGGTCATGGATACCTGGCAGAAAGTCCCTCCCAAGCCTGTCCTGAGCCAGCACATGAATAGCTGGAGGACAGGAGAGGTCACATCCACAGTAATCAAATGAGCATGGCCTGGATGAGCCCTGGACTGTGCTCCTGGGAAAGGACAAGGTGTGCTGAGGCAGAGGGAGGGAGTGCGGGACAGATGGGGACGAGGGCATTGACTTGACAGGAATTATGTGATGCAGCTCATGCTGTGGAGCAGTGCCTTTGACCCGGCTCCTCTCAGGGACTTGGTTCGATTTGCACATGCCCTTTGAAAGGGCATTTTCATTAAGGCTGTTCCATGCCTGGGATGCTGCAGCAGGAGCTGAGCTCATGGGAAAGTCCCGCTCTGGGCTCAGGCAGCAGTGGAGCACCACCCAACAAGGTGCCAAGGAACAGCTCCATTGCTGCTTAATTGTTTGTATCTCTTGCCTTATTACTAAAACTTGGTCTTCCACTCTGCTTCTTAAGATCTCAGAGCATGTTTGTAAATGAGAGTTTAACTCAGGTGGGTTCTCTTGTCTGCATGTGACATTCCTTTTGGGTGACCAACAAGAAGGGCTGGCTGCTGTAAGCATGGGATAAAATGAGGCCTCTGGGCAGAGGCAACTCCCAAATCCTGGGAGAAATGGGGCAGAGACACTTCCAGCCTGTGCACAGCAGGAAGAAAGTAGAAGAAAAAACCAGGTTGTGACTCATCAGCCCATGAGTCTGCAGCCCAGCAGGGCCCCCTCCAGACTGTGGAGGCTTTGGTTGGTGGCAGAACCAAAAGAGAGATTTGCTCAGCAGATTCTTTGCCTTTTTCCTGTCCCAGGATGTTTTGCAAAACAAATGCTGCTTGAAATCTCCCAGTGCCATCACTGACCTTCCTCTTCCAGGACAGTGGAGGGACAAGTGCTGATGTGGGAGTGGAAGAAGAGGTGAGATGAGGGTTTTATATCCTTGACACCACCTTTCCTGACAACAAACCTCTTTCCCTTAGGAACCACTCCAGGACCACTTTGTCCCAGAAATCTGTGCTGGAAGAGACCCCTGAGGGCCACAGCAGGTTTGTTGCCAACACTAGGCCAGGCCTGTGCTGCTGGGTCTGGAATCAGAGAACATCCCGAGTTGGAAGGGACCCACAAGGACCATTGGCGTCCATGGTCAATTCAGCTGTTCAAGGACCATTTCCTCACCTCTCTGGTGATCTGTCCCAGGACTTCACCATCATCTAGGGAACATTTTTTCCCAGTGCTCAACCTGAGCTGTGACAATTATCCCTTGCTGTTGTCAAAGAAATTGGCTGCATCATCTTTTGATCTCCTTTTCAAGCAAAAGTTTCCCTCAGAGCCCTCCTGGCCTCCTGCTCTTTTCCAGGCCAAACAGCTCATGTGTCCTTGTCCTGATCTGTGGGGCTTTTCTGGATCAGCTGAAAGGTTTAGTTGAACCCTTCCAAGGCCACTCTTAACCCCCCATGGATGGAGGTCTCTGTAGTAAACCCCAGAGAACTTTGGTGTCTCTTCAGCTCTGCTTTGCTTCAGGCAGAGGTGTGGGAATGTGTCAGTGCTGCTGCAGGAGACTCTTCCCTTCTCTAGACTCTTTTTTCTTTGATCCTCAACTGGTTCCTTTCATCCTGGACCAATGAGCATCCCACCAACTGCAGCAGAACAACCTGCTCCTGCCTTTGTGTCCTCTGGAGAGTATCATGGCAGGCTGAGCTGAGTTTAGTCTCCATCACATCCTGGATGGGGAAGAGGAGGTGAAAGGCTGTTTGCTCATGTCAGCAATGCTCAGGAGCCATCCCTCCCTCTGAAGGGGAAGCTTATTTCAGTGCTCTGCAGAGGATGCAGACACCTAGAGCCAGCTACAGCGAGCCCTTCAGAGGGTTCCAGACACCCTCTATAACCTGCTTTCCCTGTTCTGTAGCAGTAATTCCCTCCTCCACCTTAAGCACGCCCAGGAGATGTCTGTTTCCCTTGTTTCTCTGATCCCAGTGGCTGCTGCATCACTTGCTGTGACTCCCCTGGTGCTCCTTCCATCCTCCTCCTCCCCACCTGCCCTCAGGCCACCGCAGCAGTTCAGGCAGCAACCACCAGGCTGCTGTATTTCCCTGGAAATACAGGGAAAGGTTCTGCATATGTAAGAGCCTGTAAACGGGGACTGTTTGTGAAGGCAGCAAATATTCCCCCCCTCCCGGTGCTCTGAGCAGGGCTCACTGCCTGAGCCTGAGCGACTCCAGGCTGAGCCTAATCAGAAACTGCTTCTCAGCAAACACTCCTGCTGTTATCGGCTCCTTCCCAGCTACTCTAAGGGCTTATTTCTTGGATGATCTCTTCTCCAGGCTCCGTAAGAGGACTTAACGCCTCGTTTGGCTTCAGAAAAGCTTTGGCCCCACGTCCTGGTCAGAGTTATTGGGAAGGAAGAACCACAGACTGGGCTAAGCTGGAAGGGACCACAGGAACTCATCTGGTGCCACCTCCCTGCTCCAGCAGAGCCATCCCACAGCACAGGATTGTGTCCAGATGGGTCTGGAATATCCTCAGTGAGGAGACTCCACCCCCTCTCTGGTCTCTGCCCAGTGCTGGGTCACTGCCCAGCCAAGAAGTTCTTCCTCCTGTCCGGGTGGCACTTGCTGGGTCTCAGTTCCTGCCCGTTCCTCTTGTGCCATTGCTGGGCCCCCCGAGCAGAGCCTGGTCCATCCTCTGCCCCCTCCCTGCACCCCCGGACACACAGGGCTGGGGGCCCCTCTCAGGGGCTGCTCTGGAGGCTCAACAGCCCCAGCTCCCTCAGCCTTTCCTGGGCACAGAGATGCTCCATCCCTCCGGCATCTTCACAGGAAAATCCTCTTCCAGGAGCTCCATGTCCCTCCTGAGGAGCCCAGACCTGCACCCAGCTCCAGATGTGCCTCCCCAGGGGTGAGCAGAAAGGCAGGATCCCCTGGATCCTGGAAATGCTCTTCCCGATGATCCCCGGTATCCCACAGAGCTCCCTGGCTCCCAGGGCACTGCTGGGCAGGGACAGCCTGTTACCAGGAACCCCCAGGTCCTTCTCCTCGGAGCTGCTCCCAGCTGTGGGCTGGGCTTGTTCCTCTCCCCAGGTGCTGCTGCATTTGCCCCTGTGGAACTTGAGACAGTTCTTCCCAGGATCTCCCAATCTGCTGCCAGAAGGTGCATCCAGCTCCTCCTGCTCATTCCATGGCTTGTCCCATCCAGAGCTTTCCCTCTAATATGTCCCCAGGAAGTCCCTGCAGAGCAGCACCTCAGCACTCCATCGAAATTCAGCACCAGAGACATGAGAAACCTCCAGAGAATTTTCTTGAGCAACAATGATGCTTTTCAGAAGAAACAAACACGAAGCAACTTTGTGATTAAACTTTTCTATGTTAAGCATTTTAAAAAAACCCCACAACAGCTCGAGGAAGCAGCATGTGTGAATGTTGCTCCCAGATAAGCCAAGAATCTGCTATGAATATGTATCAAAGAGTCTTCATGGTAGAGCTCCATCCTCAAATTGTGTTTGTGGGCTTGTTTGACAAAATAACCAGGGGAAGGCAAAAAAA
>VXBA01000629.1:331715-386392 GCA_013399895.1 Serilophus lunatus
AAAAAAAAAAAAAGCCAGAAAATTGATAATGAGCTTTCTTGACTGAGTGTATCCATTGGAGAGGGGGATGTGATTTCCCTCTCAGAGAAGAACATTCTCTGGGAAGTTTGATGGGAAACATCCATGGGAAGAGTGACATTTGGAGCCTTGGAGATCAATGCAGCTGCTGTTTGTAGAAATTTCTTCTTTCTTTGAGAATGATGTGATTCCATAATCTTACTCTGCAAAATACAGGCTCTGGCCCAGCCCCTGCAAAAATGGGGAATGGGGCTGAGAATTCCTTTCTAAGGGCGTTTTCATGAATCTTTGGACTCTGAAGGATTTCCAGGGAATGTGTGTAAATGGACAGTCTGGAGAAGAGAAGGCTCTGGGGAGGCTTTAGAGTTCCTTCCAGTGCCCAAAGGGCTCCAGGAGAGCTGGAGAGGGACTGGGGACAAGGGCTGGAGGGACAGGACACAGGGAATGGCTTCCCACTGCCAGAGGGCAGGGAGAGATGGGATGTTGGGAAGGAATTGTTGGCTGGGAGGGTGGGGAGGCCCTGGCACAGGGTGCCCAGAGAAGCTGTGGCTGCCCCATCCCTGTGTCCAAGGCCAGGTTGGAGCAACCTGGGGGACTGGCATGAGCTGAGCTTTTAGGTCCCTTCCAAGCCAACCCATTTTGTGATTCTACACAAAATGTTTCAGCACTTCCTGCAATTTCCAGGACCATCCTGATGGTTGCACTGGCCCAGGGAGCTGGGAAGCCCTGTGTGCCCCCTGGACTTCCCCGAGGATCCTCCTAGTAACAACTTTTGGAGGAAACACAGAAATTTCATAAAGCTGATCCATTTCCAAGAAATTTTCTCCCCAGATTGATGTCCTGGGCTCCTGTAGGGACCAGGATGGGCTCCATGAGGCACCAGCTCAACAACTCTTCCCAAACACCATAATCCCCAATCCCAGTGGCCAAAGCCCTCTCTGATCCCATTATCCATCCTTAAACTGGCCCTCGATTGATTCCCCAGCTCTGCCTCTGTCCTGCTTCCCTCTGCATATGTAAAAACCCAGTTGGTTTCCAGCAGGTTTAATGTTTTCCCCTGATGTTTACACCTAAACTAGGGCAGTTGTTTTATCCCTGGGCTGGCTCTTTCTCTCTATGTAGGCTAATAAAGTTTTCCTTCATTATGTAGACAAGGTTTTGTTTGTTTGTTTGCACTTCTCCAAGAAATTTAACATCATAAAATGCTACCAGGAGACAAAAAAAAAAAAAAAGAGTTTGTAAATGTTAGGTTTCTTAGACAACAACAACAAAATCAATACAAGAAAATGATGCTCCCAAGTAAAACATCAGAATTAAGTCCTCAGGGAGCCCCTGGTCACTCTGAGAAGCAAAAGTAAGGTTTGACATTATTCCAAAATACTCTCTGACATTTGAAAGTCAGAAAATCTGAACACTTCAGCCACTATATTTTGTTTAAATGTGCACAGTGAGGCACAGGATAAACCTCTGCTTCTGAGCCTGAACACTGCAAACCCCTTGTACTAAGGCTGGGGGATAAAAGGTGGCATGTAACACTAATAATCAGAAATTATATTGCTGCTCTTACAAATACTCCACTATCAAATAGGAAGAAGGGATCTGAGGTTAAGTGTGATGAATAAATATTCCAAGTCTGGCTGTGACGGAGGAAGGCTAAAGATGGTTATCAGGAGCAATAGCTCCCAGGCTAACAAATAATCCAAGAAAGTGTAAAAATATATATCAGGACCAGAAGTAGGTCTGGCACCCACTCAAATCCCTCAGCAGGCAGGGGGAGGGGATGGGATGAGAAGGGATGGAACAAAACAGGGAGTGCTGTGTTTGGGAGGTGGTGGAAGGGGCTGCAGGGTCTGAGCTGCTCCAGCCCAGGGCACCTGGGGATGGGATCAAACAGCAAGAAGAACAGACCAAGGGAAGAATTTAATCCTGGGGGCCCAGGTCACCTGCACCAGGACCTGACAAGATCTGACTGAGGCACTGCTGATGGTAAGTTTAATTTTAACGGGCTGGTGTTAATTTTAATGAGCCTTTGGCCATGGGGATGCTCCAGGAGATGAACTTGTCCATCAGTACTGGGGAAAGCTGGATGGGATGGCTTGGGGAGGGTGGGACATGGCAAGGCTATGCTGGCAAGGGAAATAATGGCACTGTTGTCACATGTTCACCAGCAACCAAGTAGTAAAATAACCCCTGTAGTTCATCTTACAGCAGTGGCAGCTCCTGCTGGTTGAGATTGCACAGCTTAAAGGAGCTGTGTAGGAATTCAGGCACAAATTCTGCCTCTCTGTGATGGGGGAAGTGTTGGGAAATCCAGGATGGCAGCACTGGCCTCCTTCTCTTTACCTACTCCAGGATACAAACCCTGAGTCCCTGTGAGCAACCTCCGAGTTTCTCTTAATCTGCTGCCCTCAGATTATTAATATTCATGATCAAAATCATCCCTTTCCTTCTCAGGAAATGGAAAACTCAAACGAAATTTATTAACATATCAATTTGTCTGCAAGTATTTCAGAACCTGTTTCCCCAGAAGTTCAGCCAAGGCTCATTCCCTGCCACACAGCTTCCAGCCCTGAGAAATCTGCCAGCTCCTGCAAAGCAGCTTCTGCCTGGAATGGTGAGCCCTCCACTGGGATCATCTCACCTTCCCAGTGCCACCTGGAGACTGGGACAGCAGGGGATGCACGTGAGGAAAATCTCCTGGATCAAGGGGGCACCTCAGAGCTCAGAGACAGGGACTGAAGTCCTGGGAGTGGATGAGGGTGATGGACACAAGTGGAAGAGCCTGTGGGGATGGACAGGTCAGCAGGGATGGGAGATCCTGGGATGTCCCAAGTGGCATCAGGAAGAGCATTGGCAGCAGGTCAGGGAGTGATCCTGCCTCTCTGCTCAGCCTTGAGGAGTTAAATCTGCACTGCTGGGTCCAGTTCTGGGCTTCTGGCCCAAATCCTGGCCCTGCACAGGACACCCCAAGAGTCCCCCCTGTCCCCAGAGGATCATCCCAACCCTCCTGCAGCTCTGGCAGCCTTGGGGCTGTGCCCACTGCCCTGGGGAGCCTGGGCAGTGCCCAACCACCCTCTGGGGAAAAACTTTTTCCTAAAATCCAATCTAATCCTCCCCTGACACAGCTCCAACCCCTCCCTGGGTCCTGTCCCTGTCACAGGGAGCAGAGATGGAGCTGCCCCTCAGGAGGATGTTGAAGACCCCAATGAGGTGTGACCTCAGTCTCCTCCAGTTGAATACACCAAGCGCCCTCAGCCAGGAGCATAAATACTCTTCACCTTTTTAAGACTCAATGTAGCCACTTTTAGATTTGAAATGAGAGATTATGAGGGTCATAGAATTGTGGAATCACAGGATAGTTTTGGTTGGAAGGGACCTTAAATCCCATCTAGTCCCACCCCCTGCCATGGGCAGGGACACCTCCCACTGTTCCAGGTTGCTCCAATCTGGCCTTGGACACTTCCAGGGATGGGGCGGCCACAGATTCTCTGGGCAACCTGTGCCAGGGCTCACAGGAAAGGATTTCTTCCCAATATTTAAGGTGACTGGTATTGGAACATAGGCTGAAGAGAGAGGGTGTTCCTGGGTAACAGCCCCTGGATTGTGGGATGCCCAGCCCTGCAAAGCCTGGCCCAAGCCAAGCCAGATCAAAGTGCAGCTGGACCCTGTACAAGAGTAAGGTGCTGTCTCACTGAAGGAGAAAGCCAAGAGAAAAATCAAATTCCGAGCACTGGAATGCACTTAATCCTTGGCCCATGGACTTCCCTGTTCTTTCTGATGAATGGAGAGTGTGTGCCAGTCCCCTGAGCAGGTGCAAAGCAGGATGTGCAGCCCATAAGCACCGAGTTCACAACTTCACAGGCAACACTTCCACCACTCTCAGCTCTTAAAAGCAATTGACTGGAAAACACTTTAGAAGCTTCTTCCTTTCACTCAACCCTGTCACAGCCAGGAAGAGAGAGCAGTGGGGACAGCTCTGGAAGACCAGGAAAAGTGGGAGAACAGGCACTAGGGATGAAGTATAAAAGGCATTCAGAGCTGAGCTGAACTTGCATGTCAATCAAATCTTGAGGGAAAAGTGAAGGCTGGGCAGAGGAGCTGGAAAAGTTACAAAGCCATATAAATCATGGGAAATCTGAGGTGATGAGGGCAAAGACAGTGTAGCTCAGATGAGGCAAAGACCTCACAGCACTGTGCTTCCAGCCCTGCTGGACAAAGCTGCTCTACACCATCCCAGGGATAATGTGATGCTCCTCCAGTGAAAGCAGCACATCTTTGTCAAGCTGAGTTTGTGGAGGTGGTCAGGATACAGTAGCTGGAGTTCTTCCTGCCAACTCCTCCCTTTGTGTGATAAACTCTCATTTTTAGCACTCACCTCCCATTCTTCTCTTTGGAGTGGCAATCTACTGAATTTTGGACACATGTTACACTCTGGGCTCACACATCCAGCCAAGAGAGATAGTAGGTGCTGACACACTGTGAGTTCAGACTCCATCTCCTGGCATTTGGTGCTGACATACCCCCAAATAATGCGAGAAATAAACCCCAGAAGTCTGGGTCAGATGGAGTTACTCCAGCCAGCTCTGAGCAGAGAATTCCAAGTGATCGGTGGGATGTCAGTGCAAGTCACAATTAGTTGAGCAGAATGCTCCGGTTTTGGCTCTGACATCCCAGTTCAGCTTCCAATTCTGGGTTCAAGCCCCAACATTCTGAGATTTGACCCCTATTTTGAGGCATTTATCAGGTCTCTAATCTTGGCAGTGAACCCATAGAGAAGAGAGTTTGGGAGGGATTACGCAGCTGTACCCAAAGGACTGCCCACCTGGAGAAAGGGATCCTCTGCCAAAGGCTGCTGTTGTCAGGGACTGTCTCAGTCCTCCCTGGATCCAACCCCAGCTCTGCTCAGTTATGGAAATGAAGCAGCACAGGGGGTGTCAGCTGGTGCCATAAGGGGCTGAGACAAACCTGCTGATGAGTCAAAGGGAAAACGCTGCTTCCTCCAGCTTGGCTGGGAGCAGAACAAAGTGTACCCAAGCATTCACCCTGCAAAGTGACAGGTTGGACTATTACTGCTGTAAAACCAGGAAACCCAGAGACAAACAAGAACAGAGCAGAGAAAGTGACATCTGGAAGGTCAGGATAGAGCCTGGGGAGATGGAACTGCGAGGGGACAGGACTTCCATTAGAGGAGAAAAGGGATAAGAGCTGAAAGGCTGTTAGAGGGATTTACAACTCTATTTTTTCGCGGTGATTAACACCCTCTCTCCCTGGCTGCCTGCAGCTCCTCAGTACAACACAGCCGAGAGCAAAGGCTCTTGCACAGACCATTATCTCACCCATCCAGAGGCTGGAGAGTATCTGCGGAGTCAGATATTCCCGCTGTCCCTCTCCTCCAAAAGCACGGATTGTAAATGGTCCTAAGAAACCACTTGCCCTGCAGATTGTTCCCCTTGATGTTGAGATGACATTGGGCAAGAGCTAACGAAGAGAAGAGAAACCGCTGCTGCAAAACAAGACAATTCAGGCACTACAGGCAGGAATAATACTGGAATATTCTTCTGAGCTCACCCAAACTCTTTCATTCAAACAAAGAGAGAATATTTTCTCTTTTCTATTCAGGGTCTTTAAAATAAAGGGTTCAGTAACAGGGAAAATCTATGTCAATTTTAAAAAACAAAAACCTGTCATTTAGAAAGAAAGAAGCCTGAGTGCTGTCACATGGGGAATATCAAAATGGAGCATTTTCTCATTTCCAAACCAAAACATTTCCTTCTAGAAAATGTGAAAATGAGGTGTTTTGACATGTTCAAAAAATTCTCTTTTACTACCTTCTTGGCTGAAAGCATTTGGCAAACTCAGTCGGCATCAGTGTGGAAAAGTTTCAGTCCCTGAAACTTCCAACTTGTGGATAATTGTGTTGAGCCCAGAGCAGGGCTCATCTCCAGCAGCTTTGGAGCTCGTGGTGCCTGGAGCTCCAGAGGGATGTCCGTGAACTGACCCACTCTGCTCTGCTCCTGCTGGAAAACCCCATCCTGCTCCAAACCCCCTGGGAGTTGTTGGGTCATATCTGGGGGGTAAAGGTAGAGCTGTGAGTGCCTCTCTGAGATGGAATCATGGAATGGCTTGGGCGGGAAGAGACCTGAAAGCCCATCCAGTCCCACCCCTGCCCTGGACAGGGACACCTCCCACTATCCCAGGTGGCTCCAACCTGCCCTTGGACACTTCCAGGGATGGGGCAGCCACAGCTTCTCTGGGCACCCTGTGCCAGGGCCTCCCCACCCTCCCAGCCAACAATCCCTTCCCAATATCCCATTTCTCCCTGCCCTCTGGCAGTGGGAAGCCATTCCCTGTGTCCTGTCCCTCCAGCCCTTGTCCCCAGTCCCTCTCCAGCTCTCCTGGAGCCCCTTCAGGCTCTGGAAGGGGCTCCAAGGTCTCCCTGGATCCTTCCCTTCTCCAGGTGAACACCCCCAGCTCTCCCAGCCTGGCTCCAGAGCAGAGGGGCTCCAGCCCTTGGAGCATCTCCGTGGCCTCCTCTGGACTCTCTCCAGCAGTTCCACGTCCTCCCTGTGCTGTTCCCCAGGGCTGGAGCAGCTCTGCANCTCCTCTCCCCCCCCTCTCCCCCAAGCTCAGATGGTCCCACCCCGTGCTCACATCCAGGCCCTGCAGGTGCCGCTGGTCCCTTGTTAGCGAGACATTAAATCCCAATTGTTCCTTAATTCTTCTGAAATGTGATAACAGGGCAGTTAATTAGCACACAGGAAAACATGCAATTCTGATGAGGAGGCCCTGGTTAACACACCAGCTACCAAATGTCAAGATGCATTTT
This sequence comes from Serilophus lunatus, assembly GCA_013399895.1. NCBI lineage: Eukaryota > Metazoa > Chordata > Aves > Passeriformes > Eurylaimidae > Serilophus > Serilophus lunatus. The sequence continues at coordinate 338,560 of VXBA01000629.1, forward strand.
TAGCTCTGAATGGAATTAATTTGCCAGTGTTCCCTTGTTAAATGTCAGGTCCTTATGACTTGTATACATTAAACAATTCAGAAATTGGAAAGCACTTGTGTAATCAAGTTAAGCGTGAGGTGGGCATATTCCTTTCACCTAAACAAACCTGAAACTTTCCTTTTCCAATTAATATTTCATTTTATAACAGCCGCCACATTAATTCTTAATTAAATGCTTATTTGAGACACTCTGCTGATTAGTGTGAACTAATGAGGAACAATATGAATTGTTTATCCAGCTTCTAGTTATTTTCCTTCATAAAAAAGAATGGTGTTTGGATGAGTTCTTTCATGCCTTGCTGTGCCCTAAAGTGACTTCCTCATGGAAAACCTTCCATAGGAACAGCCCTAGCTTCAAATAAAGAGTATCCAGTCAGTAGGGTGCAGACAGAACACAGAAACTGGGGAGAAAATAAAGGTAAATCCCAACAGCTGTCTGTGATTTCATGACACCGAGACTCCAGAGAACCTGCAAGCATCAAAACCATTGATATGACCTCAAATAAAGGTAAAAAAAAGTCAATCTCCCTCACATTTCCAGTGGTAACAAATGTAATGCAAATGATGAGAGACAGAAACACACAAACCTTGAGGATGTGTCCAGGGAAGGGAACGGAGCTGGGGAAGGGGCTGGAGCCCCAGGAGGGCCTGAGGGAGCTGAGGGGGCTCAGCCTGGAGAAAAGGAGGCTCAGGGGGCACCTGGAATTCTCTGCAATCCCTGACAGGAGGGGGGAGACAGAGGAGATCAAGCTTCATGAGAATAAGGGACAGGATGAGAGGGAACACCCTCAGACTGTGCCAGGGGAGGTTCAGGTTGGACATCATGGAAAAGACTGGAAAAGGCATTGGAACTGGCTGCCCAGGACAGTGGAGGAGTCCCCATCCCTGGAAGTTTCCCAAAGCACTGGATGTGGTACTTGGAGGCGAGGTCACCATGGTACTGCTGGGGAACAACTGGACTTGAAAGACTTCGAATCCTTTTCCAACTGAAATGATCCTCTGATAGTGTGAAAATAAATTCTATACTCATAGAGAGGTTTAGGTTGGAATGGACTTTAAATATCATGAACCAAATGTGCAGGCAGATGATCAGGAGAGCCTGTTGTGGTCAGGGCTGATCTGCTTTGATCCAGAGAGCAAAGGGCCAGAGAATTCCTGGACTAAACTTCCATCTTCCCAGCTAATGCCTCAAAAAACACTTCCAGCAGGAACTGCTCTAAATGCAGTGATAATGCAGTTTAGCCCTTGTTTGGTGCTTGTGCTGTGTCACCTCTACCTGAGCCTCTCCCAGCACTTTGGAGGCAGGGGGAGCACAGCCTCACCCAAGAGCTTTGGATCTGCCATGGACTCAGATTTTCCCTAAGAAACCTGAGAGCATTTTCATGGCACTGTCCCAGTGCAGACCATCCACACGCTGTAACTCTGTGTGTAAAGTCAGGGCTGGTTACATCTACATTTACAACAGCGTTTATTGGACTTATTCTGGCATTTCATCACCTAATCCTTCAGAACTGGGAGCTCTTCCCTCAGTTTTTCACAAGTAACTTTAGATTTGACTGCTTTAGAGATTTAGTTGTTGTCGAACCACAGAAAATTTTGGGAATTTGAAAACCAGTTGTTACAAAAGCATCAGAAATTCACTGTGAAAATGTAAAAAGGCACAAGGTCAAGGTTGGATTTTTGGGAAACTCTCCTGGCATTCTTCTTTCCTCATGAAAGCTCATCGTGTCTCAAACACAGTAATTCACAAGAGGCACCTCACCTCCCTCAGGATGGATTCTTTTTTGTAAGGTTTGCTGATGAAGCAGCTTTACTACAGATTTTTGGGAAGACAAATGAATCAGCTGATTTATCACCTCTGAATGCCCTTATTATTAACCTTTTAACTTCTCTATTAATTCCTATTTGTCACCTATGACTTCCTTCAAAGTTCTCTCTCATTTTCAGAGCAGGACTTCTCTTTATTTCCATATAAATATTCTTTTTGACCAGTTTTACCAGGCTATGATCAAGTATGTATTTCTCCAGATGCTCCCCAGTTTCCTTTCAAAGCTGGTTCCTCATTTGTTGTCTTTCATTGCCGTAATATTGGGATTGATTTAAGCAACACTTTGCACAACACATCGAGGAGTTCAGCAATTTCATCTCTGAATTCCTTTAAACCTCTTGGGTGATTGCCATCTGTTCCTGTTCATTTCCTCCTGTTCCTTTTATCATTTCTTTAAAAGCCTCCTCCTCAGGATCCAATGCTTGGTCAGGCTCAGCCCCTGGAAAAAGAGACTTTCCTGAGCTCCCCATGGCAAAGAAATAACCTTTCTTCTTTTCTGGGACCCTCATCTTCCTGGAGGTCTCCTTTCAAGCGTCCATCATTCCCCAATTTTCTGCCAGGCCTCCTTCTAATATATTTGAAAGAAGATCTTTTATTTTAAGCTTTAGTTCCTCAGCAGATTTTCAGTCTCTCAGAAGCTCGTTCAACTGACAATTATAGTTTCATATTTAAGTCATGAGAGCCCTTCTCTATTTTGCTTTTTTGGAAATTACTTTTCTCATAAAATAATTCCTATTTAACTCTAATAATTCCCTTTACCCTGTGGTTTAACCAGTGCTTCCTATTTTAGGATTGTTTATGTATTTTTCAGTGGATGATATGCCCTTACTGCTGATTCTGGATCTAAATAGGTTTCTGTCCCCCAAAAGTACTTTACCCTTTTTGCTGCTCCTTTTAATTTTGCCTACCAAGATTTGTCATTTTTCTGTCATTACATCTTCATGCCCTTTTATAGCAGGACTTTATTAAAGGGGATTTGCACTTGTGGCTCTTTCACTCCCACAAAGCTGTACAAACACAAGTGTCTAATGATGATCATTACAGAGCCACTCTTTGATGGCTGCACCTGGAACATTATTGTTTCAATACTCAGGATTAAATAAAGAATTTCTTCTTTTCTAATGGGATCTCTGAGCATTTGGTCCAAGAAAATCTCATTTGGAGTGGCTAAAAATTAGTTTCTCAGCCTCAGCTCATGGTAATGTCTTACATCTCCATGTGGATGGAATGAAGGGCTCCCATTCCATCATGTTTATTCCTCCCATGCCTTTACTCTCCTTGTATTTCAGTGAACTTCAGCCTATGTAGAAACTCCAAAGCTTTCATTTATTGCATTAGGCTGTGAGTATTCCTGGTGATTAAATGGCCTGAGCAGCATTTCTGCTTCTCTCTGCTCCTGCTGTTCCCTGGGGAATCTGGGCCCTGGTCAAGCTCCACCTGCAACAACTCCCTTTTTCATTCTTGGACATCAACAAAGACATTAAACAAGGAGAAATGGCTTCAATTTGCAGTAGAGGGTATTCAGGATGGATATTAGGAAAAAAAACCTTCATGGAAAGAAGGGTCAAACATTGGCACAGGCAGCCCAGGGCACGGTGAGCTCACCACCCCCGGAGGTGTTTAACGATGAACAGTGGTGACACTTTGTGATGTGGTTCAGTGGGGGTGGGGATGTTGATCAAAACTCGGATTGATGATCTTAGAGGTCTTTTCCAACCTTAACGATTCCCTGATTGTCAGGACAAAATTCAGCACTTGCTGCTGTCCGTGGGGTTTCTCTCCTGTGGAATTGTGCCTGAACAATGCAGCAAAGCCATGAACACCGCCATGTGATCAAAGCCAGACGTTATCACCCCAAAATAGTGTTAATGGACTATTCTCCCTCCTTTTTCCCAGCTGTGAAGCTGAAGATTTCTTCCCCAAAAAGTTCCATCAGCAAAATCAACCCCGTTTCTCCTGGTGAGACCTGAGCTCTGCAGGGGGGAGGTACCAGGGAAGGTGCCACATGTTATTTCAGAACAACATCGGGTTGTGCTGCTGAGACACCTTCTAGACTGAAAAACTCCTGATCCCACCCAGTTTCATGTTCAAGGCACTTTGGGCTGAAGTGAGGCCATGATTTTTCCCCCCACAGAATCCCAGGATGTGTTGAGCTGGAAGGGCCCCCCAAGGATCATCCATCCATCCCCTGGCCCTGCACAGACCCATCCCCAAGAGTCCCCCCTGTCCCCAGAGGATCATCCCAACCCTCCTGCAGCTCTGGCAGCCTTGGGGCTGTGCCCACTGCCCTGGGGAGCCTGGGCAGTGCCCAACCCCCCTCTGGGCAAAGAAGAGCCTTGGCCTGAGATCCCCCCTGCCCCTGCCCTGACACAACTCCAGCCCATTCCCTGGGCTCCTGGCCCTGGTCCCCACAGAGCAGAGCTCAGTCCCTGCCCCTCCTCTGCCCCTCCCCACCAAGCTGTCCCTGCAATCAGGTCTCCCCTCAGTCTCCTCTTCTCCCCCTGAACACACCCAGTGCCCTCAGCTGCTCCTCACACCCTTCCCCTCCAGGCCCTTCCTCACCTTCCTTCCCTCCTTTGCACACTCTCAGTATCTCCCTTACGTTGTTGTTCCCTGTGAACAAGCCTGGCTGTGGAGCTGCTTCCACACTGTTGCCTATGGGGGACTGTTTGGAACATGTCAGGCTTGTGGGATTATTAGTTTTCCATCTTTCCTCAGATTTCTCAACTCTCCTGCCTGTGGATGGTGTCTCTTGCCACCCACTCCCGTTCTATAATCAGGGGAGGAGCAGCAGTTAAGGAAAAAAGTCTCAAATTGGGTAAATCTCCTCTGAGAGCTGAAGCAGCAGCTGTGGCTCTGTCCCAGTTACCAGTTTGGGGTGTTTAGGCTCTTCTCTGCTCTGGGGGTTAGGCTGCAGGCAACAGTGTATAAAAATCCCTCTCGTTTCCAATGTGGGCAGAGGGAGCAGGTCCTAGGGACCAACAGGGAGATCAATGAGGAGCATCCAAAGCGAGCTGAGCAGTGACAGCCAGAGCAGCTCAAGCTGTGCTTATGCACCAAGATGTATCTTGGTTTTAACAGCAGAAAACAGCAAATAGGAAAGAGAACAGCAAATATGGGAACGTGTGTGAGAAAACCAGGGAAAATTGGCATTTGCCAGCCCTCCCCAGCACCCCCCAGGTCCTGCTGCAAAGCCAAGTGTCTTAGGACACAGCCCTGGCAGGGAGAGCTCAGGGTCAGCAACAAGCTCCTCCTCAAATGGAAATCTTTGTGCTCTCTGACCCTCTGGAAGCTCCTGAAGATCTACCCCTGGAGAGCAAGCTCAGCAGCTGAGGCAGAAATTTTCCTTCAAGGCAGATATTCAACCAAGATTTTCACAGAAGGAGAAATTTGTCTCTCAATTTGTCTCTCCAAAGCCTCAGTTTCAGTGACCTTTTGCTCAGAATTTCTTTTTTAACCCCAGCATGTTCAGTTTGACGGTTTTAGGGATCTTAATTTTTTTCAAACAATCCCAGAAGTTTTGGAAAAATATTTAGGAAATCTAAATTTAGTGGCTTTTATTGTTTCTGCCACAAATTTTCGTGGAAAGAAGCAGCTGCTCCCAAGCAGCACCTTGCAGACACTGTAACAATCCTGTCGAAAAGAGAACACATTGAACTTTGCAGCTGATTCTGATTCCCTCTGAAGGTCCACGAGTCTCCCCCCAATCTAGTAATGGCTTCAGGCTCATTATTCATGATAATACCAACAGTGAGAGCAGGCACAGCTTCATTCCCTGTCTACAGGTACCAGGCAACTTGTTTCTGAAAATCTCCAAACAGTTTGATCATTCCTTACTCCTGGGTGTAAGGAGGGAGCAGGCAAAATTAAGTGTCATGGAGAATTTCTGACCCTCTAAAATCACAATTAATGTATTTTGGGAGCCGGGGCATCAGCAGTTGTGCAGGAGGACCAACACTGTGTTAGGTTGTGATGTGTGACATGGTTTTACTTCCTGCCATGTTGCTCCAGACCCTTTCCAAGGACAGGAAAAGCCATTTGCTACTCCTGAAAATCAACACACATCAGCAAAGAAGTGCCTTGCTAAAGGGAAAGGGGGATACAGATATTATGTCAGTTCCCAGCTGGTGTTTCACCCTCCTAAAGAGATTTTTTATAGCTATGAGTTAAGTAATTCCTATATTCCCTTTAGTTTTGCTCACCTTAAAGAAATACTAAATAAGAAATGGGATTTGGATGAGATGGATCGATTCCCACTGTTCCGGCAGCCAGGCAGGGATTTTGACAAGCAGCTCCAGCCCTCCTTTCATGGGCAGGACTCTGCAGGTGGGGGCACTCCGGCCAAATCCACCCCAGTCCTGCAAGGCTGAGGGGGAAGGAACCTCTCCAACATCCGTATTTTTAAACTGACCTGCACCAGAAGGAGGATCAGTGGAGCAGTGCAAAAGCAGCACCCAGCTGGTCCAGGGAATATTGATTTGTTCCTAATCAAGCCCAGGATGTGTTGGGTGGGAATTTCTGTGCAAGGTGTGTGATCCCGTGAGCTGCGGTCGGGAATTTCCCCCCGGAGTGTGTGATCCGTGTCCTGAGGTGTCAGGGCAGCTTGGAAGGGAGATTGCTGGCAGGAAGGAGTTAGGGCTCCGATCCTGATCCCCAGGGAAGGCTTGGCTATTCCCAGGCTGAAGCAGGATGGATATACGGCAAGGCAGAGGATTTTATCCTGGCTGGTTTGTACCTCTCACACATCCTCCTCCTCATCTCAGCCCCATCCAAGGGGCATCCAGCCCGGATAGCTCCAAAATCAGCTCCTTTGGTCAGAGCTTGGTGCCAGTGACACCAAAGTTGGAGGTTTGAGCCTAATAAGAGCCTTTCCCTGATGAGTTGGACTCGATGATCCTTGTGGATTCCTTCCAACTCAGAATATTCTGTGATTCTGTGAGAATGTCACATGGACTGCTGAGTTCAGGAGGAAGAGCTGCCCTATCCACTGCTCCTCATGCTCCCATCCATCCCTTTCTGCCACAGCAACACAAGCTCAGTCTCCACGCAGCAGGAGCTGTCGAAGGAGAACAGCTCTGCCCTGTTTCCACAGGTTTCCAACTGAATTCAGACCTGAAGGATCCCAGTTCGTCCTTCTCCTCCTCCAGGCCATGTGTCTTTCATCCTTGCTCCCTCTATTTCAGTGGCTGCCCAAAATCCCACTGGTGCTTTTTCCAGTTCTGCTTCCATGAAGCTGGAAGGGCCACTCAGGGCTTCCCTGTACAATCCCTGAGCACCCACTGTGAGCACACCAGGCCTCTGGGGAGCTGCACTTCTCCTCTCCCCCAGGAAATCCCTCCCCATCACCAGGACCTGCTTCACACCAAGGGGAATCCTCCCAGGGACAAAATGCAGGGCCAACCCTCTCAGTTCAGAAACCAGCCTGGAAAAATCAGGCTCCTGACAGGTGCTAATTTTCTGGTATTAATTTCGATAGTGGGTTTCTCATAGTGTTATTACAGCCATAATCCCACTAACAAGATGAGCTGCCCAGCTGGTACTTAATGTGTCTGAAACTGTGAATTATACTGCTGGGAAAACAAGCCATGTGGAACAGGAGCAGGGCCTGGCTAACAAAGCTTAAACTTGAGGAGAAACTGTGACACTGCTGGACCTCCAGAGAGAGGGGGAGGATTTAGTTTCTAGGGATCATCCCGAAGTGTAGTGAAGGGAAGGGTTTATTGACTCTGTAAAGACAAGGGGGATTTTAAAGCTACCTAATTTCTTCCAGATGAATGTGGAGAAAAAATTTATTAAGAAACACCCAGATGGAAGCTCAGCCCTGAAAAGGACACCATGTAAGACTGGCAAGAGGATCATTCTTCCTCTCTTGTGTCTTCTTGGTCTGCCAAGCCATGTTTAGTCCATGTTTAGACCATTCCCAAGGACTGTGTGTTCTTGCATGTTCCTGCATAAGACTGACTCCCTTTTTCCTTCTTTATGTTGGTCAAGTAAAGCTCCCTCTGGACATTCTGCTCTCCTTTGGGTTTCTCCTGATACAAATCACCTTCTCTTGCCCTGGCCTTCAGTGCCCGAACTTTCTCAGACCTTCTGAGAAGGAGATCAAAGCCCAAACGCACATTTAGCCCATACACAGGGGCACAGTCCCAGAACTGTGTGTTCCCAGAATCAGTGGAAGTTCAGACCATCTCCCTCCCTCTTGTCTCACATTTTACATGATTATTACTTGAACCTAAAAAAACAAACACCCTCTAAAAGTAGATCTCTCCAAGGACAAAGGAGAACAGGAGCAAGATGAAGGAAGAGAAATCATGGCTATGACCTGCCCATCAGCCACCAAGTCAGAGGAGAGGGCAGGAGCTCCTCTGGAGACTGGGGCAGCTGGGGTTGTTCACCTGGAGAAGGGAAGGATCCAGAGAGACCTGAGAGCCCCTTCCAGAGCCTAAAGGGGCTCCAGGAGAGCTGGAGAGGGACTTGGGACAAGGGATGGAGGGACAGGACAAAGGGAAATGGGTTAAAGCTGAAGGACTGTAAATTTAGGTTGGATATTGGGAAAGAATTGTTCCCTATGAGAGTGGTGTGGGCCTGGCACAGGCCAAAGCCTCTCCAACTGCTGCACAACTGAACTGACAATTTCCTTCCCATCATTATTCATTCCCTGTACTCTGAGGCAGTTTTAAAGGTTCAGGTGAAGGCTGAGCCTGCAAGTTCTGGAGATACAAGTTGATGTTACTCAGAAATAATAAATACCTATCCCAACAGAGCAAACAAATGTGCCTCTCATTGTCTCCAGCCTCAGCTCAGCTATTCCATGTTTGCCTTTCTCCCTCCCAGCTGAATCATTTCACATTGTGCAGGACTCCTCCATCCTGCTGCACCACTTTGTGCTTTCCTGGCAAAGGCAAGGTCTCAGCCACACACTGACCAATTCACATGGTGTAGGAAACTGTGAACTTCCCCAAAAGACAGGGGCAACTTGCAGGAAAAAATGCCAAAGGGTCCAAAACATAGAATCCCAGAATGGCTTGGTTGGAAAGGACATTGTAGTTCATCCAGTCCCACCCCTTGCCATGGGCAGGGACACCTTCCACTATTCCAGGTTGCTCCAACCTGCCCTTGGACACTTCCAGGGATCCAGGGACAGCCACAGCTTCTCTGGGCAGCCTGTGCCAGAGCCTCCCCTACCTCCCAGGGGAGGATTTCTCCCTGACATCTGATCTAAACCTCTCATGTTTTAGTTTAAAACCTTTCCCCTGCTTCTTATCACTCTTTTCCCCAGTAAAAAGTCATTTTCTCTCTTTTTTATAAGCTCCCTTTAAGTATTGGAAGGAATTCCAGCAGGAATACTCCTTCTCTTCCATGTCCACTTGCTCAGGAGGCAGTCTGTCCTTCTGGAGTTCCTTATGTCCATCTAACATATTATGTCCATCACAACATATTCTACTGTTCAGTCAGGAAATTTCAGTGGCCATAATTCCAGCTCAGGCCAGGCCTAAGGCCTCTGATCAGAGAGCTTTCCCAGTCTGCACCAGACCAGCACTGGTTTTCCAGCAGCAGGAAACAGTTCTGGAGTTCTGCCATCAATCCCAGTCACCAGATTCGCAAGGAAGAAAATGCAGGGAAAAGAGGTGATAAATATTCAATCCAGGCTGAGCTGGAGACAAAGTGGAGCAGTTTGGTGTAGACACATCTCAATTACCAAACCACTGCTCTGGGCTGCTCTGCGCTGCTCTGCTTAAATGTCATTTGGAGTCATCAAGGCCTCTGAGAGGATTGACACATCTGGAAAAGAAGGATTTCAAGGCACAGATGAATTCCCCCTGCCCAGTGAATCCCAAAGAAATCCATGCAGGGAATATCCTGGTGACAGAATCCTGAAGGGACCAGAGTGATCATGGAAGATGAATTTGGTTCAGTCATTAAATCCATCCCACAGCTCCAGAATTTCACTCAGTATGTGGTTGAGTGACCACATTTCACAAAAACTGACTCTTCCTTCAAAGTTTCCAACAATCAAGAAATGAGTTCTCACTTTATAACCTGATTTCCCTCGGAGTTCCCAGACAGCCCCTCATTTCTTCTCTGATTCTGGCTGCTCCCAACCTTTGGTGACTGGATCTGGCTCTGCCTCCATCAGCCAGGCTGAAAGCTCCCCCCTCCTGTCAGGGATTGCAGAGAATTCCAGGTGCCCCCTGCTCAGGTTCCTCCCTGAGCCCCCCCAGCTCCCTCAGACCCTCCTTGAGCTCCAGCCCCTTCCCCAGCACACAGGGCATGAGCTTGGTGAGATCCAGGCAATAAATCAATAAATAAGCCCCCTCGAAGATCCCAGTTTTCCTCCATCAATACTCCATGATGAAAACTGAGAAACTGGGTCTGAATATTGGGATATTCATAAAGAATCATAGATGAACTGCTCTCTGTCCTCTCAACATCCCTTCTTCTTTTATCAGCCCTTTGTTTGCTGTGCTTCATCAAGGAGTGGTATTCTTGCAAAGATTCTGAAAGCTCAGTTCAGGCAACTGAGGATGGAGTGGGGCCAAGGCGTGCAGGAAGCAGAGAAACTGCTGACCTGGCTCACTGCAAGCTGCCAGTTTATAGGTTCACTCACACCCAGGTAAACGTGATGTGCTCAAGTGGCTGCAGACTTTCAGCACCTGTTAAAGGACCATGAAATATTTATAAGCTGAGAGTGCTTCAAATCTCCCTTGAAAGCCTGTTCTTCATGAACAGTGACACTGGCACTGCCCTGAAGGGCTGATGAAGAAGGAGGAAACCTACCCGGGGATCTCCAGCAGGGGAATAATTCTGGAGCATCTTTGTAAAGCAAATTTAAACCAGTCACAAATCACCATTTAAATCATCTTGATTAAGTACAGAAATGGACATCTCTGAGAAATCCCGAGGGATTTATGTATGGACTCTGTGGGACATCTAAGAGCACAGCTATACCTGGCTGAGCTTTGCCCCAGGTACAGCAGCCTGATGGAGGAGACAATTCCCAGGGAAAATGGTTTGTCTGAAGGGTCAGAGACCAACATCTCTTAGCTTGGGAAAACTAATGAAAAAACAGGCTGAAACAGGAAACACAGCAATTAAAATACAATATCCTTGTCAAGTAGGAGAAAGTCAATGGTTTAAACTGAAAGAGAGTAGGTTTAGGTGGGATATTGGGAAGGAATTGTTGGCTGGGAGGGCGGGGAGGCCCTGGCACAGGGTGCCCAGAGAAGCTGTGGCTGCCCCATCTCTGGAAGTGTGCAAGGCCAGGTTGGACAGGGTATGGAATCAACTTTGATTTCATGAACAGACTCTGATATGAAAAGTGGGTTCAATTTTTTTGGCACAGAGCAGTCACCTCATCTCCCAGGAAAGGCCAAACTTGTTAAACTTGTTTCAGGAGCTCTGAGCACTTCAGACCCATCCCTGAGCCTGGGACATCCCAGAGACCAGGGATGAATCAGGATCTGAGTGTGAGCAGGCCATGCTGGATGCTCAGGGGATGCAGAAACTAGCTCCTCAGAGGTGTATCCAGGTGGTAAGAAGGTGTAACAAGGTCATCTGAATATTGCCAAAGCATTCTCCTGTTCCAAAAGCAAAAGGAGAGCAAGGATCATGTCTGGCAACCTTGGCAATAGCTAAACAAAAAAACCCCCAAAAACAAAAAAACACAACTTTTTTTTCTGTTATGAAGGGAGGGGGAATCCTACACATTTTATTAGAGTTTATATGACAAATCAAAATGTTCCCAGTGAATGATTGCTTTTCCTGAAGCATGAGAAGGCTCTTTCTTTGAAGGAAAGGCATTCAGAGAAGAGGTGGGAGAGGTGAGAAGAGAACTAATGGGCAGAGCTAAGGATGCATCTGGAGCAAAGAGGATTAACTGCAGATAAAATTCTGTCTAAACTCCAAAAGACACCTAAATATCAATTTTCTGCCCCCAGTCAAGGCCATGTGCTGTGGGGAAGGCATCCAGTCAGTGCTGGTGCCCCAGGATCCCAGAATCCCAGGATGTGCTGAGCTGGAAGGGACCCCCAAGGATCATCCATCCAACCCCTGGCCCTGCACAGGCCCATCCCCAAGAGTCCCCCCTGTCCCCAGAGGATCATCCCAACCCTCCTGCAGCTCTGGCAGCCTTGGGGCTGTGCCCACTGCCCTGGGGAGCCTGGGCAGTACCCAACCCCCCTCTGGGTAAAGAAGAGCCTTGGCACAGCACAATCCCCTCCACCGGACACCCTGGCTGCCAGGGCACTGCTCCCTCGTGGCCAACTGCACCAGGACCTTTTCCCAGTTCCCTTTCCCAGCACTGCTTTCCAGCTCTCATTCCCAGCCTAGCCATGAATGCAGGGTTGCTCCATCCCAGAATCTGGCATATCCCCTTGTTGAAGTTGTATTGTCGGTGAATCGCAGCGCTCTGACGTGTCCAGGTTTCTCTCCAGAGCCTCCTGGCCTTCCAGGGAGTGAACAGCTCCTCCCAGTTTGGGGTGATAGAGCCAAGAAAGAGCAATCAAATATTGAATGGTTGTCTCCTATGGCTGTGTGAGGAGCTCTCAAACTCTCCAGGAGGCAGAAGCCTGTCTGTCACCAGTAAACTTTTCTCAGGCAGCAGAGCTGACGTTTGAGGATGTGAGGCACCAAACTGCCTGAGCAGGCATCAGTTAGTTTGGAGCTGAATGGATAGTCCTGGGAACATCAGAGGCAGGATTCAATATGTTTAAAGTGGGTGGCAGCTTATATTCCTTGCTGAGACACTTTTTAAAGAGGAAGTGTAAAAATAATAATAATAAAAAGAAATCAGTAGTGTTTAATGTGCAGGGGATGAGTAGTATTTTCAACTTGGTCTCCACCTCCTCAAAGCTTTCAGGCCTGCCCAGGTTCTAGAAACTTTCCTGTACTGCAGGTCCAAGCCCAGGTCCTGCAGGACATTCAGGTCCAGCTTTTCCAAGGTGTCAGTTGGAGTGAAGTGGCTTTGCGGGAGATTCCAAGGCTGGAATGGTGAATCTGTGAGTCAGGGCTTGAGAGGTACTTGGTAAGAACCTTCCACTCAAACAGCAACCTGCTCTAGTGGAAGGTGTCCCTGCCCATGTCAGGGGCTTGGAATGAGGTGAACTTAAAGGTCCCCTCCTCAAACCATTCTGGGATTCTGTTTAGTCCCTCTGGACCTTGTCTGCAGGGCTGGGTGCTCAAACTCGGTCTTTTTCTGAGGTTGTCCCAGATAAGCTCTGGAGAAGACAAAGGTTTGCCCGTGTTCTCAGCAGTGGATCCAGTGCTCCAGAAAGGCCCTGGAGCATCTTCAGAGCAGCAGACCCTGCTTTCTGACAAGATAACTTCCAGGTTGAGGGACTAGCCCTGGGAACTAATGGTGGGGTCTCCTCCAGCAGTGGGAGAATCAGGGATTCAACTCCTGAAGGACAACTTTTAATGCCTCAGGTGGAGGGCACAGGAATCTCCAACCAGCATAACATCCTTATTCCCTGTGGGATCAGCACAGGAGGGAATTTGCCCTTCTCTCCACACGTTATGCAGGCTGCAGATCCTACATCCGTGGATGTATTGGAGATTCCTGTAGCCAAGAGGCCAGAAAGCAAGAAGGAAGAAGGCTCTGAATTTTATTATGCAGGAGCCCAACCCAGAGGGCTGTGCCTGTGTTTTAGCTCCTGCTCTTCCATTTGTTTCTGGGGGTTTTTGCTCATACCTAAAGACCATTTAATACAAATTTTGTGTGGTAAGTGTATTGGAACCTCAGAGGCCACACCAGGTTCACAGCAGCTCCTGGAAGCTTTCACACTGACTCAGCCTGGAACCATGTAGGAAATATCCAAGAACTGATATTAATGTGACATAATTAATGAATGTATGTGCTAAACGAGGAGCCTCTGCCACCCCCAGTGCTGACTGTGAGCTCTTGGAGCTCTTTCCTGCCATTAGGAAATGGCTGGGGCTGTTTCAGAGAAAGATCTCCCAGTAAAAAGGGGGTGGCTTTTCCTCGCAATTATCAAATGACAGTAATTACCCAGCCTGGAAGGGGAATTTTAATTTGCTCACATTAGTTCAAAATCAAAAACTGAGGGAGAAGTCAATGCACTGAAATGAAGGGCTGTGAAGTCTGGGCTGGGAACTTCAAGGGAGGACAGAGCATGGAAAGTGTGAGGAGGTTTGGAGACCCCATCCCTGGAGGTGTCCAGGGAAAGACTGGACGTGGCACTCAGTGCTCTGGGCTGGGGGACAAGGTGGGGATTGGGCACAGCTTGGACTTGGAGATCTTTTCCAACCTCAGTGATTCTGAGATTCCGTGGGTACAGGGATCTGGGGAAGAGGAAAATGACAGAATCCTCTGTCTTAGGACTCCAGGCCAGGCCTGTGCCCAAGGTAATAATAATCATTTCCTGGTCCTTGTAGAAGCTCTTTGCCCAAATCAAGTGGGCCGGGGAAGAAGCCATTAATTTTAAATTCAAGTCCTGATGAGAAAGCTATTAGATGGTGCTCAAATTTGCAAATCACCACTCCAGAAAATGCCGAAAAAGAGGGCTTTTTAGAAAGAGGAGATTTGGTCTGTGTTCACAAGGCGTGAGGGATCTCAGCATTATCAGCATTAGGAGTTGCACAAAGATAAGAGTTTAAAAATTAAAAAATTGGACTAATTTAATTTTGTACTTTCCTCAGATTGAAGCATTTTCTCTGGATCAATACTTTCTTCTTGATTTTTTTTTATCTCAATAAAGCCATATTTCTCGTAACACAGAAATGTAGCTCTTTGTTGGAAGATTTTCAGGCAGCTCCACCTACTGCTGCTCACAGAGCTGATCCCTCCTCTCCAACACTTCCTGACTCACTGCTGCTTCCCCTCCTCCCGATGGGAATGTGAAGTTGCTTCAGAGCAGAAGTGGGAGCAGCCTCCCTCAGTTGAGCACTGGGAGAGTGCTCAGGACAAAGCACAGGACTAGCTTGTCCTTTGTGCACAGGACTGACTGTTGGGAGAACTCCAGAGCTGTCCAGTTTGGGAAGGGCAGGATGCTCCAGTGTCTTTCCCATCCTGGGAAGATCCTCAGGTCCAGCACTCTCTGGGATGAATCCTTGCTGTGTGTCCTTCGCCAGGGGCTTGGATCATAGTTCATTTCTGGCTGAGGGTTCATTGGGTCTCTGCAGGTGTCCTGTGTCTCCTTCAACAACACGGTCAGGGCTTCTTCTTCCTTTGCATTTCCATCTCTCTTCCCATCTGAAGGCTCTGAAGTGCTGGCAATCCCCTGGAGCTTCTCCTTCTCCACTTGCTCCTCTGTCTCCACATAACTGGCGTTACCACATCCCTCAGTGGAGTCTCTTCCAAGCTCTCTGATCCAACAGAGCAGTTTGAGACCTGGCAGCTTTTTCCCAAAGAATCAGGTTCATGTAGGAATACTGAGGAGGGTTCCCTTGTGAGGCTCACCCTGCACAGACCTGATGGGTCATTCCTGACATGTACCACCAGGATCAGACACCCCAGGGTGACACTGGATGTTCTTTTCCCATCACACTCACCTGCCACAGAACCTGGATCACCCCCTGCCAAGTGCTCCATGGGATGAGGACCCCTCTTCTTTCTGGCCTGTCCCAGTAGTTGCAGGGAGAGAAGTCCTTGCTCCACTAAATATTTATCCTCCAACACTTCCAATGTCTCAGTTTATTTGTCCTGTCACCCACAGAGAGTGAGAAACCCTTTTGAAACAGCCTTTGCTCCACAGCCACAAGCAGGACACGAGAACATAGGAAATAAAACTGGACAACCCTTCCCTCCACATCTTCTCAAGGCAAATCATCATAATCATCCTTCTCTCTCCATACAGAGTCCTATCGTGGTTGTGCTGTTTTCCAGGTATCTCTGTTGGGTTTTTTGTAGAGAATCTCCTGTTTAGGAATTAGCAGCGCAAGTGCAAGGCTGGAATGACTTTTTAACTATGAACAACTCACCATCTTCAGGCGGGAAGTAATTCATGGACATCCAGCTGCACAGGTGTTTCCTTCTACTCCACAGTCCTAAAGCAGGAGACTAAAGGCCAAAGTGCTGGATCCAGGTCCTGACAAAACAAGAAGAGTCACTGATCAGCTCCTTGAGGTCATGAACGGGATTCTCCTGGGTAACCTACTCCTGTGCAAAACTTCTCTAATTTTTAACTGAAATCTCCTCTGCTGCAAAGGAGGCCAACTAGGAAGAAATCCTTCCCTGTGAGAGTGGGGAGGCCCTGGCACAGGGTGCCCAGAGAAGCTGTGGCTGCCCCATCCCTGGAAGTGTCCAAGGGCAGGTTGGAGCCACCTGAGACAGTGGGAGGTGTCCCTGCCCAGGGCAGGGGTGGGACTGGATGATCTTTAAGGTCCCTTTCCAACCTGAACTTTTCCATGATTCTAATTACTCAGAGATGAGATGGAAAGCAATTATTCACTCCTTGCTTCAGAACATGATGTGTCTCTTGAGGATGGGCCTGTGCAGGGCCAGGAGTTGGACTGGATGATTCTTCCAACTCATTATTTCCTAGGTTTCTGGGATATTTCACACCATCCTCACATGGACAGTTTTCCCTGCACCAAACAGGCTGAATTTCTGAACTTTCTCTCAATACCCTATTCACAGCCCCTCATCATTCTCTTTTCATTTCAGCTCTTTTTCCCTCTGCCTTTCTCCCATTCCCATGTGGGGATCACGTCCTTGGCAAGCCCTGAGGACCCACAGCTCGTGCTCTGGGGCTCAGTGACAAAGTCTGTCCACCCCATTCGTAGGACCCACATCAGTCTCTGCTTTGCTGCTGCCATTGGACATTCAATTTCTCCTCACGTGACTTCTCACTTACCTTTATTGCATTTCATCTTGGTGGTTTTACAAAACCTTTTTCATCGCCCCTCATCCAAGTTTAGCCACAAAGCTGATGGTTTTGGTTCCCCCCACCCCAGTTTTGTGGTGCTACTTCAACACTTTGTGTTCTAAGGAGGAGCTGGTGGCTCTGCCAGTGCCAGTGTGGGGCTCACAGGAGAGCAGCCCCTGCCAAAGCTGGCAGCTGGAGGCCAGATGGGATACCCTGGGCAATCCAAAATGGAACAGATGTCCATATTTAGGCATTTAGCTGTGTCTGATCAGTTCCATCATCTAAGCTGTTGATAAAAAGATTGAAACAAATAGCTGGCTCTTCAATGCCTGTGAAAATGTGGCACTATAAAATGTGGTAAATTGTCCAGCTGGAATCATTTGCTGAGGTCAGGGAGCTAAAAAAGAACTAAAAGATTGAGGAGCACCAGGAAATCTGTTCTTTACCTACAACAACAACCAACAATAAATTTGTATCCCCATTCTTGCAATGTCAATGAGTAATTTTATTATTCATTAAAACCAAAATGGTATCATGGAGATAGATATGTCTGTATGAGTCAAAGTACATGTGATTCTTGGTATGGGATTTACATATTTTATATTTTTAAAACGGGATTAACATAAATCCCACAAAGCTCTTGTGTATTGTCTGTGTGGGTGTTGGTATGTCTTTGTTGATCTGCTTGAATTATGAGTTCAACAATTTTTCAATGAACTGGGCCCAGGACAGACACTTGAGAGCCTCAAATATCTCTTTTTTTTTTTGTAGAGATTTGTACTATAAAATTCAAAGTCTAATGTTTTTAAATGGTCTCCATGCTTTATGATTTGCTTTCAATCCTATTTCCCTGCTTGGAGGAGACTCCCGTGTCAGGTTGTGTCAGAAGCCTCCTGAAAGTCGAGGAGTATCAAATCTATCACTTTCTTTGTCCATAGGCCAACGACCCCATTAAAGAAAGAGATTGAATTACTTTGACATGATTTGTTTTTGACAAGTCCATGTTGGCTGTTTCCCACTTCCTTTTATCCTCTGAGTGCTTATAAAGTGATTCTTTAATAATTTGCTCCAGTATTTTTGAGAGTCTCAAAGTCAATCTGATGGGCAGCAGTTCCCCAGCTCTTCCTCTCTCCAATGTGACCTGGAGGTTATGGGAAACTCCCCTGTCCTTTGGGAATAATCCTGCCCATGGCTTTCAGGATGGATGAAAGCCAGAAGTGCTGGAACACACTCTTGTATCCTGAGCCCATTCTGTGTCCTGCATGAACCCTCATTTAGGAATCAGGAGAACTGGGGCTCAGGGATTTTTCCACTGCTACTGGAGAGCTGGCCCAGTATCCCCCAGGCATTCTGTGCGAGTCTGGGAGGCCCTGAAGGCTGAGGAAAAGCTGAAGTAGCTGTAAAGCCTCCCAGTCAATTGGCCTTTCCCGTTCCCGTTGGGGGCTGAAGCCACGTCGGTGATGCCGAAATCTCCGGCATTTTGGAAGCAGGAGGGCGGTGTGAAGCAAACAGCATCTGCTGTCACAGCCAGAGCCACGCTGACGTCCTGCCAAAGGAATTGTTGCTTCCCATCTCTGATTCAATCCCCGCCCCAGCCATTTCATAACGGGAATCCACCCCAGCTGAACATCCCTGCCCGGGGCAGGAGCTCAGCTCAGGAACGGGGATCAGCCAAAAATTGACGGAGGGGATTGTGCTGCTCTGCTCTGACCTGGGGGGGCCTCCCCTGCAAAACTGGGGCACTTTGGGCACCACAATGTGGGAAAGATGTTGAGCCATTGGAGAGTGTCCAAAGGAGGGAATGAAGGTGGGGAAGGGCCTGGAGGGGAAGGGTGTGAGGAGCAGCTGAGGGCACTGGGTGTGTTCAGGGGGAGAAGAGGAGACCGAGGGGAGACCTGATTGCAGGGACAGCTTGGTGGGGAGGGGCAGAGGAGGGGCAGGGACTGAGCTCTGCTCTGTGGGGACCAGGGCCAGGAGCCCAGGGAATGGGCTGGAGTTGTGTCAGGGCAGGGGCAGGGGGGATCTCAGGCCAAGGCTCTTCTTTGCCCAGAGGGGGGTTGGGCACTGCCCAGGCTCCCCAGGGCAGTGGGCACAGCCCCAAGGCTGCCAGAGCTGCAGGAGGGTTGGGATGATCCTCTGGGGACAGGGGGGACTCTTGGGGATGGGCCTGTGCAGGGCCAGGGGTTGGATGGATGATCCTTGGGGGGCCCTCCCAGCTCAGCAGATCCCGAGATCCTGGGGCTTTGCTCTGGCACAAATACTCTGCGCTCCTAAAGGTGAAATATCCCTGAAAAATATTGCAGACAGAGGTGCTGCCAGTCCTGCTCCAGTGTTCACCAGCCACTGGAAGGGAGCTGGTCTGTATCCAGCAAGTCCTTCATTCAAGGGAATTATGCAGGGAAGGAAAGTTTTCTCTCTTCCTTTGTGTTGTTTTCAAGTCACAGGAAGCAATGTGGGAGTTGGCACTGGAAGGACTGAGGCTTGAATGAATCACTAGATCTCACCTCACCAGTCCCCAATCCCACACTGGTTCCCAGTGCCAGCACCGAGAGTCACAAGAAGACACATGGAACTGCAGTGACCCTGGGATGATCCAGATCTGGATGTGATTGTGTCTGGTGGGATCTTGGTGCCCTCTGCAGCTGTGTGAGTAAGTTAAATGAGACACAGTAGTCCCAGGAATTGCTGCTGGAGCTCTGCTGGCATCCAGGCTGCGTCCCATGGGCGTCACAGGGAATGGGATTTCTGACCATAGGCATCCAGAACCATAGGGATGGTGAGACCCTGCAAGAACCTGTTTGCCCTTCACCTGAGGGGACAGTGAGTGCCATTTCAGGAAGGTTTTCAATGTGTCACCCCCTCCAATATTCCCCTTTACCAACACACAGATATTCAGGAGTATTTCATGGCCAGATTTTCCCTCAGCTCTTCTTAATAGAGAAAAATAGGTAGAGAACTTGTGCAATAGCTGGCAGAGATGGCAACTGATGGAGAGATAATGAAGGCTTTATTCTCCATTTGTTTTGCTGTTTAGGAGGGGAAAAAAATGAGCAAGAGCTCGTGGAGAACGGGTGACGTGCTTTTGTGTGTCTGATAAAATAGATGCTATCGAATTCCTCCTCAGAAGTTAATTTGCTGCAGCAGCCAATGGAAACAACAAAGCTCAGAGCACCCTTTGGTGCGTTATTTGGTCTCCAGGAAGCACCTTGTGAGCCATAAACAAACCAAACCTTTTTAATTGGAGCTCAGGGTAAGCCTGTGAGCTACAAAGACATTTGACTGGTTCCTGCTGTAATCAAGTTTAGTCATCATTATGCAAAACTAATTAGCAAGTCAGAATCCTTTTTTTGTCATCACTAAAGCATTGCTGCATTTAGAAATGAGATCCCCAAGATCTTCCCTTTCCCTGCCCTTTCCTGCTGCTATTCTAGAATTAAAGCTTCTCCTTCCATCACGACAAAGGATGTGGTGGATATAAAAAAATGTCGTCTTCAGCTCTTTCCTAAAATGTCAAAAACTGAAAAAAATACTTGGGTTTCTCTCACAATTATTCTGCTCTTGGAATTCATTATTGCAGCAAAAATCTGAGAAGTTTTGAGCAGTTTATACAACTTCTGAAAATGCATTTTTACCCCTGCAATCTTTGGCAAGCAGGGTTTCCAATTTGTCTGAAGTGTTTGCTTAATCTCCCTGATTCCAAAGTGGCCTTTGGACAAACGTTGGTTGTTTGTTTGTTTCCACATTCCCATGAGTCAGAAGCATTATAAAAACATTTTACAAAGATTAAAAAAACCCACAAACCCTCTTCCACAATAAGAAATCACCTCAGTGTGTTTCTCCTGCTGAGCACAGCAGTGGTTCCTCCCCAGGAATCCCAGGAGTCCATCCCAGCCTGCAGGTTTCAGGAATCTGCCTCAGTAGCACTGATCCTACTCTTGTCCTGGTGGAGCTTCTCATGACTGGGGCTGGAGATTATGCTGGTCCAGTGTGTCATCCCACGGGAGTTGTGTCCATTGGTCCTCCCCATCCTCCTCACCTCTTTACTTTCCAAACTGCTCCAGGATTTGCAAGTTTTCCTCCTGGCAGAGGTTCAGGGGGCACCTGATATTCTCTGCAATCCCTGCCAGGAGGGGGGAGCTGGAGGGGGGTCGAGCTCTGCTCCCAGGGAACAAGAGACAGGAGGAGAGGGAACAGCCTCAGGCTGGGCCAGGGGAGGGGCAGGCTGGACATCAGAAGGAATTTTTTCCTGGAGAGGGTGGTCAGGCTTTGGAAGGGGCTGCCCAGGAAGGTTTGGAGTCCTCATCCCTGGAGGTGTCTAAGGAAGGACTGGATGACCCTCAGTGTCTGGGCTGGGGGACAAGGTGGGGATGGGGCACAGGATGGACTTGATGACCTTGGAGGGCTTTTCCAACCTCAGTGATTCTGGGATTCCAGTGTCTGTGGTTCCAGATACTGGAATTGATCCCAGTGACCATGGCAGAGGGATCCAAGACTATGGGAAATTTCTCTACTCTGGGATTTCTTCTCTAATCAGCTCCTGTCTCATGGCCTCAGTCTGGGTTCGTAGCATAAGCATCTTTCTAATTAAAATTTTCTTTTTTTTTCAGAGGAAGGGAGTGGAATAAAAGGACAATGAAGGCTCACAGAATAATTCAAAGGAATAATTAGAAGAGAACAATTGGAAAGGAATCACTGGAACACCGAACACTGATCTGCTCAAAGCAAGATCATCTCTGAGCTCAGACCTCAAACCTGAGGTATCTCAGGACTTTATCCAGGGATAAATCAAGGGATAAAATCTCCAGGGAACCTGCTCCCATCCTTGACTGTCCTCAGTATGAGAAAGTTTCTCCTTGTCTGGGACACAACCAGAGACTCCCAGCTCTTGCCTCATGTAAGGAATGACCAACAGCATTTTGGAGGGCAGGGCTGGAATTCTGGAGGACCTTGAGAAATCACAAATAGCTCACAGAATTCAAGCAAAGCAAATGCAGTTGAAGGATGAATGAAAAAGCTGGGAGTGACTGGAGGTAACCTGCAAGGAAAGGCTGAAATAATTGGAGGTATTTAGTCAAGAGAAGACTTAGGGGAAACATAACAGTCTGCAGTTACATAAAAGGTTTCTGTGAAGAGGGAGAGAATAATTTGTTCTGCATGTTCATTCTGCTTAGGAGATGGGGTAATTAAATCACAGTTAGGGAAATTCAGATTAGTTATTAAGAAATGTCTTTCTAATGTAAGGATAGTTAAACATTGCTATAAATTCTTCCAGGGTTTGCTGTGCAGTTTCTTGCAGAGGTTTCCAGGAGCAGGATCATTTCTACAGACACCTTTGGTGGAGGGCACAGGGCTTTCCTGGATCAGGGGGTGGGAGAAGGGATCCCTTCAGATCTGTTCAGCCCTATTTTCTGTGGCTCTGGGAAGTTTGGGTTGGGTTTGTTTTTTTTCAGAAGTGTTTATGCACCAACTGCAGCTCTGGAGGTCTCAGTACCTTTAACAACTGGGAATTAATTCCCTTCTGAAAAAAAGGTGGATGGTCCTGGGGATTTTAGAGCTCTGCCTTGTTTACACCAACCTCCCCTCTGAGCATCTAAACCTCTGATCCCATCTTAGACAAGATTAAAGCAGAAATTAACCTTCAAGCCAGTAAGAACTCACAGACTAGGAAATCCTGCACCTCTTTAGAGGCTGCACTGTCCCTGCACCTTTCTTCCAATGCCTTCCCTGGAGTGCAGCCTCCAGAACAATCAGGATTTGGATGAATCCAACCTGTTGACCAGCTCCCTGACATGGACTCAAACCCTGCTGGGTTGATTTCCACAGAATTCCAACCAGCAAAATCCAGCTGCCTCACAAGGCTTTATATTCCCCACGAAAGAAATTTGTTGGGAAATGTTGTCTCCACTGTAAAAATATATTTAATCTTCTTTTATTTGCTGAACCCCTTCATACTCATTGCCGCATTTCTCTTGGCACTGGTTGGGCATCTGATCACCATTTTCCTGCCATGAAAGAGTTATTCCAGCATCACTTTGGGAGCCAGGACAGATGGAATTTATCTATAATTGTGGAAGAGAAGAAAAGTAACCATTGATGCAGCTCTGCAAAGCAATGAAGACTCACGGGCCCCGTTGCCTGGGGGTGGCTGTGGCAATAACTCCTCATCCTGGATTTACTTTGCTGTCACACAAGATTTGATTCAACTAATTCCTTGTTTTCAGGGACAGCCTCTCAACAAAACAGATGTAGAGTGGACCAAACCCTCCACTCTCAGGCTGGATCCAAATCCAAACCTTTTGCAGCTTTAATTGTCAAAAAATAGGCCTGAGAATGGAGCAGTAAATGTGTTTCATGTCTTTTCCTTTCACTGTAAAATAAATGACCCCAGGCAGGGCTCATCACTCTTCTCTCAGCTCTGCCCAAGGAACAGAACTTTATTCCCAGGATGACTCATGGGGTGGCCAGGCCAGAATTCTGGAGATGGGGGAAACCTGGAGTGTTTAGAGTGAGGTATGGAGTTCAACATGTGAAAAAAAAAAGAGGATGACTGGACCAGCAAAGGTCCTTTAGAGCAAAACTTGGCTGAGCTGAAGACAAGAAGCCAAGTTCCACCATCAGCTCTGAGGGAGGTGCACAGTCAGTGTCTGCTGTCTTGGATATAAAAAGGAATCTCATGATTCAGTGTGAAAAGACTCTGACTACAGATTTATCTCCAAATCTGCCCTTATTGCAGCAGGATCCACCAACCCACAAGCACCATGAGAGCTGCAGCCTGGTCACCTATTTTAAACCCTGGCTTTCACAGGTTGCCTGGTTCCCAGCATGCCCAGGATGTCAAACTTTTGAGGAGAGACATCTCACTGGGAGAAGAATGGCATGTGTGAGGTTTGCTTATGGTGCATTTTTCAGCCTGCCATTAAACTGATCTATTGCTGGAACAAACAATAAAAAACTGATTAAAACTCAGCCCTTCATAAATTAAACATTGTTGTCTCTAGCTGGCAAGTCTGCACTTGGCAGAGAGCTGCAACAATAGAACTTGGGGCAGTGTGAGTCTACAGAGTGACAGGAGGGGGGATTTATTCCTCTTCCTCTCACATCTCCAAATAGAAGGTGCAGCAAAAACTCCTGAATCCTGCTGGGCATTTGGAAAATACCTGCCCCAGGTGACCTGCTTTTGGAGCAGATAAAGCATCAAACCTCCTGCTCAAAGGTTTGAGGCTTTTTCTGAATGTAGGTATTTTAGTTTGAGTGACTTGTATTAACTGCAACTGTTCTACTGGGGGAGCACAGAGATAAACTCCTGTGCCTTCTGCGTGGTGTCTTCAGAGCCATCCCAGCAGGAGCCCCTGGCTTAGCCAGGATTTAATCAGAGCTCCTTCCCAGCACCGTTTTGTTGGAAGGAAAGAGCTGTGAGAAGGTCTAGTGGCTTCATTCCTGTCCTGGTGGGAATCGTGCTGCATTCCCACTGGGAACATCACAACTCTGCCTTTGCATGAAGATGGAACCTCAGGAAGCATTTGAAGACTGGGGTCAGCAGAGCCCTGTGTCTCCTTCTGCTCTTCTCTTACTCCCACTGCAGCTCCTACTCTGGGAAGCACCAAGAAGAGAGTGAAGCATTTCCCAGAGTTTTTTGGGACCCTCAGAGGCAGCACAGCCTACAGCTCTGCAGTCACCTGGAGTGTTTGTGTGCACAAGGGTTTCCTCTGTAGTGAAGGATTTCAGGAGCTCCAGCATTGCCTTGGAATTGCCAAGGGATTCATTTCCAGCTCAGCCCATATGCCTGAGGTTTTTGACAAAGGCTCTTTTTACTCACTCATTCTCCTTTCTGTGGATCCTGCCTATATCTCCCACAGGCTCCTGATTGTTCCATCCTCAGGACTCTTGTATGTTCATCCAGAATTATCATCCTCACTTTTTCCAGGTATTTTTTCAGCTTGTGAAGCATATAAGAAGATCAAGGCAGGGGCTGCTGATGGGGTTACATGTGAGGAACTTCACCACTTCACTTGTTTCTGTCCCTATGATTAAAATGTTGCCATGGGTGGAAAATGGTTCCAGAAGCTTTTTCCCTGAACTCTCCACTCCTGCCTTTGGTGCATTTGAGGGAGGACAGTTTACCTGGTGTGCCCCAGCTCAATCCAGGCAGGTCCAGGCTGGATACCAGGAACAGTGTCTTCCCTGAAAAGGATGTCAGGCATTGGATTGGGCTGCCCAGAGCAGAGGTGGAGTCCCCACCCCTGGAGGTGTCCAAGAAATGAGCAGATGCGGCACCTGGGGTTTTGTGAGCCTGGGGATATTCAGGCACAAGTTGGACTTGATGGTCTTGGAGACCTTTTCCAACCTTAATGATTCCACGATTCTGTGATTCTGTCCCTGATGCCCAGGGTCACAGCTCCACCTCCATTGACAAGGTCCCACATGGGGTTTCCCTCCATTTTCAGGGCACAGACACAGAGATCACTCAGGGTTCCGATATCTGCGGATCTGCTCGTGGCTTCCAAGGAGAAGCTTATGAGTTTTTTACCAAGTTCCCAGCTTTTGAGCTGATGGGATCCTTCCAACAGCCTGACCTGTGAAGGACAGAGCCACAGACCAGACACACAACAGAGAAAGAGACACCTGACGGTGTGTGGAGCCAAGCTGCTCCATGACATTGAAGAACAGAAGTGTAACTCGGTGGCAATAACCTTGGCACCACTAGGGAGGGGAGCTGGGGTTCCTGTGGCAAAGAGGTTTAAACCAAAAATGTCCATTATCAGCATCTCCATCTGTTTTTCCAAGATAAAGCACTTTAAGCAGCAATCACTGGGCATTTTTCACCCTCCAGAGAGGCACCTTCAGGCACACAGGCTGCTTTCACGCAATGGCCTCCTGCCCAGAGCCACGTTGTCCCCAAGTCATTCCTTCAAAACTTCCATTGGCTGGAAAATGGAGCCACTTTTAGTGGAAACTATAGTAGGTACCAGAGCCACCTTTTTAAACTAAATGACACTTTCCAATTAAGATAATTATAAATGTAGCTTTTAAAATTTAAACCTTTTTTGTTTTGTGTCATTTTCCAGACTCAGGATCTTATGGATCCTTTTCCTGCTGGAGAGGCTCTTCAGAATGAAGATAAAAACTCCTCTTTCTCTTACCCATAGTCAATTTATGGATAAATGACAAACTTCTAACCTGCCAGGCAGGCAGGACAAAGGTTTTTTGTGCTCATGAAGGTTGCACAATGGAGGATCCACTGAAAAATTGCACCATTGTCTTGGTTTTAAGATTTTAAACTCAAAACAACAACCCTGCCCAGCCCAAACCTTGGCATCAGCACTGGGGAATCTGCCAGACCTTCCCTCTCCGGAGCTGTGACCTCCTGCCTTCTGCTTCTCCAAATGCTTCAGCTGGAGAGCAAGATGACCCTGAGAGAGGTGTATTTTCTACTGCATCAGAAAATGTGGGAAAGCAGGGAATGCCAGACCCGGCTCAGTGGAGACACTCTAATTGGAACAGTGGGAGTTGCCAGAAAGTAAGGAAACATCAGGGGCAGTTTCTGCTCTCCAGCCAAGGTTCAAGGGGAACAATTATGTCTGGTTTAAAATATTTACTCCTAACATGAGAACCAGTACAGAGAACATTGAGGGCTAAGGGAAATCCTGGTGCTGCTGTGTCTGTCCCTGGACTCCTCTGCTCCACTGAAACTGGATTAGAGAACTGTCCCAGAATCCCAGGATNGGCAAAGAAGAGCCTTGGTCTGAGATCCCCCCTGACCCTGCCCTGACACAACTCCAGCCCATTCCCTGGGCTCCTGGCCCTGGTCCCCACAGAGCAGAGCTCAGTCCCTGCCCCTCCTCTGCCCCTCCCCACCAATTTGTCCCTGCAATCAGGTCTCCCTCAGTCTCCTCTTCTCCCCCTGAACACACCCAGTGCCCTCAGCTGCTCCTCACACCCTTCCCCTCCAGGTTGTTCCCCAGGATCTTCAAGTCAAAGCAAAGGATTTCCAGGCTGGACTTGGTAAAGGACTCAGCGAGATCATCCCTTGGGATGGGATTGAGGGCAGGGCTGAGGCCCCAGGGATGAAGTTTGGGATGTGCTGTGGGTTGTGATGGTTCTTGCAATCCACAGACACAGCTGATCCTGCCCATGAGGACACACTGCCTCTGTCTCCTCACAGTGGCCCCCCAGGCTCTTGTGTGGCTCTGCCAGGAGAGTTTCCTGCAGCCTGTGCTGAGCTGCCCAGGACACATGGATATCGTGTCTGTCCAGGAAAGGGGAGCTCTGTCCTGGATTCCCGCAGGCACAGGAACAAGGCACCTGCTCAGGGTCAGGCTCCACATCTGGGGCTGCTGGCAGTGCCCATTTCTGCTCTGTGGGGCTGCAGAGACCTCCCTGAGGCACAAACTCACCTCATGCCATTGCTCCTGCAGTGCATAGGCAGAGCTGGGGGTCATTCCATCAGCCAGGGAATAAAGTTACATTTAAAGAGCCCTTAAAATTCAAGTCCTTGTGTCTTTTCCTCACTTCAGTGTGATTTCTTTTCCACCCTTGATGTTATCTGGCTGCAGTAAAACAGCTCCAGTCCAAGGGACACCTGCTTGGTATTGATTCCAGCTGCTTAAACTTTGTTATTCATCCAACCTTTGGACAATCCTGTGCCACACATGGACACCCCGGGCTGGGTGTTTAGTCCTCAGCTATTATTGGTATTAAATGATCTGTTTCAGCATAAAATACACACAATATTCATCTTCATTTTCAGCAGCTAAACAAGTATATAAGTAGATGACATTTTGATCAATTCAGCTCCTCTTTTTTCACCAAATTAGCTGTCTACAAAAGAATTCTGCAGGAAAGCAATGATGTCTTTTGGAAGGGAGGGGCGAACTCAGGGTAGAATCCACGTCTCTGGAATGCAGGGAGCCCCTGGCTGGCCTGGCACCCAGAGCAGGACACACAGACTGGCCCACAGAGGAGCATCCTATCTCTGAAGCTTCAGGCAGATACAACTTGTCCCTGATTTTGATGCAGAGAATTGAGAAGGATTTTTAGAGCTTCATTTGCTGAGTCACCAGTGCTTTTTCAGGAGCAGCTGGTGATGAAGCCATGCTGACAGTGGCAGCAGAGAAGTGACTGTCACCACTTTGGTTCTGGTTGTGGGTGCTGCAGCAATGCAGCTCTGCTGGAAAGGACACAGCTCCTGATGCCCAGACCCCAGGGTTCCTGGGAAGGCTGTGCTGCTCTCAGGCTCCTCCTGGGGTTGTTCCCTAAATTGAGTGGGAGTGGCAGCACCTCAGAGCTCCAGCTCCTGCTGTGCCCCCTCCAGGGGCAGTGACACAGGCTCTGGCCCCAAACAACAGCCCAGTGGCACCACGGCCATCCCTGCACAACCTGCAGTCCAACAGTCTGGGAAAGGGACTCTGGAGCCAAGGAGACATTTGCATGTCCTTTTGATGGGAAGCATCAGGGCTTTGCCCAAGGAAAAACATGGAAGCGAGGAAAACAACAGAACCTTCTTCCTTCCATCAAACAATCAACGTTCTTACTAAGTGCATGTTTTGCCATGGCTGGTTTTATCAAGTCCCAGTTTTTATCGAGTTCCAGAGACTCCAAGGAACCTCTGCTCCAGTCAAAGAGCACAACAGAGCTTGAGCAAGCCCTGAACTGCTCCATGCAAAGTAGGGCTGGACCCCTTTCTTGCAGCCCCTCTCTTGTATCTCTGCTCTTCACTCAGCCCTCCCCTGCTCTTCATCACCCTGCTAATTAATCAGAGCCTTCCTGTGGGCTCGGGATGAAGGGCAAGCCCATTGTCTGTGCCTTCCCTTGCTGCCTCTCAGCTCCCTCCTGCCCAGCCAGGAGCTGCTGCAGCTTTGAAAAGTCAAAAAGCTGCTCTGAATCCCAACTGAGTCCCCAGCCTGCTCTCCAACCCCTGGTCAGTCAGGAAGAAAAGGAAACACTCAGAGTAAACCATTTACCCTGGAATGTCTTCCTGCACTTCTGCACACCCTGAACAATTCTCTGCTCCTCCCTCAGCTCCTGTAGGTGATGGAAAACACCCCAAGCTTGGTTGTGCTCAAACCCCTGTGAATGAAGAGTGTGAGATATTCCTACACCATGGACTGGGGCTTTGGGAACCTTCTGTGTCCACAGATATAATAATGGAACAGGCACCTTCCAGAGAGTCCTTCACCCCCTCCCAAGGCTGATGTGATCACCCTTTGTACATGGAGGGTGTGAGATATTGCTGCACCATGGATTGAGGCTTTGGGAGGCTTCTGTGTCCAGAGATGGCTCCACAAATCACACCCAGTGACTGGAACAGGCACCTCCCAGAGGTGACCCTCACAAGGATGATGTGATCACTCCCTGTGCATGAAGGGTGTGAGATGAACAGATGAACCTACACGACAGACTGAGGCTTTGGGAACCTTCTGCTCCTAGGGATGCTCCACAAATCAGTCACTGCAACAGGCACTTCCCAGAGGGCCCTTCACCCCATCCCATGATCATCCCTGTGCAGGAAGGGTGTGAGATGTTCCTACACCATGGATAGAGGCTTTGGGAACCTTCTGTGTCCAGAGACATTTCACAAATCACACCCAGTGACTGGAACAGGCACCTCCCAGAGGTTCACCCCATCCCAAGGGTGATTTGATCTCCCCCCACTGACTGAAGCCCCCTCTGTGTTCTCCAGTGTGTGGGGTTTGCACACCCCATGATTATTGCATGTCTGCTTGCAGAGGAGCTTCTAAACATGTTTTGTACACTAAAAAACACTCCCCAGGACCTTGTTAGTCTTAATAAGAAAACTCTTATTTAATCAATTTAGATTTTTGCCTCGGGTGTTTTGTTAAAGAGATTTCAGACTCAGAATAAGTGGCTCATGGGTCAGTTTGAGAGCACATTCCTTGTCAGTTGAGTAATAAAATGTTTGGGAAGGGAAAGGGATTCATGTACCTGTAGCAGAGAACAGATTTTAGAGAAAAGAGCAATGAACTGTGTGTAATGAGATATTCTGATGAACTTTTGAGCCAACAGAGAATTGAACTAAACTGTGAAGTTTTGGAAGGAACAAATATCTTTGTTGTGACTCAGTAAACCAGACCCAATAATTATCCAGGAAATCTCTTGTTGATTCAAAGCATGATGAGGTAGTTTTGGGAAAATCCTGAAGGGCTGAAGCTCCAAAGGCAGCTTGAATGCAGAGCAGGGGTAGGACTTCATGGTTACAGGGAAGGAACATTTATCTTGATCCCTGAAATCCTGGTGGTCAGCTGGAGGAAGTCAGGGAGTGGAGGTGGAGAGAGGCTGCTTCAGCCTCATCTCAAACACTGAACTTCAACAGGAATGTGGAGGGAAATCAGGAGCAGCTGGAAATGCTGGTGATGGCAGGGAGGGACTATGTGAGGTCAAAATGCTGCTGCCACATGTCATGGATTCTCTGCATCCAGAAGTTCTGCATGGGAAAGAGGAAAAGGAATTTTGACTTTAATGGCAAAGGAAATCAGACACAAGTCTTAGGAAAGCTGTCACCTACTGCCATGTCAAGCACTGCTGTGACAAGAGGGGACTGAATCCTGAAGCGTTGATATCAAATTTCTATGCAAAGAAAAAAGAGGGAATTCTGAACTAGGCTTTCAGGCCAAGCTGTCATTTGCCATCAGCAGTGACAAGTAAAATTTTAAGTTCAATCTTAAATATGCAGAGTTGGCAATTTCAGAGCCAAAATTTGAATCATGTCTTAATTCTTTAATTTCTGTGTAGAGTCTTTTGTAACATAAGCTCAAAATGTCAGGCAGCAGGACAGACCATGTGCAAAGCTAAATTTCGTGGATCTAAGTTTTAACCCAAGTAACTGAAGCAATGTGTCATCTGCACATGTCCTGTGCCTCAAGATGGGGCCACAGAGCACCAGAGCTGAACCCTCCACTGGTCCACAAGAGATCCAGAAAACTCTTGGGAGAAAAGGACAGTTTTGGCTACAAAAAGGGAGGAATTCCCCAGGCCATAAAGGGTTTTCCCCAGGGAATTATCATTATATGCCTGCCCTGCCTCCTGTGCCTGCACAGGCTCAGCCTCTGTTTGAGCTGAGCTTATCAACCACAATTATGTGAGAGACACGGCACTGCCCAATGTGCTGGGAGTGTCACAGGGTTAGAGAATCCCAGAGTCACAGAACCAGGGTCATAGGTCCACAGAATCACAGAGTCAGAGAACCACAGAACCACAGAGTTACAGAGTCACAGAATCACGGGATCTGCTGAGCTGGAAGAGACCCCCAAGGATCATCCATCCAACCCCTGGCCCTGCATAGACCCATCCCCAAAGTCCCCTCCTGTCCCCAGAGGATCATCCCAATAGTCAATTTATGGATAAATGACAAACTTCTAAACCTGCCAGGCAGGCAAGACAAAGTTTTTTTTGTGCTCATGAAGGTTGCACAATGGAGGATCCACTGAAAAATTGCACCATTGTCTTGGTTTTAAGATTTTAAACTCAAAACAACAACCCTGCCCAGCCCAAACCTTGGCATCAGCACTGGGGAATCTGCCAGACCTTCCCTCTCCGGAGCTGTGACCTCCTGCCTTCTGCTTCTCCAAATGCTTCAGCTGGAGAGCAAGATGACCCTGAGAGAGGTGTATTTTCTACTGCATCAGAAAATGTGGGAAAGCAGGGAATGCCAGACCCGGCTCAGTGGAGACACTCTAATTGGAACAGTGGGAGTTGCCAGAAAGTAAGGAAACATCAGGGGCAGTTTCTGCTCTCCAGCCAAGGTTCAAGGGGAACAATTATGTCTGGTTTAAAATATTTACTCCTAACATGAGAACCAGTACAGAGAACATTGAGGGCTAAGGGAAATCCTGGTGCTGCTGTGTCTGTCCCTGGACTCCTCTGCTCCACTGAAACTGGATTAGAGAACTGTCCCAGAATCCCAGGATGTGCTGGGCTGGGAGGGCCCCCCAAGGATCATCCATCCAACCCCTGGCCCTGCACAGCCCCATCCCCAAGAGTCCCCCCTGTCCCCAGAGGATCATCCCAACCCTCCTGCAGCTCTGGCAGCCTTGGGGCTGTGCCCACTGCCCTGGGGAGCCTGGGCAGTGCCCAACCCCCCTCTGGGCAAAGAAGAGCCTTGGCCTGAGATCCCCCCTGACCCTGCCCTGACACAGCTCCAGCCCATTCCCTGGGCTCCTGGCCCTGGTCCCCACAGAGCAGAGCTCAGTCCCTGCCCCTCCTCTGCCCCTCCTCAGCATGTGTTTCCCACATTGTGGTGTCCAAAGTGCCCCAGTTTTGCAGGGGAGTCCCCCCAGGTCAGAGCAGAGCAGCACAATCCCCTCCCTGATGCCCCCAGGACACGGTTGCCCCTCCTGGCTGCCAGGGCACTGCTCCCTCGTGGCCAATGCACCAGGACCCTTTCCCAGCTCCCTTTCCAGGTGCTGTTTCCAGCCTCTCATTCCCAATCTGGCCGCACACCCCGGGTAAGGAGCAATCTCAGTGCTGTCTCTGCAACTGTTCCTGCTGTTGGAATAAAAGCAGGGATATAAATCACAGTTAACTCCGCTGGCTGCGGGAGCTCCCCTGGATTTGCACTAAGAGCGGGTGTTACTGTGAGAGACTGTTCTCACCTACCTAAGCCGGGTTTAGGCGTTGAAGTGGGTTTGAACAGAGTCTAAAAAGTGTTTAAGAGCCAAGAGCCACCCTGGCTGCTTATCCTGCATATTTATTTCGCCTGCATGAATTCATTACACTGAAATTAAACATCTTTTCTAAATTATTAATAATCCTAAATGTTCATGAAAATACAGAACAAATAAACATGACAAACGCTGTGATTCAGATGAAAGAAAAGATAATGATAATCCTCCCATATTTGCATATGGAAAATGAAGTATTTTGAGTTAATGAGATTTATCCTTCTTCCTGGCCATTTTAGTGGAGAATTTTTTTAAATAATCTATTAAACTCGAGCTTTCCACATAAAACAATACAAAATACTACAAGCAAAAGACATTAGAGTCAATCTGTTCTTCATGCTAGTCAGAAAATCAATTGCATTTATTGTTCAGAAAAATTAAAAACCTTTCTACATTTTATTAAAGTGCACATCTCAACCATATAGAGAGATAAATAATTGCTACATCACAAATACATCACCTACAAAATACTTATTGGAAAAA
Organism: Serilophus lunatus; assembly: GCA_013399895.1. Lineage (NCBI taxonomy): Eukaryota > Metazoa > Chordata > Aves > Passeriformes > Eurylaimidae > Serilophus > Serilophus lunatus. The sequence continues at coordinate 371,414 of VXBA01000629.1, forward strand.
AATAACTGGTTTATTACCCATTTCTTTCAATAGCAGAGTGCTGCTGTTTTGATGTTTACAACTTTAATGGGGCTTTTTTTTTGACAAGAAAACATGCCAGCTGCTTATTATTTCATTGTGCTTAACATTATTTTATAACAAACCATCAAATTTGCTAGATATAAAACCCATTATGTGAGGAAAACTGTTATGCTCTACCAGGTACAGCAATTTGGTTCCCTTAGTGTGAGAGCACTTCAGTATCTCTGCACTGAGAAATAGGTTTATGCAGAATTCAGGAGCCTGTTGGTCCTTCAATCACACCTGGATTCTGTCTACAGGATTTGTATAAATCCTACTGAAGGGGAGCTGTGGGGCTGAGTTCCTTGGAGGGCACAGGTGGCAGAGCTGTTCCCTCTGGGAAGCTGAAGCCGGGATGTGCTCAGAGCTCAGCAGCTGAGAGAGCAAAGCTCAGCATTGCTGGGGAGGCCCTGGCACAGGGTGCCCAGAGAAGCTGTGGCTGCCCCATCCCTGGAAGTGTCCAAGGGCAGGTTGGAGCCACCTGGGACAGTGGGAGGTGTCCCTGCCCATGGTAGAGGTGGCACTGGACGAGCTTTAAGGTCCCTTCCCACCCAAAGTATTCCGTGATTCCGTGTCAGAGGAGGCACTCACAGCTCTGCCTTCGCCCCCCAGATATGATCCAATGACTCTCAGGGCGTTTGGAGCAGGATGGGGTTTTCCAGCAGGAGCAGAGCAGAGTGGGTCAGTTCACGGACATCCCTCTGGAGCTCCAGGCACCACGAGCTCCAAAGCTGCTGGAGATGAGCCCTGCTCTGGGCTCAACACAATTAGCTGGGAGTTCAGTTCCTTCCCACCCAGCCCATTCTGGGGCTCTCTGGCTCCCCTGCCTCCAGTGCAGCCCATCTGCAAATGGGACAGAAGGATCCTCCTGCTCCCAGGTGTTCTCCTGTGCCTGACTCCTCTCCCAGCAGCAGATGGGGCTCCCTGCCCTCTCCAAACACGCGCAGCAGACCCTGAGCAGGGCGCTGGGATGAGGTGACAGTCCCACATTGTATGGAATCACAGAATCCTGGAATCTCCTGAGCTGGAAGGGCCCCCCAAGGATCATCCATCCAACCCCTGGCCCTGCACAGGCCCATCCCCAAGAGTCCCCCCCTGTCCCCAGAGGATCATCCCAACCCTCCTGCAGCTCTGGCAGCCTTGGGGCTGTGCCCACTGCCCTGGGGAGCCTGGGCAGTGCCCAACCCCCCTCTGGGCAGGGGAATCCTGGGAATGACTGTGAGGAGTCCAAGCAGCCCAGCCCAGGGTCATCCCGAGGTGCTGTCTCAGAACTCTCTCTCTGAGGTCCTACATCACTCCAACCCTCTCATAGCAGCCTGATATTTATTTCCCTTTATCTTGCTCCACTACCTTCCCTGGAATCCTCTGCTGTCCTGAAATGAGCCCCAAGCTGCCTGGATCTCACATCTCTCCCTGCACAGAGTGAGGTTTGTACACAACCTTCACACAGGCTCCTTCCTCCTCCTGCCCATTCTCCCTGCTCGGGAGGGGAAGCTGCTGCGACAGACTTCCCAGCTTTGGGAGTTCACATGCTGTTCTCAGCACATCCAGGACACCCCCTGCACTCTCCTAGCACCATTAATCCTGCCAAGCTCTTGCCCCAAGGTGTTGCTGTTGTCCAGAGCTGAAGATGGGAAAGCAAAGCCCACAGAAATCATGCCCTCAATGGTTTGACCAGGTCACCCCTTGATCTGAGGTCTTCCCACTTCCCTGGGAATGGAAGAACATTTCTGTGGTGAAATTCTTCATATCAGCCTGCTGAGATTAAGTTTCTTAAGAGATGAAAGGGATTGGAAGGGATTCCCAGTCCCTCAGCCCAGTCCCTGGCTTTTAGAAAGCTGCCATTACATTTCCAGTTCAGAAGTTTTTGTTTGCTAAACTACTCATATTCATGACCAATTTGTTCATAATTGCTTTTATGTGGGTTTTTTTTTCTCTGTTTAAAATTTCCAGCATTAAGAGTATGTTTGAAAAAAAAACCTGAAGTTATAATTTGCTCTCTCTCTGAAGGGTTTAATAACAGCAGAGTTTAGAGTGCTCGAAGTGCTTATTAAAAAGCTAAATCTTAGATCGTGAGACACTATGGCAGGTTTATTGTTTGCAACATCCAATTAATAAGTAATTAATAGTTCAGCAAAGTTTAGTACATTGAAGTGGGGTTTGAGGAAGAGGGAACCATTTCCTGCCATCAGGAAAAGCAGGAATACAGTGAAAATCACCAAGTGCAAGGGTTGGACTTTATTAAGGGCAAAGAGGTGGAGTTTCTCCTGCCATTCAAATAAAGTGAGAGCAGGGAAAGATGTGTGGCTGTGATAATGGAAGGGGAGAGATGGGATTAAGGGAGGCTCAGGCAGCATGAGAAATGAACCAAGGCCTTCAAATGCTGCGGTAATTGCCCACCTTGGGTTGGCCAAAGGGAACAAAGTCATGGCTGTGAGAAGAGATCACAATTACTGAGAGCAAATCTCAGAGTAACTGAGATGAGAAACTCAGGAGAAGGAGACTCCATAACCTCCATCCACCAGTTGGAATGACTTAACATTCCAAGCCACACTTCTTGTAGCAAATACATTCAGTAGATTTATCAGGTTTGGGGTGACTGGGTACGACTGCAGAGGAACAAGTGTAGTACCTGTAACTGAAACTGAAAAAATAGTGCCTCTGGCTTGTTATTGTGACCTGAGTGTTAATAAAAGCTGTACAATAAAGGTTGAATGAGAAATATCAGAACCAGTTAAATAAATGGCAAATGAAATTACATATATCATGGGCTACCAGCAGTAAATTGTGCCAGAATAATTTGATGTAGTTCTGTGATAAGAAAACTGCTTCCATAGGTGAAAGAATTAAGGATGCCTCCCCAGAGATATTCCTGGGAGTGGGAGTGAACTGTCTTCTGCAGCAGCAGATGTGGCACATCCAACTTTATGATTCAAGGCAGAGAAATTCTATTTCCAGTGCTCACAGCTCCAAATAAAGGCAGATTGAGGCCCTTTGGAGCTCTGTAGATTAAACACCTTCAGGTTCACAAGAGTCACGTTGGTTCATTGCCTTCATTACAGCAAGAACTTGGCACTCCCACAAAAATAAGCAAGTAATTAAAAGGGGGCCTTCTAGTCAGATAATTGCTGGATACACAAAAGGCTCTTGACTTCCTAAATTGTAAAATCTTTCCCAGGAGTGGGCACCTCCCTCTGGGCTCTGCTGCGATCCTGAGTCCATTTGCCAAGAATACAGTAGAGAAAAGACTATTTATTCTGCCTTTAGTCATATTGATTTATTGTTTGTGGCCCTTATTATTGGTACAAATCAAGCTGCTGCACAATCCAGCTCTCCACATCCCAGGCAGTGGGAAATCAGCACACCTGGGGTAACTGGATGCAAGGATGACATGAGCACACTGAGGATTTGGTGCAGCACTTCTCAGACACGTGGGACCCTCTCTGCACAGACAAAACAGGGAATTTTCTTGTTCCCCACAACCTGTGGCTCCCAGGGCACTGATTGCCTTAACCATGGGATCTGTAGGGTTGTAGGGCATCACAACTGGCCAGGTCACCCCTCCCAGAGACAAGGGACAATTCAGAAATACCAGGCACTGCTTCTTCCTCTTGCTCCTGGAGAAGTTCCTCTATAGTGCCCCCCAGGCTCAGGACTGTTCAAGATCTTATTTAATATGTGAGTGGGGGGATCAAAAGCACCCTCAGCAAATTCGCAGGTGACACCAAGTTGGGTGGGAGGGTGGATCTGCTNGTCAGGTTGGATTTTGGGAACAATTTTTTCACAGAAAGGGCTGCCCAGCCCTGGCACAGCTGCCCAGGGCAGTGGTGGATTCCCCATCCCTGGAAGTATTGAGAAAACATCTGGATGTGGCACTTGGGACACAAGTTAGTGGTGAACATGGTGGTGCTGGTGGATGGTTGGCCTTGGTGTTCTTAAAGGTGTTTTCCAACCCCAGGAATTCTGTGATTCCATGATCTTCCTGGGCTCTCCTGTCTCTGAGTTGCAGTGCTGGGATAGACAGACATCTCTGTGCAGAGAAACAGGAACTGGCCTGAAAGAAGATGGATAATGTCCATGGTGCAGGAAAACAGAAGGCTTTGGTAGAGGGAAGGGTCTGGAAGCACCGTGACCAAACTGACACTGACAGCACAGGTAACAGATAACATGGGTAATCTTCCTTTGGATAAGAGAGTTGATAAATATAAAGCAAGTTCTAAAAATGCAGCCAAACCAAAATATTTAGGTGGTGTCAAAATGAAATATTTAGGGGGTTTTTCTAACCTGCACTGGAATTCAATGTAGAATAAAATATAATTCTGGAATCTTGAAATTTCCTGAAAGTTGGCAATTTGTTTTATATCAGCCTTTAGGACAGTTTGCACCCTGAGTTTTGTACCTCAACATGGCTGATTTAAAGCAAACCTTTAGAAAGGAGACACACAATTGAAGTTTAAAGACTCCCATTGATCCACCACAAGCTTCACTGAGTTCCCGTTGAAAATTTATATGTTATCTCTAATCATTCCCCAGTTCTGGGTTAAAGGACAATCCATGTTCAGACAGACCAAGAAGGTCTGGGTATGTCAAAGAAAATGATTTTGCTATGAAATAATATGATTTGGGAAAACAACTCTGGCTTCAAATGATTTTTGGTACACTTTTAACTTCAAAAATTCCTTTTGGCTGCATCATCATTGACAGTGTCATTAATCCTGATTATTGTCAGTTAGTGAGTGTTATTTCTTATGAAAATGTTCATTGCCTTTGAAGCTGAGGTTTGCTCCTTCCCAGCACCAAAATAATCACACAAGGGCTAAGAGTTCAGAGCAATGGTCTGTCACATTATAAAGCTCTTGGATATCATTAACAAGTTATTTGATAATTACTTCCTAATACATTTTGAGTCCTTTGTTAAAATCATTCATTTAAAGTTCATAAAACTGTCATACAAACCATGTTCTTTAATGTCTTTAAGTTCCATTTTCATGAATAAAACATATACACATTTAAGAGTTCTCAAACCTATACTTTAAACACTTAGAAATTCAACAAGTTTATTAAAAGTACAGGCTGGGTAACTGTTCAAATGAAGTGACCTTACTGCTATAAATTCTACTGGATTTCCTCTGGATGTTTGGTTGTGTTGCAACGCTCAGATCCCATAAGCAGGAAGCTCAAGAAATCCCACAGCTCTGAGTGAGGAACATCAGAGTAGGTGGGCTCTGAACCAAATTCCCTCCTGAGATCTCAGTGGCTGAAATGCCCAGAGTTTACTGGACGTAATTAGCCACAAAAATTAATCAACGGGAACTTCTGAAACGTGCAGTGAAGACCCATCAGGGTTTGTGCCCATGGTGCCAAAGTATGTCAGGCTTCCATGCAAATAGCACAGTTATTTCCACACCTAAGAAGGCAGGGCATCCTTTCCAGAGCTCCTTGTTCCTGAGGCTGCTCCCCAGTTTGGGAGAGTTTAGACACCAGTGACAGAAAAGGAGCAGGGGCTTGGAGACTGATTGATATAAGAGGTTTGAAGTCCGTCATGTAGGATTGGCTCAGTGGGTGCAGCAGTGAATCTGTGGGGGACCATGGCTGGCTGGCAGCTTTGGGGGGACTCTGTTCCTTTCCCTCTGCAGGTGGTCTGGGAGCTGAACCAGCTGCTTCTCAGAATAAAAAACATGGAATATAGAACGTGTGTGAAAGAGTGCCTTGGCAGAAAGGTTTCAGTAATCATTATCCTGACCCATTTAAAGGCTGAATCAGCTGAAAGCTGTGACCATGATGTGACCACATCATCTCCAGAGTCCCAGAATACCGGAATCTGCTGGGCTGGAAGGGGCCCCCAAGGATCATCCATCCAACCCCTGGCCCTGCACAGGCCCATCCCCAAGAGTCCCCCCTGTCCCCAGAGGATCATCCCAACCCTCCTGCAGCTCTGGCAGCCTTGGGGCTGTGCCCACTGCCCTGGGGAGCCTGGGCAGTGCCCAACCCCCCTCTGGGCAAAGAAGAGCCTTGGCCTGAGATCCCCCCTGCCCCTGCCCTGACACAACTCCAGCCCATTCCCTGGGCTCCTGGCCCTGGTCCCCACAGAGCAGAGCTCAGTCCCTGCCCCTCCTCTGCCCCTCCCCACCAAGTTGTCCCTGCAATCAGGTCTCCCCTCAGTCTCCTCTTCTCCAGCTGAACACACCCAGTGCCCTCAGCTGCTCCTCACACCCTTCCCCTCCAGGCCCTTCCCCACCTTCATTCCCTCCTTTGCACACTCTCCAATGGCTCAGCAACTTCCCTACATTGTGATAACCAAAATCCATTACAACCCTGGGATCAGCATCACATCTCCTTTGGCCTTTCCTGGTAATTAGGTCTCAGCTGTTCATGTGGATTAGTTTCCCCTCCACCATGGAACAAAGAGAAGGAGCTGCCCAGCATCTGCCTGGTGCCCACGGTCTGCAGAGCCTGCCTTGAAAAACTCCACAGAGATGACTACCAAGCATTGTCAGAAACAACTGTAAGGGAGACTGAGGCATTTGGAGAGCAGAAGCCACATCAGATGAACTCCTTTGGGCCTGGAAAGGTGTGTTTGTCCGAGGGCTCCTATGGGTGGAGGCTGCTGATGTTTTCCTTGGCTGCCAGCTGGAGCAGCTCTCCATGTTCAATGCATCCCACGCTCTGTTTTATTACACTTCAAACCCACTTTGTTTGCAAAGTAGGAAAAGCTGTCAGAGGCCATTAATCCAAACAGAATTTAATCTCTCAAACAGCATTTACTCAGGCAGAGCTGCTAAATCTATATATTAAAAAACTGTTGACAATTAATTAAAATGCTTCTCTGCTAAAGTGTGAATGGGGCTGCTCTGCAGGGCACTGCCAGGTGTATCCACATCCTCTCCCTGGGACACACACCTGAGCAGGATTAGAGCAGAGCAACTGCTTTATTTGGGGGCATTTCTGTGCTGGCAGCTCTGCTGCATCCTGGCAACAGCAAGATTGGCATGGAAAATAAAACTGTGGATCAGGCAGATACTGAAGGGCATCATAAGCCTCACATTGCAAGGGTACAGCTTGAAAAGGTGAGACAGCTCCTGAACGAGGCTTGGAGGGGGGAGATGAGAAGACGTAGTCCCAGTGTTGGACATTTGAGAAAGGTTCTTCTTTGCCCAGAGGGGGGTTGGGCACTGCCCAGGCTCCCCAGGGCAGTGGGCACAGCCCCAAGGCTGCCAGAGCTGCAGGAGGGTTGGGATGATCCTCTGGGGACAGGGGGGACTCTTGGGGATGGGCCTGTGCAGGGCCAGGGGTTGGATGGATGATCCTTAGGGGTCACTTCCATCTCAGGATATTCTGTCAGTCTGGTGTAGTTGTTAATAAGGCAAGATAATTAACTGGAAAATGGGTTTGGGGAAGTCACCGAGAAAGGGAGACACAGGACATGCCAGACAGACCTGTGAGTGTCTGTGAGAACAGCAAGGAGGGGGAAGATGACCTTTCCATCTGGCAAAAGTACATCTCCATGACTGTTCAATTGTCAGCCCAAGGATCAATTTTCCTGCGTTGGCCTGAGGGATGTGACATTTCCTTTAAGTCAGGTCAGAATTATTTTAGTTTTCTCTAAGACAGAGGGAGCTACAGAATGATTATTGCCTTCACTGCTGATGACAAAATGCTGCTGTCTAAAAGACCAAAGTTACTGAGATCAGAAACCTCCAAAAATTTGGGCTGCAATGGCCAAAGCAGTAAATGTGTCAGAATGGGGGCAGAGAGGGCACAAAATCATAGAATTACAGGATAGTTTGGTTTGGAATAAAGCTTTTAAAGCCATTTAATGCCAACCTCCTTCAATGAACAGGTACAGCGGGTTGCTCAGAGCCCCATCCTACCTGGCCTTGAATGCTTCTCCTCTTTACTCCTGTAGCACTTTGGAATGATCCTTCCCTGTGTTCAGGTGGGTGTCAGGTCCCAGAGATGGATGTCACCATCTGGCATTCGGGCACAGACGTGGTGACTAAAGACACAATAAGCTGCAGCCGTGTGTCTCCTGGTTGCATGGCTGGGCACAGATTCCTGACTCTTCCTGCTGTCATCTCCTCTTTGAAGAGATCGAAATCTCGACTTCAAGACCTGCTGCTGTTGCTTATTTTACTGTTCTTGTGCAAGTTGCTCAGATGGTTTAAATCACACTGTGGAAATGATGGGACAGCTAATTTTAATATTAGCAAAAAATTCAGTTCATTGCCACCTTTTCCTGCCAAAACATCTGTGCTGCTGTTTGCCAGATCAGCACCAGGGTTTGCAAGAACAGCCAGAGGAAAAAGCATTTGGATTTTGATCACAGTGTGGATGAGAATCTTTCTGGTTGGGTCTGTACAAATACCAGAGGCACTGAATTGTGATTTTGGATGCAGAATAATTGTTCCTAAAATCTCCCTTAAACTTGATCTTTACAGGCTTAAATATTTCCCTCATCACATTGTACTTCTTCCAAGTGTGTCTTTTTACAGCCTAAGACAAATGACTTAAATATCACAGCAATATAAAAAAGCTTTTTCAGGTTGGAAATGTGTTTGATTTCTGTGCACACACCCAGGGCTGTACCCAGTGTGTCAGGCAGGGCTGTTTCATTTGGAGGGATTTTGTTTTAAATGGGTGAGCACTTGATTGTTATTGAATAACACGACACAGAAAGTGATGTGTGGCTGGGCACTGCTCTGTCCTGCTGTCATTCCCTCTAAACCCTGCACAGGAGAAAAAGAAAGGAGAAATCAGAGAAAACCTTAAAACCTCATTATAAACCCAGCTCAAGATTTTTATGAGGTTGTGTAACTCTCTGGAGTCTTCCATCAGAAGTGCTGAACCCCCTTCCCTTCCCCTTCTGCTTCCCCTTCCCTCTGAATGGGATGATCACTCTGTTTTTATCAGGGCAACATATTATTTCTTAAAAAGACAAAGAAGTTCCATCCACTTGGGCTGACCCAACTAGACCCTGGCAGCTTCTTACCCAAAGAACATTTCCATAGATCCAAACATTAGGATGATCCTGCTCAGGATCCTTGGGATGGATTGGAACAGGATGTAGGAGGGTCTGTGGCTGGGGCAGGTGGGGACCATGGCCTTGCCTTCCAGGGCCATGCCAGAAGCTGTGTCGCCAACTGAAGGAGAGGCAGGGAGAGGTGAACCGGCTGCCCAGTGCCAGGAAAGATGATTTATGGGCCCTTCACAGAGATGGGAGGCTGTGGTTTTTCAGGAAGCACTCAGAGCCAAGTCCTTGAAATTGAACTGTGAAACATAAGCCTTCCCTGATGTAATTCCTTCCAGGTTGTTCCATGGACAGGATTCCCACCAGATGTACCATTGGCACAGCCCAGCGCTGCCAAACACAAATTCCATCAGCACTGAGGCCCCTCATCCCCACCACACAAGTTTGGATACCCCTATCCCATTGGGATGTGACCTTTGAGGCTTAACCATTAATTCCTCTTGGGCAGTGTCTCCTGAGAACTTCTCTAGCAACATGAATGACTCTGTGTCCTTATTGCCAGACCCTATGTATATTGCTAACAGGATCCCAGGATGTGCTGAGCAGGAAGGGCCCCCCAAGGATCATCCATCCAACCCCTGGCCCTGCACAGCCCCATCCCCAAGAGTCCCCCCTGTCCCCAGAGGATCATCCCACCCCTCCTGCAGCTCTGGCAGCCTTGGGGCTGTGCCCACTGCCCTGGGGAGCCTGGGCAGTGCCCAACCCCCCTCTGGGCAAAGAAGAGCCTTGGCCTGAGATCCCCCCTGACCCTGCCCTGACACAACTCCAGCCCATTCCCTGGGCTCCTGGCCCTGGTCCCCACAGAGCAGAGCTCAGTCCCTGCCCCTCCTCTGCCCCTCCCCACCAAGTTGTCCCTGCCAGGAGCTCTCCCCTCAGTCTCCTCTTCTCCCCCTGAACACACCCAGTGCCCTCAGCTGCTCCTCACACCCTTCCCCTCCAGGCCCTTCCCCACCTTCCTTCCCTCCTTTGGACACTCTCCAGTGGCTCAAGTTCTTCCCTACATTGAGGCTACAAACCACCCAGAGACAGCACAGCTCCAGCCTGGAGCACTCATGGAACCAACTCAAATGGGTCTTCTGGGAAGCAAAGTCCTGTACTGGACATGATACTTCTGAAGATCATTGGATAAAATGCAGGGAGATAGGAGCACAACCAAGGAGCTCCCACTTTCCAGAGGCTTCCTATCATCCAGATATATTTCATTTTTCTTCTGGGGATGGGGCTGTGCAGGGCCAGGTGTTGGGTGGATGGTCCTTGGGGGTTCCTTCCAGCTCAGCAGATCCTGGGATTCTGGCATATTTTTCTGGACTGAGGCTGGACTTTGGTCTGGTGGGACTGAAGCCCCATCCCCATGTCCCTTAGGTCAGACCAAGTGTCTATTTGAGTGGCCTGAGGTTCTTTTACAGAGTTGGCCCTTTCCCTCCTTCTTTTGTGCCTCAACCAACAAGTGCAGCTCCCACAGTAGTCTCAGGCCACATCTGCCAAGGGGAGCCACCACAAAGTTGCCTGATTTGTAAGTCTCGAGTATCTGAAAGGGAGAGACAGATGCTGAGCACCCCCTGCATTTTTTCCCAGCAGATTTCATGTGTCCATCCCAACAGTTGGGAAAGCCTGTCGAACAGTTTTCCTTGGATTAACCTCACTTGTATTAGTTGAACACAGAATTATCCCTTCTGACTTTAAGGCTGCTGCTGCAAAATCCTTGCCAGGGCTTTTCCAAAGCTTCAGTAACAGCCAAGGTGTCTTTTCAAGGGCCACTAAGTCCTGGAAGCACTGACACAGCCTCATTTCCCAGGTGTATGAAAGCAATGAACCTCCTAAACTTTAACTGCTGATCTGGAGTGCCTGGAAAGGTCCCATTAATTAGGAACTATGCTGATTACATTGTGTTCTTTCAAGGCCACAAGCAGAGCTGAGCAAAGAATTGAAAACTAGTCATTCAAAGAATTAATTTCAGCAGTTTGTGCTGTTCGTTGAAAAGATGGGATTGATCCCATATCCAAAATTGTGCAGTTATGGCTTTAAATGGCCTTGTAATTGCTGTAAGTTTATTCTGGAAGAGAGAAATCCAGACCTTGTCCTCTGCTGGAACTGGTTACACCACTGTCCCCCTCATCCCAGAATCCCAGCATCATTCACCTTGGAAAAGATTTTCAAGATCATCAAGTCCACCCTTTAGCCAAAACTTCCCTGACCAACCCCCCATGTCCTCAAGTGCCACATTCACGTGTTTTTTGAACACCTTCAGGGATGGGCACTCCAAACCTTCCTGGGCAGCCCCTTCCAGTGCCTGACGACCCTTTCTAGGGAGAAATTCCTCCTGATGTCCAACATGACCCTCCCCTGGCCCAGCCTGAGGCCGTTCCCTCTCCTCCTGTCCCTTGTTCCCTGGGAGCAGAGCCCGACTCCCTCAGCTCCCCCCTCCTGTCAGGGATTGCAGAGAATTCCAGGTGCCCCCTGAGCCTCCTTTTCTCCAGGCTGAGCTCCCTCAGCCCCTCCTGGGGCTCCAGCCCCTTCCCCAGCTCCACTGCCCTGAGGTTTTGAACATAAATTTTCATCTTAGAACACCAATAAAACACACTAACACAATTTAATCATGTTTTCAGCTGTGTTTAGGATTTTCTCATGGAAAAAAAAAAAAAAGATTTTTCTCATAAACACCCTGGTACTGAACTCAATCACTGGGAGGTTTATGGCATGGGAAATTTGACAGGACAGTGAAAATTCCTAAAACTTGTTTTTTCCAGTGATCTTCCCAAACCTGTTAATGTAAGTACCTGTGTCTGGGCCTGTGTGTACATGTTGCTCTGTAAAAGAGTCTCACACTTTACATCCACTGCAAAATATATTTCTCAAAAATAGACTTTTATTAAATCTGTGGTTTGGCTTTGGATCTCCTAGGATTGATTTATTTCTTCTCATTTCAGACTCCAAATTAAAGCATTTATTTCTTGGATTTTCAAAATCCAAACTGAAATAGAAATATACTTAAATATTAATTGTGATTGTGGGATTTTTATGTATTTCCACCATTCCAGTTTGGAATAATTTATCATCTGATTGCCTTCAGTTTTGTGACCCATCTCTTCCTTCCGAAATTCTCCTGGATTCCTGATATTTTCTTGTATTTTCAGCCCTCCTTTTTCATCTTTTATCTGTTTATTTCAATAAACCCCTAGGCTCTGGTTTGGGGTTTTAAGAAGGTTTAAACCTGTCTCCTTGTGGAAACACTGAGTTTTACCTGTTTTTATGGAATAAACTGCTCTGGCTTTTCTTCCAGCTTCCTGTCATTGAAGCCTCTACTTCAGTTTGCTCAATTGCCTCAAATATTGTCCAAAAACTGGGGAAAGGAGCTAAGAGGGGGAAAGGAACAGACACCCCACTCACACAAATCCACTTTGTCAGAAAACAAGGCTAAAACGTTCACCTACCTGCAGGGGAGGATTTGGGCTCTTTGGAGCAGAGTATTTTCAGAGAGGCCCTGAGAGAGCTGGGGGTGTTCACCTGGAGAAGGGAAGGATCCAGGGAGACCTTGGAGCCCCATCCAGAGCCTAAAGGGGCTCCAGGAGAGCTGGGGAGGGACTTTGATGAAGACTCTTTGCCAGGACAATGGAGAACGACTTTAACTGGGTTTAGATGGGATATTGGGAAGGAATTGTTGGCTGTGAGGGTGGGGAGACCCTGGCACAGGGTGCCCAGAGAAGCTGTGGCTGCCCCATCCCTGGAAGTGTCCAAGGGCAGGTTGGAGCCACCTGGGACAGTGGGAGGTGTCCCTGCCCATGGCAGGGGGTGGGACTGGATGGGCTTTAAGGTCCCTTCCAATCCAAACCATGATTCCAGCAGCATTTCAGCCTTCAAGGATGGAGGAACTGACCTAAAAAAGGGTGATAAAAGTAGTAGAAGACCCGAATTTTCCTCCACTTTCCATAAGAGGAAACGAGCAGCACCAGCGGTGGCTCATTTGGGATCAGTGTTTTTCCTGGGAACTCACTGCCAGGACCTGACTCTTTGGGAAGGACCAGGACATGGTTGTTGCTGTATTTTGGGTTTGGAGCCTTTTATTTCCCCAGGAGAGGTGAATTTGGAAGCCACTGGTGTGGCAGTGGGAAGAATGGGATGGCTGAACTGGACCATGTTCCTGACCCAGGGTTTGAGTGTCAGGAGAGCAGCGTTGCTGCAGGTCTTCAATTTAGTCATCCAGGGTGAATAAAATCAGGGATAAAAGGCTTTGAAGAGGTTTTTTCCTCCCAGCACGTGGCACTGGAGGGTGTGAGTTTGTGCCACTGCCAAAGCTTGTCCCCAGAATGTTCCCAAAGAGCCCAGACTGGGTGTGGGTGAGCTCTGGGTGCTCCCTCCAGCACCCAGCCACTGCTTTGTCAATAATATCCGTCCCTGGTGGGACTTCTAGTCTTCCAAAGCCTTGAAATGGAAATTCCTTATATTTTCCTTAAAGCCAGAAGCCCTAAAATACCAAAAAGTCTTCCAGTCTTTAGTGCCATTTTTTTATTCAGACACGACCTCCAAGGCAACTTTGGAAGTAGAGAACATTCAGATCCACTGTGAGATGCAGAACAAACCTGTGCTTGTGCCATGCTGAGAAATCAGAACCCAGCCCTGACTAGGAGGTGGAGACCCCACCCAGCTCCTCACTGACGGGCTTGTGACAGAGAAGATGTTGCTCTAACTATGTTGGTACCTCTGGGAACTGGAGTTCTCCAGCTTCTTTGCACAAGTGCAGATGCCAGGGAAGAAGGAGGGGAGTATCACAGAGAGATATAAATAAAAAGGAAACCATTAAACTGAAGAGTTTAAAATGTGCTGGAGCAGGGGGACAGGCAGGGGGTTGTGGACAGGAAAGCTGATGGCACTGTGTGACTGCAACGGGGCCCAGGGGATAAGAAATATATCCTTGTGATCAGCTTTCCAAATAATATTAAATTCCTTAATATATTTCCCCACAGGGGGTGGAAAAGAGGCACAAGAGCCACAGAGCTTCCAAAAGGAGTCCAGAGCTATTCCAACCTCACATGATTAACACACACACTTCTGCTGGGAGCAGCACTCCAGCATTTTGGGAAAGCAGGAACAATTTAAGGCAAACCTCAGGGTCCAAGTGGTGGCTAAACCCCTGGCCCTGCACAGCCCCATCCCCAAGAGGCCCCCCTGTCCCCAGAGGATCATCCCACCCCTCCTGCAGCTCTGGCAGCCTTGGGGCTGTGCCCACTGCCCTGGGGAGCCTGGGCAGTGCCCAACCCCCCTCTGGGCAAAGAAGAGCCTTGGCCTGAGATCCCCCCTGCCCCTGCCCTGACACAACTCCAGCCCATTCCCTGGGCTCCTGGCCCTGGTCCCCACAGAGCAGAGCTCAGTCCCTGCCCATCCCTGACTTCACCTGATCTTGCCCCAACAACCCTTTCCACTGGTCCTGTGGCTCTGGATTTTTTTGGCCCAGCTCAGTTCTGCCCCTTTTCCTCCCTGGGATGTCCTGCCTGGTTGGGTCCTGGGATGGCCCTGGAAGGGGGTCATTCATCTGCTCTGGTGGGAGGGTGCCAAGGAAATCAGACACTGCCCATTCCAGACATGGAGCAGAGGGTGTTTCCAAGAAAAAGGGAAACAAAGAAAACCCTCCCAGGCTATTTTCACTGTAACTTTGATTTTAAGCCCCAGGGAGTCAGGACTGGTTGCCTTGGACCCAGAGTGCCCCTTGTTGATCCTTTCAGTCAAAAAATGAAGCAGAGTAACAGGCAGGCAGACCCTAAAAGTCACAATTCTTCCCACACACCTTCTTGGATACCAGGGAATATGGACACTAAGCCAAAGCAATTGAATTCCCTAATGGCTCAGGCAAAACAGGTGTGAATTTCCTGGGATAAACAAGGGGGGGGGGGGGAAAT